>VZRE01010291.1:393735-450724 GCA_013396775.1 Cephalopterus ornatus | reverse complement strand
CCGCCGGGCCCGAGGTGGCGGCCGGGAGAGGGCTCGGCGCGTCCCGCCGGTGCCCCGAGCCCCGGCCCGGCCCCGCAGCCCCACGGAGGGAGGAGGCGCTGGTGTGCGCGGGGGGCCCGACCACCTTGTCGGGGTGAAGGGGCTGCCTTCCTATTTAGAAGGGGGGGGGAAAAATTATAAAAAGCCTTGTTTTCCGTCTTCCCCTTTCTCACCCGGCTGCAGCTGCCTGGCTGAGGGGCGAGCTGGGGACCCACCTCCAGCTGAGCTGAGGGCGGCCTTTTCCACCCCTCCCTCCGGTCGCGCTGGTAGTCGCAGTACTCCGTGTGTAAAATTACGTCTGCGAGCAGCGCTAGGTGTGGAGTTGTGTGTACGTGAGTGTCGGCGGGAGCAGGGGGATTTAGTGCGCTAGCATTCCTCAGCCTGCCTACGGGGCGGTCTCCAGAAGTGGCTGATAAAGGCTGGGAAGGGTTTTGCGTGTGTTAAATAGCAATTCTTTCCTTTAAAGTCAGGAAGAAGCTGCTTTTGGAGAAACCGAGGAACTATAGCGAGCATTTTCTTTTTATTTAAGTTATGTCCCGAATTGTTTAGTCTTCTTGGGTCTCATCGCCCATTAATCTTTCATTCCACATTCAACAAATACCTGGTATGCTGGAGATGAGAGTATTTGCATGGGTGCGTTCTGCTCATTTATTTGGTCGCTGTACTCCTTAGATAGTTGGATCACATTGCAGAAGGCTTATAGAAAGGAATTCATGGAGTATGTAGAGTTTTGGAAGTGAAACGAGTTTTGTAAGGCTGAAAGTTTTGTAACTACAAAGTGGAGTTTTTAGGTCTTTGGGCTATTTTAATGGCTACTATCTTTTCTTTTTCGATGTGAAAATTATGAACAGCAAAATCAGTATTTTAAAATACAAAAAGGCTTTGGGCAATTGTCTTTATGTTTGTGATTTAACACATGCAATTTAGTATAGTATGATGAAACAAGTGTTATCAGTTGATCACTATTTCAGATAAAACTCCCTTTTTCTGGATGTTGAAACACGGATTGTTAGGTAGGATGTTAAGACCGACCACATAGTAACCTAGCAAACGTTTACTCTGTAAGGCAGATTTTTTGTTTTCGACGTCAAAATGCAAATATATTTGCTGTGGTGGGTTTTTTTGAGAAATACTTTAATATATTTGAAAGGTACTTGTTGCTCATCAGTTTAGCTATTTAAATGTAGATTGCCTCAAGAGGAGGGGATTGTGCAGTTTTTTGGTATGCAACTTGGATTGTTCTGTTCCCTCTTAAATATTACTCTACCTATCCTTTTTTTCCCCACAAAGTCTTTTAAAATACATGTTCCTTGCCTTTTTCATAAGCCATAAATTCTTGTGTTGCAACTTTGTAGCTTTTTGGGTTATAATTGGGTGCCTTGTTTTGAAGCAACCTCACCTGTGCTTTTTGTCTTCCGTAGTACTTTAATCTTTGGGGATATGATGTGCAACTTCTGAACCAAGGCTTGCATATAATTTTTCATCTCTGTTTCTCAGTCTGTTTTTCCCTCTGAGCAGTGGTTAGGAAGATTAAGGGAAATGTGATGTTATCTCTCTGCTTGTCGTCTGCTAACAGTAGTAGGAGTGCCTTGTACAACATCTTGTACCTGAAAGGTAATAGAATCTTAAGGGTTTTATTTGGAAAAAACACAAAATTAAAAGACTGCATTGTGTATGCATTATCTTTCCTTCCATTTAACATCCTTTATTGATAGCACTGCTAGCTATAGTATTCTAAGCTGTGGTTCCAACAGTAGTGTTTTACAATGAAGCTTTTTTTTGTGTGTGTGTACAATTGGCAGCTCACATTCTGGAGCTCTTCAAAATATTTTAAGATCTCCTTCTAGCTGTTGCTTAGCTGACCTGTTCTAGTAAAGTGAGTATGAATCCTCCCCACGCTGGTTGCGCAGAAAAAATTCTGTTGACTCTTATCTCCAGTTAAATTGTTTAAAGCAAGTTTTTTGGCTCCATTACTCCCTCTTCAACTTTTGATTTAAAGGATAAGGAAATGTGGCTTTTGAGCTTTAAGTGTAAGCACAGTGAAATAATGAAAAGACACTTCTGTGAAATGTTGTTGTGCAGTATATATTTAGTCCTTTTGGTTGCTTTAAGTGAAATAGATGGCTTTAAGTTTCAATAGCAGTCTACAGTTATCTCTCAGTAGGTGCTGCACATAATTTTTCAAGGCTAGCAAATACGTATCAAAATCCACAGCAAAAGGAAACTTCCCTGCTGCCATTGGGTTGCTAGGTGGTGACACCTGTTTCCAGGCCGTGATATTAGCTGTCAGGAGTTCTTGTTCTTACTTTAATTAAGCTACTCTAACTGTTTTTATCCTTATTGCTTTTGGATTATATGACATGTGAACTTACCTTTTAACTGGGACTACCTACTTAGATTGTCTCACTTTCCACATGTTCCATTGTGGGTTTTTTCTGCTTTTTCTGAGATACCAGTATGATGTGGCCTATAGCCAGGCTGTTGGGAGGATTCATCAAGAACATCTTCCCAATCCTCATCTAGTGTGCACGCATGCTTACCTTAAATGTGTACTTGTTCTGGAGATCATCTGAGTGCTGAAAGCCAGATTGATTAACTCTTGAGTTCAGTTGCTGATAGTTTTCATGAAGACTCAACTGAACCATGATGTAATGCATGTTTTCCAGGACATTAGCTTTTAATTTCCATATTGTTTTGCATATACTAAGTTCTTATCCTCATTGGTCGAGTGGTGAATTTAGGAATAGTAAGAGTTCATTTTGAATTGACTTTGTCTTACAATGTGTCTGGTATTTTGTCACTAGTTAGTGAGACCTTATAAATAACTTCTGTTTCAAGGAAATTAAAACTGAAGTGTGTGCTGTAGGCATAAAGTCCGAACACAGCAGTGCTTTCTTACTTGTTTGACCTCTGCCAGGTACCTTCTGTCATTCCTGTTTCTTTACTAGAAGCATGAGGGAGATGCTGGTGCTCTTACACATGTGCCTCACTGTCTTGGAGCTACTTTGAGTTTTATTGTGGGATTTCTCACAGGAGTGAATCTGCAAAGATTTGCAGGTCATTTAAATACAAAATTCCATGGCTTTGCTAAAATCCTTTTGTACTGGTATGTCACCATCAAAGTGAGCAAGCCAAATCCTTCTTGCCCTGGTAGTCAGAATCTTGGGTCAGGCTTGCCTGTGTTATGGGACACAAAGATGATAGCCTTATTTTTGCTTCAGTGTGTGTACTTTTTGCATGTTTTTATTTTTTTTTCTTCCTACCTTCCCAGCTATGCCATCTGGTGGATAGATTTTTTCCCCGCCCGTTCTAGCTGTGGGCAACACAGGAGTATGCACACACATCAGGCTGCCGTGAGTACAGCAGATGTGGAATACAGAGTCATGGAATGGTTTGAGTTGGAAGGAACCATTAAAGGTCACATAGTCCAACCCCTCTCCAGTGAGCAGGGTCATGCTCAACTAGATTAGATTGCTCAGAGCCCTGTCCACTTGACCTTGAATGTTTCTAGGGATGGAGCATCCACCACCTCTCTGGGGAACCTGTTCTGGTGTATCACCACTGTAATTTAAAAAAATTTCATCCTCATATCTAGTCTGAATCTACCTTTTTTTAGTTTAACACTGTTACTCCTTGTCCTATTGCAACAGGCCTTACTAAAAAGTCTGTTCCCATGTGTCTTTATAAGCCCCCTTTAAGCACTGGAAGGCAGCTGTAGTCTCTCCCCAAAGCCTTCTCTTCTTCAGTGTGAACAGAGTTTTTCTGCTTTCAACATAGTTTTTCCTAAGTGCAGCTGCTTCTTGTGTTTTGCCTCATGTTGTTACACCATGTATCCCTGTGTGGGAAATGCCCTGAAATTTGCAACAATGCTGAGCTAAATGGGTACATCAGTCTGACGTTTAAGCCAGACTTTAAGCCAATTTAAGCTTTGGTGATGTGTTCAAAAAGTTCCCTCAATATCAAAGCAAGGAGATTGGAATAGGGGTAACCTTGCTTGTAAAAAGTGCTGTGAGTGGTTTTAAGTATGACTGCCATATTACTGTCCAGGTGTTGGGCTTCCTATTTCCATGCTGTCTGTCTCTTAAAATTTCTGGATATAAGGCAGGCCAGCTGGACTGGATTTCTGCTCTTTTGAATGTATAGGTGTCTTGTTAAATACTGAGAAGTTTACTGTATGGCAGAGAGCATGTACTTAGGGAAACACAGACATATAGTAACCTTAAATACAAGATGGCTTTCTGGGGTTTGGGTTCATATATATTGCTGTACAAAAAAATTTGCCTTGTTTAGGCAAGACTCCTTGCTTGACTAAATTGGCTAACTTATTTAAAATTAACAATTTAAGTTAATTTGATGGAGCTTAATGTGGATCTGCTCTAAAACAGATTGTATTTGGTGAGGCTGAGTGCTACGTGTTCTGATGGTACCAATCCACCAAGAAAGCTGGGAAATAATTATCCAAGAAGAGAATTGTCAGGCTGTCAGTAGTTGTGGAGAATGGTTATTGCTTCCATGTTCAACTCAGAGTGTGATTTTTCTGATTGCGTTAATAAAGCTGGATGCATATTGTTCTTGCTGTGTTATGTGATGTCTTCTAAGAAAGCTGCAAGCTTCATTTTCTTCTGATTTCAAAGGTCTTACAGGTTGTGAGAAAGATACAAATTTCAATCTTACTTGATTTTTCAAGTGCATATGAAATAATTGAAATTTTCCTTATTAGTTTTAAATGGTGTAGAGCTACTGGTGTAATGTATTGTGGTCAATAACGTATTTCTTGTTTGGTTGGTGTCTTAACTAATTAACACATCCCAATACCACCAGGACAGCTGGATATGATAGTAGTGCCTGCGGTTCCAGGCTCTGTAACTGGTGCTGAGAAAGAGAGGCCGTTGTAGAGAAGAAAAATAGACCTTAATGATCTGTTGCAAAACAATACAAACAAACCATGGAGGTGAATCTTGAATAAATAAGAGTTGTTATCTGGTTTGGTGTGAAATCACTGTGTAATCTGCTGTTAGAAAAATAAACAAGGAGAACTCTAAGAGGGCTTTATTGCTGAAGATCAAATGATTTTTTTTTTAATAGTCTTGAAAGAGAGGAAGAAAATAGGCATTTTTCGTATGTTTCTAGGAGGGTAGGTATTGTATTAACCAGGGATAAGGGGTAGAAGAGTGAAGTTTGTTTGTGGGTTTGTATGGCAGGGCAGATATCCTTCTATTCATCTTTAGCTTTATAAGTGCATGACAAGTGAAATGGTTGGAAAAATTGCACTGAAGGCCAAGAACCTGGCATCAGCTAGTGTGTGCTGGTGTTCCTTTACTTTGGCTATTTGGCCACTTGAAGGTTACCTGATTCAGTAACTGTTTCATTTAGATACTCTGTGGCGCAGGCTTTGCTGGAGTCATTCAGTGTCTTGCTCATGATACAGCTAAATCAAGGTATAAAAGAAGAAAAATGCAGTTCTTATTTAATAGAATTTTTAATACTTTATAGTTGCTGTTAAATGCTCATTAGTTACCACCAAATGTAGGTATGTTACTTTTCAAAAAGTAAACCCCCACCGCGGTCTGTGGTCTAGCACTGTGAAGGCAAACATACTATATTTGGCTATTACTCAGTAAGGTCAGACGCTGTACTTGGTGAAGGGGGGTGTGTAGGGGAATCAACTCTTAACTACAGCCTGAGGCGCTTCTAATGCGACCTGTATCTGGTTCCTAACTTGAACATTGAAATTAACCTGTTTACTCCCTTCTCTTCCTGGTGTGATTTGTCTTAGTACATCAGCTAGGTTGTCCTAGTGTCACAGCACCATCTCTTCTGTGTTGGGTTTTTTTAATACCAACCTTGATGCAAAACTTTTGTGTGTATATCCCACACAGCTATATTAGTTGAGTACCTGAGCCTTCTGATGTGCAAAAGTCACGTTAAGCCCAGCTTTTTGTATTATTACTTCAGTAACTTCTCTCCTTGGTACTTCTTAGGAGTTACTTCATAACTTTGTAATTTGCTTTTGCTTTCCTTGAATTTTAGGAATTTTATTAGCACTGCTTTAGAGGAACAGAAAGTCAGCCTTTGAGAAATAAGCTGAAATTCTTTGTTTAGTGAAATTTTTATTCTAGGTTAATCTTTCAAGTAGACTAGAATAGGAATTGTTACCAGTCTGTATAATACAGCATGGTGAGGGGCTTCTAACGTTGCTCTGCTGATTGCTTGAGTTTTAGCTTCAGGTGTAATTAAGCAACCAGTAAATATAGAAAAGTAACAGACACTACAGTTATACATTTTGTTTACAGAATGGAGTAACTCCTGTGATCTTGTCCTTGAACCTTGAATTCAGCAATTCTTGCCACCATGTATGATACAGAATGACTGAGATATCAGTTAGTTTATGGAACTAACTAGCTATTAAAGAAGCAAGGTTGGTGTAGGTAGACATGCATGTTTTCCTGGGCTTATTTGGGTATTGCCTGAAGCAGCTTTATGTACTAGTTTCTAAAAAAGCTCCTTCTCCACAAGCATTGATTCTGCTGGATAGCGTATATTTTAGGAACATAAATTCAAGTTTGGATAGAAGAATACCACTTCCTTGTTTAGAGTTTTTTCCTGGTTAAAAATTAAAGGTTTGGGCAGTCTCTTACTCTGCAATGGATTTGTGTTTGGTAGTAAGTCCTGCTAAAATGAGTTCATAAGTAGTCACTGTTCTTCAGCAAAATACTTATTATCAAGGGCATCCAGTGAAGGAATTCTGTAAAGATATTAAGGTTACTTGGATATGAAAGCACAGTTCTTTAGGGAAAAAATCTTTGGGAGACTGATTCTTCTATTTTTAGTGGGAAGTTTGGGTGAGGTACCCTAGGGAAGGTACAGGTCTCTGCTGTGTGCACTGTGCAGAAGAGCTGTACACTCAGCAGTATTTTCTTGCTGAATTGAGCAAAGCTCTAGCAGGGGTTCATTTATATTATTGTTGTCCACCAGTGTAACACATGAATGAAAACCATTCTAAGCTTAGTTCTGTTACAGCAGTTCTGAAACTTTGAAAACTTGTGTTGCTGGCTTAACTCTCTGTTTTGCTGCAAGATAGGGAGTGGTTGCTTCTGGATGGCAGCTGAACAAGTTAAATAACAGAAAATAATTTGAGGGAGTAGAAATTCTGCTTTCCAAAATGAAAGATGCATTAAAAATCCAATGGAGGATCCCTGACTTAAGCTCATGAAAATATGTAACTTGGATTTAAAAAATACTGAGAGCAGATAACTTCAGAATGTATTTCCAAAATCAGTGTAAGAACTGTTGGGTTTTTTTCCAAGTCATAAGTGACAACCACTTTTTGGCTTTTAAATCCATTCTGCTCCTACTTGAGACAGGCTGTTCAGGATTCACTGAATACTGCAAAATACTCTGAAGTACAAAAAATAAATAGTTAAATGTCATAGTGTTTAATCACCAGTGATTAAACATCCCACAGAATGTGGAGGGAGTGTAAGCTTGTAGGAATTGCTTATGTGCAATTTGTAAAATTGCATGCTTGCAGTCTTGTGTTGTAGTTTGGGAATTTTTTTATATATACTCTGGCAAAATAGATCTCTAAAGCCATAATTTCAGAAATAAGCTTGGCTGGAGCTACTGTGAAAAGAAGCAGAAACAGCTGCTTATTCTTTCACTAGTCCTAGTCCAAGCTCACAGAGGATGCATTTTTCAGCTTGGGGAACTACTTAGAATGCGTTTTTGATTTGTTTTATCTTTGTACTAGAAAGAAAATACCAGTTTGCTGACACAGTTTACTGTGTGGCCACATAAATGCATATGTCTGCAAAAAAAAAGAGTGTAAGGAAAGGAGTGCTTTTAGCAGCAATGCTGACCTAATTTTTTGTGATGCTTGTGTGAAGTCTGTCTGGGTTTTAATGTTATGGTAAAACCATGAGTGTTAAGTCCAGTAAACAGGACACATGTGATGTTGGAGAACAACACTATGGAAATGCTTAGGACGGCTGTGCATACCACAGCTGACTTAGTAATTGAAGAAACTTGTATTAATGATGCCACAGAAGGAGCAGCTTAGTTGCTTAGAGAGAGGCACACCAGAAGCAGTGTGACAGAAGAGGTTAAATGTATTTTCTCCATTTCATGAAAGACTGTGGCAAAAAGGGATGCACACAGAACTTCCAACAGCCCATTCTTGACCCACTTACCTTAACGTTACTTATTTTCTTCCTTTCCACTATTGCCCTATGCAGTCTGCTACTCTCTGGCATGAGCTTGGAGGGAACAAAAAAGTTATTATTCTTACCTGCCACTATGCAACTCATGTCTTAGATTACTAGTTACCATTAGTAAACTTGTTAAGGTTGCTTACCAAAGATTGTGTAGATGCAGAGACCATTTTAATATCAGTAAGAGCAGCTTGTGGATTACTGTTAGCTCTGTTGTGCTTCTCGGTGTACAACGTATATATTTGCTTTTTTTTCCCCTTATTCCCTGCTAAGTCACTCTGCTTGAAACTCCTTGCACCAAAGGCTTGTTCTGTCAAAGCACCGTGCGTTTATGATTGCGTAAACAACAGGAATTGCTGTCCCTAACGAAAGGCTAATTTATGTAAATCAAAGATTGTTTACAGCATCTGCATTTTAGATTAAAGAGAATTAATTTACCTCTAATGTAAAGACGCAGTTTCTGCTCTGGGTAAATGACAGCCATTAAAAATGATGGTTTTCCCAGTACTGTTTAAAGGCTTTTAGTGAGCTACAGATGTTGCAATGCATGAAGCTATGACTTGCATGTTTTAACAGTGGTTAGCTATAGCAATTCATAAATAAGTCTGAAAAGCATCACCTTCACTCTTGATCTTGTTCTTATAACCTCCTCTTCAATCTGTTCTTGAGGATTTGGCTTTTGAAAAACTAAATGTGGTGTTGTTTACAATCCATATAGGGCTCAGCTGAGTCAAGAGAACTCGAACAAAATTCTCATTGTAAGCTGGTGAAAAAATACTTAGTCTTGCTTGTGTACTTGTACCACAGCTGTGGCACATCTGTTCCGGATGACTACTTGGCAAACCTTTCAGTGCTTTTGTGAATCCAGTGAAGTGCTGAGGCTTTCAGGGTGGGTCACAATAGCTTCTCATTTTTCAATATATACTACCCTTATTGGTGATCAGGGAACTGTGGGAGGAAACTACTTTCCTCTTAATTCTATTATTGATGATTATTCCTCATGAAACCCCAGGCTTTGTACTACTTCAAATGTAACTGAACTTAGGTGTTTTCTACGTGGAGCTGCGGACTGTTCAGATGGAGGGTGGAGGGTACATTTGCAAAGGTGTAACGGCTCGGATACGTACCCTTTTTAGGGACTGGATGTGACTGCAGTCATGAGGTGTCATCTGAGAGAGTGATATACATGCCACAGTTGTAGAAGTATCTTACCTGGAAAATCTGAAGTGTGGTAACAAGTTACTGCCTTGTTTGTTGGTTTGTCTGTTAAGAACTTGCAGCAGTTAGGGCTTTACTTCAAAAAGTACAGAACTAATATCAAAGCAGTGGAGGCACTGGCTCTGGCACTTAACTATGAAGTCAGGAGCTGTATGTTCACTGTGTCTTCTCATGCAAGAATCCAGCAATGCTTAAAGCATCAATCTTATAGAGCAAATGTTCCAAGTTTAAACCTCCGTGTGAGTTTCAAAGGGAGCTAAAGGCTGGTGTTTTAAGAAATATGGATTGGATCCAAGTTATTTTGAGTATTATGGGTGCCCTCCTTGAACTGGTACCTCAATTTTGGCCTCTTTGCTTGGTCTGGGGCTACTTCTCTCATAACGTGAATGTTGCATATGGTGGGCTTTCCTGGGTTTAAGTTGCAAAACTAGAGTGTATGTAATAAGTGTGCAGTTAAGCCACTTCTTGGGTTTGCTCTTTAGAAAATGGCTTAATTCTGGTGTTGCAAAACACTATGAAAGTAGGTAAATACAGAGGAGAATTTCATTGCTTAGCAAAACAGGTTAAAAGAATGCACAGTTTTTAGTGGGAAAATGGCACTGGAGATTCAGTTGTGCTACATGGAGCTTTGGTGTGACTATTGCAAGCTATGGGTTTAAAATACATCGATTGTTTAAATAAAATTATAGCCATTGTAATATGAAGACTGCTTGTGCGGGTGGGAGCTTTCTTTTGTATAATCACAGTTTATTGTGCCTATCAAAAGGACTTTCTGGTCTCTGCAAGGCATCATTATATAATCTACTGGAATGCAAGCATTTGAAACTGAGCTTATTAGAACATTTTGGTACCTCACAAATTGGATAGTCCTGTGCAAAGCGATTAAGCCTGAGGATTTTTTTTATTTTTTTTTTTTTTGCAAATAACAGGGCTGAAGATATATCTGTAAGAATGTCACTTAGATGGTTGTGATGGGATGAAATGGAAGCCTGCAGGCATGTATTGTTTGCTGGTCACCTTGATTTTGTCTAATGTCTGCCTTTGTATTCTTCTAGTATGTAAACCAACATCTTAATGCCTGAAGAATAACAACACAGAAAGTGTTCCTAAAAAGCTGTTTGCTTTCTCAAGTGTAGTTGAAATCTTAATTAGCAAAAGGAATGTGACTTACCATATGGTAAGTATCACCTGGTACTGATTCAGAGCTTCACTGAAAGAAGTCCTGTATGCAGCAGCCTTTTTCTCCTGGGGTTCTAATAAGCTAAATAATTTCAATGTATCCTCAACTGCAGATAGACTATCCCTCTTGTTATTTTGGCCCTCAAAATAGCTGTCCCAGGATCTAGTTTCATATCTCTTCCCTGTTTTTAAAAACCACTTTTAAGTTCTGCCTTCTTATATATTCCTGTGATTGCTTCCTAACC
The DNA here is from genome assembly GCA_013396775.1 of Cephalopterus ornatus. Taxonomy (NCBI): domain Eukaryota; kingdom Metazoa; phylum Chordata; class Aves; order Passeriformes; family Cotingidae; genus Cephalopterus; species Cephalopterus ornatus. The sequence continues at coordinate 439,833 of VZRE01010291.1, read as the reverse complement.
TCAGTTTAACAGGTGTCTGGTGTTTATTAAAAATAGATATTCATAGCACAGTGTTGGAATGGTCAGATAGGCAGTTACACTGGGAGAAATATGCAGTGATAACCAGAGCAGAGCTTTTTGAGCTTAACACTTTGGACTCTAGTACTAGATGACATAGGACAAACTGTTATCCCTCACATCCCTTTTTCCCCATTGCACAATGTAGATAATACTAGATGTAATGATATGATCTCCTCTATAAAGTAGGTTTTCTAGGAAATAAGCAGAAATAAAAGGAAAGGGAGCTTATATTAATTAATTAAAAAAAGTTGCAAGCTTTCTCTGTTTTGGAGGGGGGAAGCAGATGACCTAGGAAGTATGAAGAACTAGTTTTTGCTCCTCTGTTCACAAACCTTATTAAATTAGTGAAGTTGCAGCTAAAAGTTTACAAAGTAGTCTATTACAATGTTTGAATTTGAAAGCGTTTGGATTTGAGCTGCTGAAGTTTCATACTACCTTCCCTTGTAGGTACTGCTGTGGTTCAGTGCTGAACATTGCTTTCATCTAAAACAGATGGCAGGACAGGATGTTCGCCTGTTGTAGACACTGATACATTCTGGCTTATTAGTTTGAACTCTGAAGTTTGGTTTATGCTGAGATGCAAGACTGAACTGGATCGGCCAAAGTGCAGACACTTTTGTTCTTTTTCGCTGCCTCATTAAAGACACATTAAAGCCTCTGACAGAGGAATCACGCAGATCTTTGTAGAAAGAAGCAGCTGCAGATTAACTTGCCAGAGGATGTTGGTTGGAGTGCAATGACATGCAAATGCTTTTGAAAACCTAGTGCTAAATATAGGTTTAAGTACCTGACTTACAGGTTTCGTGAATTCAATTTCATTCTAATTAGAATGTCCTTGGCTGTAAAGGTTTCAGTAACTTAAGAGCCATTATATATGATTGAAAGTTTCATCAAACTTTCATAGTTTTTAGTGTGATGTTTCTAATATGGCAGTTTCAGCTGCCAAAAGTGTAAGAAAACATGCCTATGGTTTTTCCATGGTATTTAACTAGCCCTGTTGAACGTAACAATCCTGAAAAAATTTTATTTTGTGCTAATGTGGAAGTGTTTTCAGGTTTGGAATTCCCAGGATTTTTTATTCTTCTTTTCTATGGTGAATACTCTAGCATAATGGCATGTTAAATTAAACACTTGTTGAAGTTGCTATTTATTCAAATATGGACAAAAACAAGAATTAAATTGTTTTCTTCTGAGAACCTGATTTAACAGGAATGCATACAGACTTTATAGCAGAGATTACCACAGTGCCAGAGATTAATTTTAGAATTCATTGGACTACATAATTCTAGGGCATTTGGTAAATATGTGGAATGTGCTGCTGGCTTTTTGTCAGATATAGGTTTCAAATACAGATCATCTGGACTTACCTATTGCTGTCTGTCTGTGTGGTAGTTACCTTCAGTTGTTAAATATTTCGTTTCAGTACGAGGATGTCGTCCTGGGAAGATCGTTCAGATGACCGAAGCAGAAGTTCGGGGCTTGTGCATAAAATCACGAGAAATATTTCTTAGCCAGCCTATTCTCCTGGAACTAGAGGCACCTCTGAAAATTTGTGGTATGTAAAATTGATATGTGTTTTATGTAGGTATTTTAATCTAGTTGTTTGCTAGGTGGGTTGGAAGAATACTGAGGTGGGTCAGTGAGCATGAGTTGACATTAGATGTCAACATTTAATTACATGAAATGTAATTTTCCATTTAGATTGGATTAAGTGAAGAAAAAGCAGCTAGCAGTTGGTAGATAGCTGATGCTCCTGGTACTATTTGAGAGCAAGTTCCCTTGGCAAAAAGGGCTGTTTGTACCTTCATCAGGTGTAAATTTTGCGATCTGTCCCTTGCTTGCACAGAGCTGCTACTCTTTGGATCACTATTTCAGAAAGCAGTTAGCTGCTTTTAAAAAAAGCATAAGCAAAAGAAGGACCTTGTGAAAGGGAGTGCTTGAAAACCAGAAAGCATTCGTAGTCTTTCAACTGAGAATGGAAAATGCAGACTGTTAAATTAGGCTTAGTTGCCATGTGACAAATTCCTTGAGCTTTACAGCAAGTTTTGACAAACATGGTTATTACTGTGAACCATGAATAAAACTAAAATGTGTGTGTTCTTTACCTCTCTAAGCCTGCATAAGGTGCTAGAATTCTTCCAAAGTACACTGTTGTTAATAGGTATGCGAGCTTGTAAAGAAACTTAACTGAAGTGTTGTAAATACTGGATTGTAATCACCCTTCAACTTATTAACAATAGACATTATCTTGAAATGCTAAAATTCCTTGGATGAGGTTTGCTAAAGTGTCATAGTATTAAAGTGGAAGCAGTCTTTGACTTTGTTATTACTTGCATGCTCAAAGATACATTAGCATCTTCCTGGCAGACCTAACGTAGCAGTGTTTCTTACATTGAGAGGATATTACCAATTTAAAAAAACACCCAAGAAAACAGCCAAACCCGCAGACAAACCGCTAATGGCGAAGTCATTTTTAAATGACTAATTGCTTGGTAGTGTAGGGAGGAAAAACCAGACCAGCTTGCCTACTGACATAAAGTTGAAGGTAAATCCAGATTTATCACACTGTGTTCACTTTAGTCTTTTCAGTGTAGTACAGTCTCATCGTATTCCGAGATAAGGAAACATGGAAACTCAGGTAGATTGAGCATAAGTTGAAGTCTGCAAAGAATAATTAGCCTACTTCAAAGTTAGTTTTTTATCGTTTGCTTAAATTGAGACAGTTGAAAGCGTGGTTAGATGAACAGTAATAGGGTGGCTAATGCACAGTTAACCAAGGCATTTGTTATTTTTAAATCTGATTCCAAACACAGTGAAAGCCCCAGGAAGTGTCAGGTGCATCTAAATTTAATATTAGAGCAATTGTCAAGGATGCATTTAGATAAAAGTGAAAGGAAGATGATCACTTTCACCAAAAGCAAAATATGCAGCTGGCACAGCTTTGAACTATTATTTTAGTGTGCTCAGGCAGTGCCTGAGGAACCATTATAGGATTGTTTTGTCTTACAATCAAGTCAGTTCAAAATCAGCTCTTACATCTTGAATGGCTGTGTTTTAATGTAAGATGAAAGAAAGTCTTATGTAAATGTCCATTTTAAAATAGATGTGGCTTTTACTGTAAGGCTTTGTATCTGATAGACTTCAGTTCAACTTGTGCTCATATTAAGCTGTATTTTAAAATGCTGAGTACCTTGAATGGAATAGTAAACGCTTTGGTCCCTTTACAAAATCGTTTCTATAAAATATTCTTTTACCCACTAAGTGCATTGGTTCCTCACGTGTGGGCTTGTGTGTAACTGAAAGTCATTCAAGACAATGAGCACAAATGTAATATTTTCTCAGTATGCTTACTTGGTAGTTAATTCTGTTAGTGTTGAAGTGCGGGGAGTGTATTGAGAACATGGTTCTGGAGTACTAGACTCAGCATAGAAATGACTTTTTGGGGAGTCTGTTTTCTTTGGATTGTGACTTAGAAACTTCTAAATATTACTTAAAATAGGAATCGTTCTTCTTGCAACATACACAAAAAAGATTTTAGCCAGTGAAACTTCAGGTTGTGTATGGAATTGGGCAGTGGATAATAGTCACCTTTATTAGATGAGAATTGGAAGGTTATCCTTCTCCCTGAGTGAGAAATAGTTATGGAAGAATGCTGCCTGAAGAAGGAAATATTGCATTTCTCGTGGAAAGTATAAAGAGGAATGTAATATAACATGTATTCTTAGCACTATATGCTTTAAGAATTGAACTGGAGAGCATGCAGGTTTGGGGACCTTTTTTAAGATGGAAAAAGTTGGGTGGGGTTTTTTTTTCCTCCTTTGAGGCCATAGTAGCTAGTGCTCTACTAGAGAATAACTGTGCTGAGCAAAGTCATTATTTTGCCCCTGAACAAGCAGCAAAAGTGAAAATGCATTTATGTAATGCTCAGTGTATGGGACCAGAGGGTAGCTTGCACTGAAGGCTTTTTGCATATCTTTTTTGCATTCCGTCACTCTGGTAATGAGTTCTGCAGTCAGCTGGAGTACAGTGCATGTGTTCTACAAGTTACTGTAGAGCAGCTCTGATATCTTAAACCGTATGGGCAACTCCTGGATAGTTGGCTTTGACTAGTATGTGGTGATGTAATTGCTGCACAGAGCTGTTCCATGGAAAACCTACTTAATTTTGAAGCTGGCAGTGTGATGAGTAATGTGACAATTATTTTTCCTAAGAACAACCTGGAGGGTTGAATATCTTGTAAGGAACATCAGTCTTTGAGTCTTTGTATTGTTTTTACATGAATAATTGTATCAAAGGAGGAGTTAGTCTAAATGCTGGGGGGGGCGGATCTTAGTACAGGGAAATGACCTTTAAAGTGCTCTTTGCCAACACAAAGTTCAGTTTCTCTCCAGTCTGTGTGAATTCTTTACTGATCTGTTTTTGCGGTAAATAATGTGACTTTTTCTTAATACATTTGCTTGCTGGTCATATATCTGTTTAATTAGAGGTTGTCTTTCTGACCTTGTTTTAATTTGAAGAAATTAAAGCTTGGTTGGAAAGCTTATGCTTAATTGTGAGGACTCCCATAGCCTTTGGTTTTCAGATTTGATTCATACCTGACATAGCAGTTCTGCAGATAATGTGAGTTATTTTTGTTTAGTGAGTACTTCAATTTTTAATATTAGCATGGTTCTTACCTTTCTGATAAATGTTGTCACTTTTAAAAGGCAATATTAATGCCTTTTTTGAAATCAGTGAATAGAAACTAATTGGCTTAAGTTCTTGACTTGTGTAGTCTTTGTTGTTGCACTAATCCTTGGTAAACTTTTTTTTTTTAATTCAGGTGATATTCACGGTCAGTACACAGACTTACTTCGATTATTTGAATATGGAGGATTCCCACCAGAAGCTAATTATCTTTTCCTTGGAGATTACGTAGACAGAGGCAAACAGTCTCTGGAAACAATTTGCCTATTACTGGCATATAAAATCAAGTATCCAGAAAACTTCTTTCTCCTCAGAGGAAATCACGAGTGTGCTAGCATCAATCGGATCTATGGATTTTATGATGAATGTAAGCAAAACCCATTATTTTTGAAAGACTGTAACAGACTAATATTGTGTTTGAAAGATACTTCTAGTATTGACTCTCATACTGCAAGGGTGTCAACATTCTGTGAACCTGCTTTGAAACTTTCTAAAAATACATTTCAAACCAAGGTTAAAGTCACTCTATAGCATTACTGTTTTCTCTTAAGCTGTCCTTGAAATAGTGTTGTAAGAGATTGAGATTTAAGTATGCTAACAGAAGTGAAGCCCTATGAAGACAGTTTGCTAACATTTCTGGTCAGGTTGTGATATGTACTACTGGTTGTCTTTAAAAAAAACAGCCCTCTCTTCCTAATGCCACACAATGTTCTCGCAGGCAAGCGGAGATTTAACATTAAGCTGTGGAAGACCTTCACAGACTGTTTTAACTGTCTGCCTATTGCAGCCATTGTGGATGAGAAGATCTTCTGTTGTCATGGAGGTAAGCTGATGGCTACTTTTAAAACTGTGTCTACACTGATCTTTGGGTTAATGCCAAATGGGGGGTGGATGAGCATACCTGACATTCAGCTGGAGATGTTTGACCTTGTATTTTCTGGAAAGGTCACTCTTACGCCTTGAGCTTTGCCGTGCACTTGGCAGTAGACAGATATCATTCTTACCTGATACTCATGACCCTCTCATGCCTGAGGGGGAGGTGCCTCTGTAAGTGTTCCCATCAGTATATCCCTCTCTGAAGAATACCAAATGCTAGAATTATCACCTAATTTGCCACATGACTTGTTGCTGTTACTATTAGCCTTAGCTAACGTTAGCATCCTTGGCAGTGAAGAATAACTTTCACAAGCAGAGACAGCTCTATAGTCTTAGTCTCTTTAGCTGTTTTCATAACATGTTGGTGGAAGGGACTTCTAAGGTTACATAGTCCAGCCTGGGGCTTCAAGCAAGATATTTGTTAACATTAGAGCAGGTCAGCCACGGCTTGCATGGACTCCATAAAACCTTTGTTATTAGAAAATCTGCATTCTGTAGGCACCTGTCCCATTGTTGCCCTGTTCTTGTATTGAAAAAAAATGGTTGATGTTGATCTGACTGAGGGTTATGACTTGTCCGAATATTGGAACTTACCTGGGGTCTCTTTGTAGAACGGGCCTCCCCAGGACTTCACAGGCAATGATGCTTAACAGGTTTCCAAAAGCTTGCAGTGTCAAACAGTTGACAAGAATTTAAAATTACCTGTAATAAGAGCCATCCTGCCTTTTGCAGCTGTCTTTGCAACTGCCTCCATTAATAAGCAACTTGATGCCTTGCACTGAGTGATCTAGAAATGGTTTGGTAGGTGTCACACCTGTGTTGTCAGTGAGATGAAAACTAGTGCAAGTGAAAGCGCTGCAGAAACCTCCATTTGGAATTAAGCTGTTCCAATTGGAACAGCTCCATTTGGAATTAAGAACTGTGTGATCCAGAACTCCTGAGCAGAATCGAGGTTGGATTGATGGCTTCCATCCTGCCTTTATTAGTTACAGGTATCTCTGCAAGAGTTCTGCCTGTATAGAATGTGCTGTTAAGATGATGCAGGGTGTTCTTGCATCTTGTTTTCTTACAGGTCATCTTTTAATCTTGTTCTCAAGCACTGTGGAGTTTGTGTGGGTTTTTTTTTTCAAGAACTATCTTACAATCTAGATCTAGTTTTAAAAATGTGAGATACAAAATCACTTCTGCACCGAGGTAGCCAATTATCAGTGTCTAAAAACACTTGTAATAAATTTGTCTCCAGAGAAAGCATGTCAAAGAATTACTTTCTTACTATCATCCTACTTTTTTGAATTTTGTTTTTTTTGGGAAGGAATGGGTGACGAAAATACTGGAGTGTTTCAGGCAAGCAATTAAGCTTAGGTAGAGGGTAATCAAAGCAGCTTAGGAGGTAGAGTGGAATGCTGTGACAAAACTGGTAGTTTTATATGTGTGCATTTGAGACCCAAATTACGAGAAAGAAGCCTAGAAAGCTATTTTTCAAGGAAAAAAATATAGTTTTGTTGTAAACGGGGACGGGGAGAGAACTAAGATTTTCCTACTTGATTAAGCAAGAAGTTATTTTGTATGTAGTGTGCTTTAAGGATCCTCTTATGAAAAGCAGTATTTACTTTGTTACTGATTACTAATTGCCCCTTAAACTTGTATGAGCTTCATCTGTAACTGAAATTACTATCACTCACAACTGATCTGCAGCTATGAAATAAAGTGAAAAGATTACTAATGTGCTGTGTGCTCCTTATAAATGGAAGTGGACATTCAGCACATGAATAAGTTTTGCCCTTTTTCCACTCTTCTCCAGTCCTATCCAAACTGCGTTCCAGATCTAATGAAGTAATGGACTGTCAACGCCTTTTCATGATGATACTACTATAATAAACACTGAGGCAGCAACACAAACCATTCAACTCTGCTGGAGGTTGAAGCTAGCATGTAGATATAAGGTAGGTGCCTTTTTTACTATATTGCGCATTTTTGCATAGTTTATTTTAAAAATATTGTCCTCTGGGATATATAATAAAACTTTGCAAAACCGCATAACATAGTAAAACAAAAGGCACCTAACTTAACTCTAGTAGGCTATCTACAATAGCTTAAAATCCTGAGTTATGTTTTTTATTTAAACTTTTCTGGCCTGTGTTTTGAGTTTTCTGTCTCACAATATAAGTCAAACCACTCTTGCTATCCCTGTCTTTAAATGTTCATGCTGCTGAAAGGATCTTATATTGTATCCTTCCCATCACCTCCCTCTCTGTTCCCACTCTTTCCACATTGCTTATGTGTCATAATTTGTCCTTTTTTTAAGGCTGTCCTCTCAATTGACTTCTCACTTTGCTCTTTATCTCACTTCATTAAAGCTTATTCTGTAACTTTCCAACTTTTCTGTTTTTCTCTGCTTTGTATTCTCTACAGTTTCCTGCTTTTATCTGTGACACCAGTGTTTCGTTCTAATCTTTGGAGAATTTACGTAATTACTTTCAAGTTTTTATAAATTAAGTCCATATTGTAGTGTCACGTTGATGAATTAAATTGGTCTTATGTTGGATTTAAGCTCTGAAATGGGAGTTGTGTTAGTTTAGTAGAATACTACATTTATGTAGTATTTTCAGGCTCTGTAATTCTGTTTTTCTTGTGACATTAATGATGATGAAATGTGTGTTTAAGTCTACTTGATTTACATAGTATTCAAAGATTACACTGTAAAAATAAGTACCTATCACACTTACTTTACTAATTCCACCTGGTCAGAGTCGTTCAAATCAAATTTGAGTCTGCCAGCAGTAATGACAATTCTTTCTCTGTTTTCTCTTAGGGGAGAGAGGGGTCTTACACTTCAAAAAGATAGTATACTGAAAGATACTTTTTCTGTTCTTAGCTGTATGTGACAAGGTAACTTGTGTACTTCTAGTACACTGTAGTTTGCAGCAGTCAGTGTAGTGGCAGCAGCTTGAAAGTGAGCTTTCAGCTGTGTTTACATTCTTATTTCCTTCATTTAATACTGATCATGTACAACTTTTATCTATAGATAAGAGAAACATGAGCTATTTCTTTTTGTGCAGGGGGAGTTAGGACAATACTTGGGAAAAGAAGACCTCTTGGGTTGTTACAAAGAGGTCTACAAATGTGCAGGCAGTTTTGTGGGATTTTGCTATTTTACATTACTGTAAAATAGTACAAAAATTAACAGCCATGGGGTTCAGATGTGGTTTGTATTAAGATTTCCTTTTAAAGAATCATAGAATGGTTTGAGTTGGAAGTGATCTTAAAGGTCACCCAATTCCAACCCCCTGGCTGTGAGCAGGGAGCATTCCACTAGACCAGGATGCTCAGAGTCCCATCCAGCCTGGCCTTGAACACTTCCGGGGGTGAAAGATGTATTGGGTGCAACCTGAAATGCTGAGAGCTGTAACTTCATAGAAGGTCACAAGCTGGTTGTGCTTATTTCACTGAGCTTGCCCGTTTGCCCTCTTAGGGTGTGGTGCTGAGTACCAATGTAATGTGTATGCAAATAGAGCAGATCTGGGGAAGGGGAAGTGGTAGGTTGGTCAAAGTTTAAAAGCTAATTATCTGCTTGAATTTATATTAGTATTGCTGTATTGTCTTGTAAGTAGACTTGCCTAAAACTCCTTTGGTAAGCTGTTTAATGTAAGACTTCTGCCCTCCCTTACAACCTCAAGGTAATATGAAGACAACTTTAACAAGCTGGTGATGATAAAAGGCTTCTATTGCAAGAGTGCTCCAACAAAAATAATCTAAAATCTTATCACTTGGAAGAAAAGTTTTTCAAGTCTTTGTATCAAAATGGAGAGCACTGGAGTCATTGCCCCTGTAATGCACACATTGCCCCTGTGCAAACCCTGTTAGCTGAAATTATTGTACTTGATGACTCCTTTCCAGTGATAGGTTTTCTTCTGTCCTGTTCAGAGTTCTGGACTGACTCAAGTGGGTATGGTTTGTTAATATGAAATATGTTTCATCACAGATTGGGTCTTGATGTTCTGAAGTTTGCAACTCTCTTAATTAGCTAAGTTGGCCTGAGTCATTTATGTCCTTAAATAAGGGCCCTAAGTGACTCGTTAAGATGCTAGAGCATCTTTCATGCCTGTGTTCCTCCAGTAGAGAAGCTTTAGACTGTGTAAACTGCTCAAAGGGTGACTTTAAATGTTCAGCTGAGCTATAGTAGATGACCACCTCTGTGGTCCTTATGTATTGCAGTTGCACAGTCTAGTGTTTGTTTACAGAATCCACTGACTGCTGCTTGTCTGTTGTGTGCTAAAACTCTGCCGTTCACATGTGACTTATGATTCCAGTCACACCTCCAAGCTGCTTTGTCTTGTCTTTCAAACCTTGGTAGGGCATTTTCCTTTAGCTTTTATAAAGGAAGGTGGTTGTAAGGAAAGCTGTCTGCACCCAGTTTGTGTTAAATAATGGGAATGCTGTCCTTCACTGGTTCTCTGTAGTGTCCCTGGCAGTCCAGTCCTGATGGTTGGACTCAGTGATCTCAGAGGTCTTTCCTAACCTAACTGATTTTATGACTGTAAGCTGTTTAAGATAATGTGCTTAACTGTAGAGGTCTGTGCCGGGTGGCTAAAAGGATGGTAATTAAAACCTCGTTGCTAATTTCACTTGCGTTAGTCTCTGTCCCTCTTTTCAATGACTTGTCTTAAAGCAAACTGCCTTTTGTTTTTATTGCAGTGGAAACAATGGATGCTGTATGACTTTGAACCTGAAATTTTGTGTTCTCTGGAACTTTTTTGCAGGTAAAATACATATATAAGTCACTTGTTTTCTTGTACTTTTACAGGACTGTCTCCAGATCTCCAGTCAATGGAGCAGATCCGGAGAATTATGAGACCTACAGATGTTCCTGACACAGGTGAGTGGCATGGAATTTACTGTAAATAGATCTTAATGATGGGACAGGTTTAATCAATTTGTGTGCATGCAACATGGTGACTTAACACAACCTTTGTTCACAGTACATATTTCTTGGTGCCTGTGTAAGGTGTGAGATGGCTGCTTTATCTGAAAGGTTAGAGGTTATTGCACAGATTGTTATTGCTTGTCATAACACAGTAGGATACATTATTCACAAGTTGCTCTTAAACAACTCTGAAATCTAATAAAAGATAAAAGGAAACTGAACATCTAGTTCTTTTTCTTGCCTTGGTTAGGCACACACAAATTTTTTAGTCTATGAAGGAACATAACTGTTCAAAGATTCCTGAATGTTATAGTATTTGGGCTTCTCTCTACTTGAGACCTTGTCTCCTTTAAATTTGAAAATACAGCTCCTGCTTCACTGCAGTTGGGATTTCAATTGCATCTATCAATGTGATAGTTGTGAAATTTTCTTCCAATGCATTATTATTTCATTTAGAAAATTTTCATGCAAGTTGCCAGTGCTTTCTGCACAATGTTCTTTTGAATGGTTCAGCTAATAATATTCAGTGTCCCACTTATTACAAAATTTTTTACTAGCGGATTGAAAAGACTCTCAAGCAGTACAATGGGATAGTTTTTCATGTTGCTTTCAACAGTGGTCTGAATTAACTATCATAGGAAATGCGAGATCTAAATCTTTTTTAAAACGTAAACTACAGTTGCAGATAAACCTTGGAATAGAAGACTTCTGCTTCATGTAATTTTCCTCAGTGCTGGTGCATGGCAATAATTCAGGGACTAGTATTAATATATCTACTGTCCCTTAAACAACCACACTTGTGTGCAAGCTAGTATATACACTCTTGACACTGAGAAGTGTTATAGACTGGTGAATGAGTGTTTCTGTGGTATAAATTACTACATTGTTCTTCCTTTTATGCTAGTTGTTCAATCAGTGCATAACCAAATCAATATCGGTACAAATGAGTCAATCTTTACGTTTATCAGAGCTTTCAGGAAAGATAGTTCTGTTCAACAGGTGATTTGTACTGCTTTAGCCACCCCCACTTCAGGAATGCCCTTGCGGAATGTAATTCTGGTTTCCATGGACGCTCCACGGTAGCCATATGTCTTCTTAGTACCTCCTAAAAATAAGTGTAGAGATTTTTTTTTTAAAAAGGCTTTTGTTTTGTGTAGTGTTTTGTGGTCTTAATTTTGCTTTCACAAGCAAATGTGTACTGTCAGAGGGAAAATGAAACATCCCATCAGAGGCATGTGTGCATGTGTACAGTGACATAGAAGGTCTTGGCTGTTTGGATGTACTTAAGGAAACCAGTATTACGTAATGGAAGTAAATCTTGTGGAAAATGAAAAATAAACTGAAGTAGTCTCACTTCCATGAAAGTCACAAGCCCTTAAAAGCTGTCCCTTTGCGGAGAGGTGTCACTTGGTGAGTGTTTGTGTAGATACAGAAGTTTTTGGTAGATGTTTGTGTGGCTGTGCAAAGATTAGATCCTCATGAGAGTTTCTTCTAGCCTGATGGAAAAAAAGCCTTTTAAACTTGAACTGCAATTGAAAGAACTCTTAGTTAGGTGGCATTTTTGTGTGTTTTGGAAGCTGTTTTCTCAAATCCGACTCTATATTGCAACTTAAATCACTTGCCTTTGATAGCTGCTAGACTATTTGCATTTTCTGAAGGCCAGGACATAAGTTATGTGTTTTGGTCAGCATTGCCAACCATTTGCTTATTAGGAGATTGTAATTCCCACTTTTGTGTAATGTTGAATGCATTGTATCAGCCGTATTATGGTGTGCTCTTAGTCAGCCTAAGCTATTGCAGTGGTAGATGCTGCATATTAAAATACAAACCTACCTGGGCAGCCCAGTTAGACAAACTTATTGTAGGTTCTTTTATACCACTGCTAACGATTGTAGCCTATTGCTCTGTATAAGCCTAAAGATTGTTTGATTTTTGGGGAGAGAATAGAAGAGGAAGCACTTCCTAAGCAGCTGAGACAAGCAACTTCTATTACTTGCTGGAAATTCATGGTAAGAAACCATTAGGGATTGCAGTGCAACTGTTGTTTTGAAAAAGAAGTTAGTCAATATAGAACTTAATTTCAGTAAAGCTAAACTTTTTTCATATGCTGTCTGTATTCAGTAGTTTATTTCTAGGTGGAAATTGTATCTAAGATGCAGTTGTGCTTGTTCTGTTCTTTATCTTCTAAAAGCAAATAAAATTTTAGCTTCTCTTAGGGAGCAACTGTGTCTGGCGCCAAAGACCATTTGGAAACTGTATGTAAATATAAAATGGTCTAGTTGTGCAATAGGTTTCAGACATTAGTTTGCTTGACTACAGCTTGAAGGATCTGCTATTTAAGAAATAATGTGTTCAATATTTTGTTTAGCAAATAATCAGATGTAAATCAAGCTTGAGTGCTTGAATGAAGGATGAAGGAACCTGTTGACATATCTTTCATATTATGAAACAATGCTCCTAAGTATTTAAATACCTATGGGTTAGTCATCACAGATGAAGTAAGTACAATTTTGTGGAAAGCTGTTAAATGCCTTTTGAATGTTTTGGGTTTGTTTGTGTTGTAGTTAAAATGGCCTGGTTCTTTCCCATGTGAAAACTCATGGAAAGTTCTATGTATAAAGGCATTGCAGTTTATCTAGAGAAATCTTTTTTTAGTACCCAGTTTTAACTCCAGAGTTAGCTGACCTTTTGTTGGCAGGAGAAAAAAAGATCTTGCTAAAACACCAGAGAGGCTTATTGTTCCAGTTTAGATTCCAGAGTGGTTGTCATGAGGCTTTTTGAAAAGTCAACAGCAGTCCAAGCAAACTGACAGTGCTACCTGAAACAATACATCAGCATTTCGCTGTGTTGCATTTTGATTTAGTCACCTAAGGTTCTTCATGTGTGGTGAGAAAGGTAAGAATCAAAGCTGTTCCATGTTCAGAAGCTCATGGTACAAGTCTGCTTGCTGTATTTATGACTGTCCTTGCATAGCATTTTTTAATTTACTGCAGCTTTCAAACTAAGCTTTCTTGGTGTGCTGCAGAATTGATGATTGCCTTTTAATACCCATGCATTTCAGTGTTTTTAAACTCCTCAAATGCTCACTGTAAACACAGTGAGTATTACAATTAAATATTATTTCAGAGAACTGTTTGGCTCTGACTTTTTTAATCTCAAGGTGTTGTCATTAGTGAGGGGGAGCAATCTCCAGATTTACACGCACCATACCCTTTTTCTGAGTTGCGGTTTAAAGTATTGGCTGCATTTGTTGTTAAAACTTACTTTCTTCAGGAGAGTTGCTCTGTTAATTACAATAGAACTGTTTTACATTATAAAGTGATACCTCTGAAGACTAGCATCTTCACTTGTGTTATCTTTCAAAGGTTTGCTCTGTGACTTGCTGTGGTCTGACCCAGACAAAGATGTGCAAGGTTGGGGTGAAAATGATCGTGGGGTCTCTTTCACTTTTGGTGCTGATGTGGTCAGTAAATTTCTGAATCGTCATGATCTGGATTTGATCTGTCGAGCTCATCAGGTATGAATTTTGCTACTGTTGCTCCTTAAAACCTCTCCTTCTAGTCTTTCTGCCTCTTTGATGCTCCTTTTAAGTAGGATATATTTGAAACTTAATTTGCATTCTGTTACTCCTAGAGAAAAAAAGATCTTCCTAATAAAGGGACTGTCAGGCCGTGTCCTTTTGACTCATGTTGAACTGCGTGCCTAATGTCAGTGAGGTAGAATTCTAACACTAGATTTCTCCATTGATCTTTTCCTTTTGTGCTGTCTGCTAAGTGTTAGATTGTGTGTAAACATCAGAGATACAGTGTCCAGCTTTAAATGGCAAAGTGACTTGCATTTGAGATTTACCTGGAAGTCTTCCATTTCAGTAGTAGACAGTTCCAGTTCCCTGGTAGTTGTGGCTTCCACTACTTCTGCTTCACTTTGTCCAATTATTAAATGAATTTTTAATATTTCTGCAAACAAGTCTGTACATAAAATCTTTCAGTCTTGCCTTTGTTTCAACTATTTAGAATACTTAGGCATACTTGGTTTTGCTTTCGGCACATTTCAGTAAATCAGGTTGATTTTGGCATTGTCAATTTTTAGTACACTTTTTTAATCAAGTTATTTTCAGCAGAAGTCCCACCTAGGTGGACATCAGGTTTCAATTTCCTGTATAATATTTCGGTTTCATTATTTAGTCAATTTTAAAAGCTCTTTCCTGCTGTGAAACAAAAATAGCTCTTTATTCTGTGTCGCTGTTAGGCTTGGGTAGACTATCAGAACACTCTCTTTGTAATTTTACTGCTAAAGCATTACAGAAGACTTAATATTCATTCCACATGCTGGCTAGATTTCTTAACTGCTGATCAAAATTGCTACCAATTTTCTGTATTCATATAGTCACTTCAGTTCTTTGTAAAAGAAGTATGTCTTTTAAAAGATCGTGGTGATTGCACCAAAGTGAGCAGTTGATGCACTAGTTTCACTGTGTTGTAACATGAGGCTTCTATTTTGGGGAAGAGGGAACATCCTCAGCTGATCATCATACTAGTTGCATGATTTTAAAGGTGTGTTATGCTCTTAGGCAAAATATGTCAGACCCACTTCAATTTTGGAGCATCAAAATTAGAAAAAAAGCTTACACTTGAGATTTTTAGGATCAGCACCAGTGTAAGTGAAATTTGATTGTTACAAGTTGCAGTAAAATGGTATCCAGATTTTGTAGGCTCCACACTAATTAGGTCAAACATCCACATGCTGTGTGTAAACCATAAAATGCTGGGAATACTTAAACTGGCAGTGCATAATTGGACTTCAACCATGAAAATAGTGAACGGTCAAGCTGATGTGTGTTTAACATTGGAAGTGTCAGACATAGGATATGCTACTTGGCTTGGCATTCAGTGTGAGGTAAGACAAAATGGATGAACCTGTCCTGTCTGAAAGTCAAGACATAAAATACTGTTTGCATGAGTTCTTGTCATCTTTCTAATCTAAAGTCCTGTTGGTCTCAAGATTAGCTTTTTTCCTTCAAAATTTCTTTTTTCATGTAAGCTGTATTGATTTCTCTGGTGTTGACAGGTGGTTGAAGATGGATATGAATTCTTTGCAAAACGGCAGTTGGTCACCCTATTTTCAGCTCCAAATTATTGTGGAGAGTTTGACAATGCAGGGGGCATGATGAGTGTGGATGAAACTCTGATGTGTTCCTTTCAGGTATGATATATTTGTGCATTAAGTGTTACTGTAGGTGTTGGGCTGTATGGACCAAGTTAGTCTGCTTGCTGTGCTCATGGTTAGTGTAGAGCAATATACTGGAGTTGCAGAAAAGACTGTGCAGGAGGCTGGCATTTGTGGACAACTGAACTGCAATCCAGCTGTTCTCCAGGCAACTGGGATTTGATGTTTTCCAAACTACTGCATATTAAGTTTTTCACTCTATTGAGATGCTTATTTCAAAGTTTAACTGGGTGATTATTTTTAGTCATACCTCGTGATTGGAATACCCAATTGTGTGAACTAACAGACTATAAGGCACCTTTTTAGTATGGTTGCTCTGATCAGATTTTAGTCCCTATTCCCTCTTGGACATGTTTTCAGCCCCTTTTCTTTCCTGTTCCCACCCAAGTATAGTGGTAGAGCTGGAAGGATGTAGAAGTAGTATTATTGTATGCAGAACTAAGAAATCTGTAGGATTGTGCTGTGATTTCCCCCCCACCATCCTCAACCCTCTTGTTTCTGCAGAACGGGGTTTCATGTTGGCTTAACAGTATTTGAAATGTTCTTAGTTGTTGCTGACTCAAAGGAACTTCTTTATTTTCTCTAAGATATTGAAACCATCTGAAAAGAAAGCCAAGTACCAGTATGGTGGACTGAACTCTGGGCGTCCAGTCACTCCACCTCGCACAGCTAATCCACCGAAGAAGAGGTGAAGAAAGGAAATAATGTAGAAAACACCATCAGATCTGTCAAGGACAAAACTCCATATTACAGTATATAATAAGTGTGCACTGTAAAACCATCCAGCCATTTGACACCCTTTATGATGTCACACGTTTAACTTAAAGAGACGGGTAAAGGATCTTTATTAATTTTTTCTAGTAGAAAGATGTGCGACACTGTATTGTAACAAGCATAGCTCCAAGTTCTAATATCCAGCATAGAGTGGAAAAAAAAATTAGGAGGAAAACTATTGCAACTTACATATTCACATTTACCACGGTTTTTAAAGTTGACCAACATCCCAGTTAAAACTCGATGTAATAGTTAAACCAGATGAGAGCATGATGTTCCATTTGTGTAATGTGGTCTTATTGTTGCTTGATTGCTTTTACTTTGGTTATTTTGTAGCTAGAATGATGCGAATACAGTATCTAGTCTTATTTCCTGGCTCTATGAAATTGAAATGAGGAAGGGGCTTTTTAGAACAGCCACTGATCTCTTATCTTCCCCCAATCCCTCGTTTTTCATAATAATGCCACCCAAGTGTGTGCCCCATTATAAGGCAAAGTTTATAGTACAGTAGTGATTAAAAGACAAACTAAATCCCAAATGCCCTGACTGGACAGCTTGACAGCCAACATACATCGAGACACAAAAACCTGTCCTGGCATTTTAATCTAAGCTGCCACACAATGAATTTGTGCACTACACTATTTTAAATTATTGACGTTACACTGTGCGATGGCACTTCATTTAACTTAGATAGGACAAAAATGGTATTGCCTATTAGTTGGTAACTTGATTAAGTGGTACCTTGGCTTTAGTTTTATTAGCATGAAACACCTTTGGCATGCTTAGTTTCCAGGTAATTCCCTACCTGCATCAAAATTCATCTTACATAGTTCCACAGAACATGAAGATCCTTATTTGCTAAGCCTTTAAAAGCTGACATTCTTTTTCATAAAGAGGGTGTGTTTAAATGGATGTTCATCCCTGTAAAATAGGCTAGATGATAAGTGGCGAGCTGAAAATGCTACAGGAATGTCCAACTTCATAGTAAGGCTTATGTCACTAAAGATTATATCATTTGGATTTTCATGATCAAATTTCATATACTATTGTATAGACTTCTGCTTTGTAGTGTACTATAGTAGCAATAATTTCTGTACGTGATTAAGAGTTACGCAGTATTTCTTTTCACTTCTCTCCTTTCTTAAAAGAGTTAACATTGGCAAATGGCAAGATATAGAGAAGATACAAAGTATATAGTAGGATAAATGAAAGGCACAGATTTGTGTTGCTTTAGGATGCAATACTTATTGGACATAACTACAAAAGCTTTTACTGAATATTGTCAAATTTGTAAGATTCTTTGGGGGAAGGCTGCAGATTTATACCATTCTAAATGCATCAGTAGATGTAAAACTCTTGACTTCAGTATTGTCTTTGAAAATGTTAAATTGAGGATTCTGGTAACTTCCGTTTTATGAACTGGCACATTATATAGTGCAAGAGATATATTGATTTCTGACACAGTGAGCAAGTTCTTTAAAATGGATTTCAGTCTTTTTTCTAATTCCATTTTGTTTTAAATGCATATTTTAACTGTAGGTTTTTTCATTTAGTAAAAGTTGTCTAATTCATTTGAATGAAGTCTGACTGGTTATTTTAACATACCTTACTGTTACTCAAAAAGTGTGGAGTTGGTTTTTTTTTTTAAAAAAGGAAAACTTCCAAAATATATATCTGTTACTGATTTATATTGGATTGGTCTGTGGTTTTGAAAAATGGTTTATTTTACCCCACCTTGGAGCGAACACCAGTTTCAATGCTTAGAATAAAATGTAGAAGTAGATTTCTTTTGATGCTGTTTGAAGACACTTGTTCTTAAAAGTCAATGGTGAGAGCTGTGTGAGAGTATCTTCAGTTTGTGACAAGGCAATTAATGAAAACTAATCTGTAAGCCTTGACATGGTAACTTCCTGCTCTAAGTCATTGCTTACTTGAGGTTTAATTCTACAAGTTTTGAAAACGCTGGGTTTTTCCAAGCTCCAGCCTCTATGTTACAATACATCTGAATTAACACTTTCACATTTTTTCTTTAGTTTCTGGAACAATGTCTTCTGTATCATGAAATGTCCAGGTGTACAACTGTATGTTGTGTGAGTACCTAACATGCTCGCTTGTGTTACAGATGCTATGTCAAAAGGAAAAATAAAGTCTTTGGGCCTTCTTCTGTGTCCTAAAGAAATAGGAAATTTTCAGTTTATTTTATGGTACTAGAAAGCCAGATCTGGTGGTGGTATTCTAAAGAATTGGTGTTTTTATGTAGCAGCAGTCACTTGAAAAGGATTTGAGTGGTGTTTTGATTTCTGGAGCACCGAGAGGTCTGCTAACATCCTTCATCACCCTATATTGTGGAAAATATACATGATTTAATAACCTTACCCCTACAGATATAATAGATATTGGATACTAAAAGCAAGTCAGATACATAACAGAACTCACCACTTCAGCTTAGGTTTACAGTGTTAATATAGATCTCTATTTTTAATATTGTCCATTCTGGAAGAGGTAGAAAAGAGAACTTGAATCTAATTCTACTCAAATAAAATCAGCTTTCTTCCATGGAAATTGCTAGTGGTCTAATTACTAAGAATTTTTTTCCCCGTAAGTGTCTTGTCTATACAAACCTTAAATGCTGTTAAATAGCACAGTGTAGTGTGCTGGGAATTAACAGGAGGATTCTCAAATGAGCTCTTGAGAGGCGTATAAAACATTACACCATTTGAGATACATTTTTGCATGTTCTCCCTCCACACCCTTTTATCTGACAGTAATACTTGTTCCTGATTTCATCGTAGAGTACACCATGGCATTTGTTCTTTCTGGTTGCAGAGCATTTTGTGATTCCCAAACACTAATTTAAAGTGTGCTGCAAGCAGTGCTTCCTTGGTCTCTTTTGTGTTGATTGCTCTGAGATTCTTGTTTTTCAGCACTTTTTTTTTTTGGTATGCTTTGTAGTGCTTAGTGTTTTTTATGCATGGAATATTCATGACTGTTCGATGCTTTAAAGGAGGAAAAAGTGTTTCATACAGTTGTGGTTGTGCTGCTCTAATACCTTGAACGCTATTTCTGTTTAGGTAGCATTGTCTGTACTGAGCTGGTGTATTTGCAAAAGATGCTATAGAAACAGACTCACTGAAAACCCTGTACGGGGCCTTACACTAGTGAACTGTATTTGGTTTGCTACATCTGGGCACATAGAAATACTTGTGGCCACTGAAGTTTAAGTTGGTCTTTTTGCTTCTGAGTTTTGAGTGCAAGTGTGCTGCTGCCAGGCATCAAGAAGCTTCATGATCCTATCGTGAAAGCAGTCTGCATTTGTACTGCACTCTCTGAGAGAGGAACGCCTCAACAGGTGTGTCACACCTATGTAGGTGTGATGCAGCTTGTAACACCCTAGTGCTGTTGGTGCTGTGTACTTACTTGCCTGGGAAACAGATGGAAATTCTTCAGATCTGTGAAAGGAAGTTGCTTTTGTTGTTGTTAACCTACATCTTTGTGGTAAGGTTGCTTGAACATAGAGGTAGATCCCCCTTGCCATGTTTCTACCAAAGTTGGAGTTGATGAGCGGAAAGGTATCTCTCATATGAAGAAATGTTCCTCTCTGTGGCTTATCTTTTGATAAATTCAAGAGGATATTGCCATCATACTGTGGAAATTGTTAGATTTAATTGCTGGAGCTCTGTGAGGTTAGTTTGGGATTAGAACACCCATTTTTGCTTTGTCATATTAGAAGTATAAAAGACACTGTTTCTGTTGAGTATGGTTAAACTGAAGGTGACCTGAGATTAACTGTTATGGATAGCTGGAATTATCAGAATATGTAGATGACAAACAAAAATATTCTGTGCTTGGCCTTTAGTGTAAAGCTCAGAGATCAACAGAAAAAGGAATCTGCTTTATAGAGGCTTACATAGATAATAGTTGTAAAAACCTAATCTTTTACCGGGCACTGAACTTTTTCCTGGCAGACTCTTAATGTTGTATCCGTGGCTGGTGTTTCTGGGACTGTCCTTGATGTCAGGTTTGTCGGAGATGAAGATGGCTTAAACAAACCTGACAGGTAACAATACAGCTTAGCAAAGAGCAGAGACAGCAAGACTGTCAGTGTTGTATTGCTTTTGAACTTAAACGTTTGAGTTGTAACTTGATTCCATGATTGGCATACATCTGCTTTGTAGTGTACATTAGGATAAAAATGAACATTTGACTTCAAATGAACTGTGAAAAAAGCAAGGACAAGAGAACATCTCCTTATTCTGGAGCAGAGATGACTACAGCACAGTCAAATGTCTCTGAGTCCATGAGGGCTAATATTCTTTAAAGAATAGTGAGGGATTTTTAATACAAACAAGAGTTGCAGTGAAGTTCATGCACATAGCCATTCTTGTCCGTAAAAAGGAACTAAATCAATACCAGGGTTGGGATATTTAGGCAAAGCCCGGGATGTTTTTTTCTCTGTCATCTGTTTGTTTCTGCTAGTTAGCAATAGAAGCTTTCAAGCTCACTCTCAGTGCAGCTGTATACTTTTTGCTCCTGGATCATGCACTGATTTGCTTGCCTTGTTCCAACCGGCTGCATGCAACTCATGGGCTTATAATCAAGCATTCTTCTCACTGCATGTACCAGATGATGAAAACTGAAGGAACCTCGGGCCATGTTGGACTGAATATTGGAAAACCATGTGGCAGTAAGTCAGTGTTGGGACAGTAAATAAGTTATGCAGGTAAGACACAGGATTGGGTACTTCTTTTGGGTGTGCCGGATTCTCATCTTCCATGGATTTCTGGAGCTGGTAGTACCTGAGCATCTTCCCTGCAGATCCCTTGAGCTGTTGGGAAACCAGCAAAACTGTCTGATTACTTGTTACGTATCTTAGTGTACCTTGTTAAAATAAATAATAATGTTGATTGCTAATAAGGACATCTCATTCTCTTCCTCAATATCCTGTTTCAACTTATTAATCTCTACATCTGTATGTCCCAAGAAGTGAGAATTTAAGAACAATTCAAAATAACTGCCACAAACTCTTGCCGGTACATGGCTCTAATCTTTTCCAAGAGAAACTTATTGCTGCCTGAAAGAGTCAAAACAGGTGGAGCTTTAAACAGGGAATACGTATGGCATGTGGCCCAGCACAGCCCCTTTTTCCTGGGTTCTGCTGCCTTAGTTAACAGAATCTGCTGCCCAAGCTTCCTTTTAGTCTGCTGCAGGCAATCTTAGAAGCAACCACATCAGAAAGCAGGTAATAACTAGATCCAACTGCTAATAAAGAGCAGCAGGAGCTATTTTGTCTTCAGGTAAGCTTTATGTTAAAGATGAGAAAAATTCCTAGGCAGAGCTCTATAAATGAGCACCACTTGGAAAAATCCTCTTTAAATAGGATAGACATGCCCAGATATTGAGTTTCAGTGTTTTAACTTCACCCAAGTTATGTTAAATGGAGGATGTAGGCAGGATTATAGTTTGGCTGTTCTTACAGAGCTCGTTTTCAAAAATAGTCAATTGTATTTGCAGAGAGCAAAATATTAAGCTACTGATTTTTCTCCTTGGTAGAGAATTCTGCCTGCTCCTGTTGTTTTAAAGGTTTGATTCTTCAGGGTGCAAGAGAGAATGCTGTGGATGGATCCAATTAATTACTGAAAAGGCTTAGCCAGGAAAAAAACCTGGTATCTTGAGAACAAAACTGGTGCAGCTCATGACATGAAGCAGAGGAGCGCACTACATCGATGAATGCGGAGCATAAGTGTAGCAAGTAAATATATTCCAGTGTAAGTTTTTTCTCCACTGTTTTGAAATCCCAACAAAAATAATGTAATGTGAAAATAGTCACGAGTATTTCACATTGTTCCCTCTGGCTACTTCCAAGCAGCATTTCTGCAGTTCCTTATTGTCTTGTCAAATTTCTGGGCATGTATAAATTTTGTAATTTTCCACTAGCTGCCCCAGAATATTTTATTTTTATATTTCAGGTTCTATTCCTCAGTGGCTTCTTGCAACTCCCCCAAAGACAGAATGTATATCATTGCTGTGGAATGCTGGGAGAGGGAGCATGCTAGGAGAACTACATTTTTATAGACATCTTAACTGCACCTTAGTTGCATCTAGTTTCCACGAGGCTGAGTTAAGAAAATGAGCTAAAAGATGTAAGCCTCCTTTCTGTTGAATCAATAACGGAGAACAAACATCTTATTTATTTCTTTACTACTTAAGGCTCTTTACCTAAAGGTACAACAAACAGCTGACGCACTAGGCTTAGAGGCTCTCACTTTGCCTTTACCACCAAGAGTAAGAAGACTTGCTGTGACTTGTTTATACTAATACTATACAAGGATTTAACACAGTTAATGACAAAGATGCAATCCAGTTGACATAATTTTTACATGTCAGAATTGGTCTGGCGTGCAGATGCCATCTAGTGGTCGAAGGGCGGTGAATGGAAAACCATTCCTGCAGCTGCAGAATTGACACTTTATTGCGTGTTTATCTCACACTTGTCTCACATGGAAACCTTATTCCTTGGTGAGTACTGAAATACATCCATAGTGCATGGCTTCATAACAGCTCAGATCTTACTGCTTTGAAACTAGGCTTACCCCAGCTAGATGTACAAACTTATTTCCTCTAAGTTTTGCAGACTTTGTGAAGTCTCTTAACTTACCTGAGGATTCTGAAGGGCCAGGGTGGGGGGGAGCAGAAATCATAGCTGCCATGAAAAGCGTAGAAAAGTTAAGCTTTGTCTTCAGTGAAGGTTTCTGGGTTTCTTCCCTAGGCTGGAATCTTCTGTTTCCAAGTTTAACCAAGTAAGGTGGGATTATTTGTATTAATTTACAGTGATTGGATGAGGACTGGTGGAAAATATGTAAGAAAAAATATGAAGTATGTTTAGGTGTGGTATAAATCAAAACTACATAAAAGGAAAAAAAACTGTTTTGACTGAGATGGGGAGATGCTATCAGAGTAGGGCTGGTATTAAATTTTAATATCTAACTTGCATAATTTTTGTTGTTTTCGATTAGACAGTTCTTCTCTGCTCTACTTATGGGCTTGGTATTACAGACATGTACTGTTGAAAAGAGATTTGTAGAGTTAAGACCTGATTTGAGGGAATGATTGTTTAGCCACGTTTCACTAGTTGTCTACAATGAATTGCTCTTGAAAAGCTGCATCTACACTAGTGTGTTAGTTCAGAGCAGTTATGTGGTGTTGAAGTGATTCCTTCTGATTGTCCCCATGTACTGGTGTTGATTGCAGAGCTCATGTTGTTGTATGCAAATTAGATTTTTCAGCTCAGTTATGTGCAGCGGAAGTTTGTTCCTAGTGTATGCGTGTGGTGTCAGGGATCCAAACTGCTGAGTGGGCCAAATGGCTGTGAAATCCCTCAGCAAGGGTGGGTGACACTTGGGTCCATCGACAGATAAAATGGAATCAAAGTGTGAACAGCTTATGTGACACACAAGTGTCACAGTGCTGTGTCAAGTCAGATTGACATCTGCACTTCTGACACTGTCAAGAGTCACACTGCTGTTCCACAGTGTACCCAACATCTTCCTCAGTAGCCTATTGATTCCTTCTGTTGCTCTGATTTTTTTTCTTTATTGTCTTTCTTTTGACTTTTTCTACCCAATGGTGGCAAAGTCTCTTTGGCTTCCCAGGTGCTCCAGTATGGTGGCACCTTAGGCTGCAAGGAAATACTCATTTTTCAGTCCATTGTGAGGAGTGAAATTTTTGGTGGCTGGATAACCACTCAGCAGTAGGCAGAGGCCATGCCCCTCAATAGTCACCAACTACCAGAAGAACAGCAACTGGGAGATGTGTACAGTTCAGAAAGGTTGAAAAAGTCTTCTTGAAGACCAGGGCAAAAAAAAAAAAAAAAAAAACCCAAACATTTTAAGGTGTGATAGCAGATATCTACTACTATGATACTGAAGAGATCTCTTTGGAAGGATTCAGCCTCTTGTGCTTGTAGCAACTGATATTCAACCCAGGCAAACTTACTGTTTTCCTGTACACCTTGTTAAAATGAATGAGGGGGACAGGCACGTGAGGCTTCAGGTGGAACTAGTACATGGGCCTGAGTGTGTGCAGAGGCAGTGAGTTGCTAATCTGAGCAGGAGAGCTATTCAGGCCTTTAAAAGCAATTTGATATGGCTGAGAGCTGTAGGGAAAATCTTCCATGAAACAGTTTTGTCTCAAAGTGCTGATTTCCTACTGTATGAGGTCTGCCCAATGAACTACACCAACTGCACATAAGGGTAAGGTGTTTGTGTAACCAACCTTCAACTTCAAGAGACAATACGGCATTTTCCGCTCTATGAATGCTGAAGGGTATCAGCTGATGACACTCTACAGAACCCTGTGAGCAGTAGCAGTGACAAATACTGGTTGAGGTGTCAGTTTACTTAGAATGAAAGGCTGACCCTGTAGTAATGTTTTTTCTCTTCCACATTCCTAAGAGTTTCATGGCTTGCCCTTCCTTAGGCCCTGGGAGCAACAGCATGAAGTTTGTTCTAGAGGTGATGCCTTGTACCTGTGTGGTCACTTCAGGATAAAAGACTTGGATGTCAGGTAGAGAGCTGCTATTTCAGTAGGCACCCTGCAGTCATGTATTGGTTTTGTCCAAGTGCTCCTGGGGTGGCAGGAGAAAAAGGATGTGTTGTCCTGCTTGCTGGCATGATTTTGCTCCAGATCTGTAGCAGTCCCGTGAGAGGTAGACAAGCTGGTGTCACAAGAATTTCAGGTGGTTGGTTACAAAGGGGAGGCCATCCTGGAAGGTGTGCTGTTCACAGCTCTTGTCTAAGGTAAAAGTGAGAAGGGAATACAGAAGGAAGAACTTGTAGACAGCCATGGTCCCATCTGCCTAGAACTTGTAGCAGGCCTGACAGCAGTTCCTGGGCAGCCTGTGTGCCAGACTTTAATTAAGAAGTTCAGGAGCAGGAGACTCTGGAAAGGTGGTAGGAAGACTGGTACCTTCAGGAAGCATTTGATTTCCCTCCAGAGTTTGGACATCCAGCTCTTTGATAGCAAGTCACAGGCCAGCTACAAAAAGAAAGGAAAGTGAAGATCAGCCTGATCATTCAAGAAGCTTTCATACACCTCTGATCATCAGATATCCTCTCCGCTTATGTAGGTGAGCATGAGGTAATGTGGTGTGGAAGTGCACTCTGTACAGAATGATTACTGGTCCTTCAACCTTCCTCAAAACTGGGAATGTTATACTTGCCCCTTACATTAAGCTACACTGTTAAGTTTGGGCTGTTAGTCCCCATGTTCAATCCTTAAGAGAAGTTTGTATCGACCCACTCATTCCTATCTGTACCTTCCCTATCCCTTCTGACCACTCATATTTTTGTGTTTCCACCTCAAATTACCTGACTTGCTGACTTGTGGTTTTCTAGAGTGTGGGCTGAGCCATGTATAAAGCTGGAAGGACATGATAACTCCAGACAGGATGCTTCAGCAAAGACTAGGCTCAGAATAACTGGATGCCTTCAGCCTTCTGCTTTGGATGAGTATAGCATGTACTTGTTTTGGCCATAAAATATGTTCAGCTCTTCTAGTAGTATGTGGTACTTGAGAACATGAAATAACTTATGCCCTCAGGGCTCTGCGGTGTTGAACTGAGGAAATGAAGAAGCTCTGAAACTTGTGGCCAGCATGTGGAGATGGGATTGAACATGCCTCATTGGGCGCCTCTGGTAATCATGCAAGAGTTTGCCTGTAACATACTTGTCAGGCATCAATTTGTTCCCATACAGTGCTGCATATTGGGTTTTTAGCTGATAATAGAGAAAATTTAAGTATTTTTGCACTCAGATGAACTACTTAAAAAAAAAAAATAAAAAAAATTTCAGTAGTAGATGCAGGAGTTGGAGTTATTAAAATGGCCAGGCGGTGGCATTAGTGCACTGCAAATAAGCATTTGAACCTCACTTAAAGGGAGACCAGGGCTTGCTTAGTCACCCATGTCTGTACAAGTAGGCTTTGACAGGTAGATAAAGTGCAGCATTTTTGTGTAACTTATCAATAACTAATTATTTGCAGGTGTTTATGGTCAGCTATTTTTCAGGGTGTTTGGATCTAGCTTTTGTACACAATTAGTCAAACTGTATTTGTATTGTTACCAATTTGTGCATGTAGGTTTGTTATAGTGATTTCTTCAGTCACTGGTTTTGGTGTTCTAGTCTTCAAACTGAAGAAGATGTGGGTGGCTGAAGTTTATAATGTTAATACTTTGTGAACAAGGGATTTTTGCTCTGCTGCAAACATAATTCATTCCTATCCCCCTCTCACATTAAAGTAGTCTATAATCCACGAGCATCTGAGCAATAGATCTGCCTCACAATGTTTAAGGTAGGTAAGTGTGATGGTGGAAATCAGAAATATCAAAGGATTTTTTGACAGTAGAGTGATAGCGAGGATTAGAGTGGAGATGTGAGTTCTTGACTCTGGCCTGCAGTCAGGGTTATATTTCGCTTAAAGACAGCAATAGTGTCCTGTGTACAGTACTGGCAATGCTAGCCACCATTTCCTAATAAAGGGTTGTGTTTTTTTGCTTGGAACAAACCCAAAACTTTGGTTCTTCCTCAGTCTTTGTTTTATCCTAATTTGTTTCTTTCTTCATTTTTACCTATTGAAAGAAAGCAGTAAGAAAAATCTCCTCCACCCATATGAGACACTGCTGTGTTCTTGTCTTTTTGCTGTCCCACAAATAGCACTTCTAAGCAGTAGCTGAAGCAAACACTGCAGTTCCTCTTTCACAAGTATTGTCATATTGACAGTAGCACTGACCTGCTGCAGTTAATGTGCAATGTTCTAATTGCCTTAGACTGTTGTCTGCTCATCTTTCTATGCTGATTGCTGCTAGTTTGTACTTGGAACTGATGCCTGCAATTCTGAGAATCAGTTCAACAGAGGAAGAAGCAGTGTGAGACCAAAGGAAAAAAAATTGTGATCCTTGCTCAGCTTTATTACTAGCACATCTTAGAGGATGCCAGGCTGATTGTTTGGCACTGCAATGACCTTGCATGTGGCTTTGATAGATGATTTCTACAAAGACTAGGGAAGAAAGCATATGTCTGCATTCTTCCCATTGGAACCATATGTTTGTTGCTGTGGAAGATTCCATGTCATTTTGCTGTCAGTGATGTAGGAGTTGGACTTCCACAACTTCACGAGATGCTTCTTGGTGTTCCTGTCCATGAACTTCAAGTGTCTGTAATTCTGTGAAACCCAGTTGTGCATTTGTTTTGCATATGTCCCTATTTTTTAGAAAACCAGCGTGTATACTTATATTTACATGGCATTAGTCTGTAATATCAGTTATTATACATCTGTTCATATAGGAGATAGCACACGTTGCTGGGCACAATTTACAAGAGAAACAAGAACAAGTGAAACAAGAGGAGACCGTTGGAGTGATACATATGCTGCTTTGAAATAGGAATCTGAGCCTACTGTGAGCTTTTACTGGAAACCACTCAAAATTCTTCTCTGAAGTAATATTTGAAAGTCAACTAGTTTTATACATTTTCCTATAGGAAAAACGGAAGTGGTGTGCTGCAACTGATGTTTACCACTTGTTTCATTAAGACTGCCTTTTTTATTTTCCAAGAAAATTGTCCATATATGACTGCAACCAGCTTTAGTATTTCCTTTCTGGGAGTACTAAGCATTGTAGGCCTGGTGGGAAATAAGTTACTTGCATAGTTTCTTACCCACTTATGGTGGTTTTTATTTTTATGTATCTACTTTCTCCTGTCTGAAAATCTGCCTCTGTTTCCATTACCTCTGCTTCATGTTTATTAGTTTGTAGCTTCTGCTGATATCCTTTCTTATAGGTAGGTGTTTGTGTGTGTGTATATATATATATTTTCAGTTATCACAAAAGATTGTAAGATCACATAATCACAGAATATTCTGAGTTGAAAGGGACCCACAAGGATCATTGAGTCCAGCTCTTAAGTGAATGGCCCATATGGGGATTGAACCCACGAACCCTGGTGTTATTTACACCAGCCTGTAACCAACTCAGCTAATCTCAGGGTCATCTTCTTTGGCTGGAGTGGGAAATTGGAGTGGCCAGCTTAAGAGTTTGTCACCCCTGAATCGCCCTAGACACACAAGCTCATTAAAAACAGTTAAAATAAGCAGTTTAACTAGTAGCAAAAAGTTAAGGTAATGTACTCTGCTGAGGTGTTTATATCACAGAATATGCCTAGTTGAAAGTGACCCACAAGGATGATCAAGTCTAACTCCAGGCCCTGCACAGAACCATCCCCAAGACTCCCACCACATGCCTGAGAGTATCATCCAGCCACTTACTGAACTCTCTCAGGCTTGGTGCTGTGACCACTGTCCTGGGGAGCCTGTTCCAGTGCCCAACCACCCGCTGGGAGAAGAACCTTTTTCTTATATCCAACCTAAACCTCCCCTGACACAACTTCAGGACATTCCCTCAGGTCCTGTCATTGGTCACCACATAGAAGAGATCACTGCCTGCCCCTTCTCTGCCCCTCATGAGGAAGTTCTAGACTGTGATGAGGTCTCCCCTCAGTCTCCTCTTCTCCAGGCTGAACAGACCAAGTGACCTCAGCCACTCCTCATACGGCTTCCCCTCAAGGCCCTTCACCGTTTTTGTAGCCCTCCTTGGGATGCTCTCTGATAGCTTAATATTTTTCTTATATTGCAGTGCCCAAAACTGTACACAATATTCAAGGTGAGGCTGCCCCAGTGCAGAGCAGAGTGAGACAGTCCCCTCCCTTGACCGGCTGGTGATGCTTTGCCTGATGCCTCCCAGGACACAGTTGGCCCTCCTGGCTGCCAGGGCACTGCTGACTTATATTTGACTTGCCATTGACCAGGACCCCCAGGTCCCTTTCCATGGCACTGCTTTCCAGCATCTCATTTCCCAGCCTGTCTGTACATCCAGGGCTGCCCCATCCCAGGTGCAGAACTTGGCACTTCCCTTGTTGACCTTCATGTGGTTTGGTAATTGCCCACTCCTCTTGATTTGTTGAGATCTCTCAAGGGAGTCAACAGCTCCTGCCAGTTTTGTGTAATGTGTAAACTTGCTTAGTGTCCCTTCCAGTCCTGTGTCCAAGTCATTTATGAAGGTGCTGAAGAGCACAGGGCCTAACATGGAGCCCTGTAGAACCCCACTAGTGGCAGGTAGCCAGTCTCATGTCACCCCTTTCACTGTTACCCTCTGTACTTGAACAGTCCAGAAGGACACATGTTCTGTGCTGCTTTAGCAAGTGTTTTCCTGGTATCTAAGCTACCTATTTTATGACTATTCAGCTGGAGGTGGTTATGATTGGTAATACTGTTTTATAAACAGTACAGCTCAGTGTGAACAACTCTAAGAACAAATACATCTTTGAAATATGTGATGCTGCTGGCCAAAAGAGTAGACAAAGTGGCCTTTCATACAAAGTTAGAGATATGCCTTGACTCTCTTGAATTTGAACTGTAGTTATTTAGGAAAATAGCATCTAGATATTTCTGTTGCTACCTAGAAGAATTCTCCAGTTGAATTCTGTAATCGCTAGTAAAGATAGTGATAGAATTTATATCATGCCTCATTGATCACTTTCCATTTATCTGGCAAAATGATGACCTCTTATACTACCAGTTAGTACTTCCCAAGAATTCACTGCCCTTCAACAATAGTCACTCATAGAAGAATGTCTAGAAACAGAAAAAAAAAATGGAAAAATGACTGTTTTCAGTGGCAGGGCATCCATATATCAAACACTTTTAATTTCCTCCTGGCATGATGTTATTAAGGACTATGGCGATGCTGCAGAGAGATTGGAGGATTGAACACAAGCCTAAACACCTCGAGTTCAGTCCGTGTGTTCTGAACCTAGTGTATTTCTAAACCTCCTTGACTTCCTAAGAGTTGAACTCTTTAGGATGTTAACCCCTCATGCTTCTATTGTAACAGTTCACACACTGTTTATGACACAAGGTAATGTGAGACTGTCTTTTTTTAAGAACTCCAAACTGTCACAGATTGGAACATTAGCTGCAGTCATGTACCATCTGTTGTTGTCTCATGGCCATACGCGCATATGAGCATGTTCCTCAATGTCCCCTGTGTCAATATCCCATGTATGAGAGGTAGAGAGATTTAACTGTTTGTTGGGAAAGCATTAGTGTATTAATAGCTTTTTAAAGCAAGTGATTGTCTTGCTTTAAAAGATTTCCCTGTATCACATGCTGCTTTATCTCAAACCATTGTTACAGCAGATATTTTGGAGAAAAAACTTGTATTTTGCCAACCGTGTTTAAATGTTCATTGATTTCAAATTCATAAAACTCACATAGTTACAGAATATAGCTGTATCCACAACCAATATATTTCTGTAGTTTATGGCTTTTTTGAAATGCTATTTCACTAATAAGAGCAAATGTTGTTCCATAAAAAGCAAGGAGCTTATGTTGATCCCTGTAATTACTTTTTAAGCAGATGGAACATACATGTCCAGCTCATTTCAGAAGCCCCAGGCACAGCAGTCTTGCAGTTATGAGGAATCAGTCTCACTTCCATGAAAAGGAATGGCAGTAAATATAACTTGTTAACTCTTCTTGATGCTTACCACACAGCAAGTGTATTATTGAAAGGACACGGAAAGCCTTGGAAAAGTAGCTAAAGAGAAATGAATGCTGCACAAGGTGCCCTGGGCAATGAAAAATGCTCGTTTTCAATGTCAGCCATTCCCAGTGTGAAGCTTTCATTGCTGTGATAGTTATATTTTGAGGCAGGCCAGCCCTGGTGAGTCAGCTTTTCTGGCCAGAATCCTGCATGGATCATTAGCAAGTAATATCCAAAAAAAGCAGGAGGGCAAAGGTTTCATCTCACATTGTACAAAAGCCATATATTTGGGCTCAAGGTTTATCTACTACTGCATGGAGTCAGCCTTTTATTGAGCATAAAAGTCTCATCTGAAGCTTGTCTGATGATTAATATCTGCAAATTGTCTTTTCTTGGATCCCAACAAAAATCCTGTCAGGTCATGTATTAATTGAAGCATGACAAACAACTGTTTTTTCTCGTGGATAATGGCAAAAAAGCAACAATGTGAAGTGCTACAGTTGCTAATTTGAAACTAAACTAAAAGATAGGATCTGGATTCCTTTCTTTTGGCTTGTACTTTATCACTGGGATTTCTGAAGGCAGCTGGAACTTCTGTTAAACAGAAACAGGGTCTGGCTCGCTTCAGCTGATGATATGTGTGTGGTACTGCCTATGCCAGCTGAGCCCCATATCCCAGAGGAAGAGTTCTACCCTGTGGGAGGGCACACAGTGGTAGTGCCTCCTGTCCTGCTCCTGGCTCAGCCAGAGCAAATCCCAACTCTGTGGGAGTCCAGGAGATAATGCCCAGAACCTTCTCACTCTGTTGTTGCCCTAGTAATAGCATCTTCCTTTCTGAGCTGCCTCTCTGCCACAGGTACTGTCGCATACCCCAAGACTACAGTGACCTCTTGCTATGTTCTCCTTTCTGTCTGTGTTTCACTCATGCAGACCCGGTTCTGCAAGACATAACCATGCTGGTGAAAAGGTCAGTGTCGTCTTGCATATATTCACCTCCCACTGATTTTGGTGAGACATCATACCCAAGAGAAGAGCCAACACTACGGAAGGATTGGATTTGGTGATCTTGGAGGTCTTTTCCAATCTAAATGATTCTATGATTCCCCATAACCATTAAATAAGAAACTAAATTTACACTCTGGTTCCTGTGATACATATGTGTACATAATAAGTCTCTTCAGATCAAGCACTCGCCTCAGTCTGTTTCTGTTGTCTTAGATGTTTTGTTAAGTATTTGCAAAAGAATGTCTGTAGTGAGAGGTAGCAAGTCCAGATATCTTCTGCCCTTTCACTCTTATAGAAGTTCTTGCGCATTGCAAGATCTTTCTTCTGCAATGTGGAAATGGTACATGTGGGTGTTGTCTGTAAGTGGCATCTTGACATGGGTGTGTCAAAATTTGTGCTAAAAATTAAATAATACAGCAGCTGTATTGACAGTGCTTGGCCCCAGTCTCAGGCCCTCTCTGGTTTACTCCTACAGACATGTCTGTGAGTCCTGCAAGACTAATAAATGCAGGCAGAAGGAAGCTGCATAGTGTGACCTATGTGACTCTTTAATCACAGATTGTAAGTGGCAACCTCACTGAAGCCCTTTCCAATTGCTCCTCTCATTCTAATCATCCTGTTTGGTATCTAATGACTATACAATTCCAGGACAGTTGCTCCAAAGCCTCATCCTGTATTTATGGAAAAAAGGGTGACCGTGGAAACCTCAGAAACCTGAAGTTTCATTTGGGTTTATCTCAAGACTGTTAGTAGGAAAGAGACAGCTGCCTCGTGAGAGAAAAAGGTCTTCTTTGAAGGGAAAATGGCTTTGGACAGGTGACATGTAGTAGAGCTGAGCTAGTGGAAGTAGAAACTGCACTTGGAGATTGTGTATATGATGTTCTGTAACCCTCTGCTGCTATTGGAAGAGCAGTTTCTGCCTCCTTACCTGTCAGGAAAGTGGCTTGGAAGTGTTTGAGGTAAGGTGCTCACATTCCCAGGGACTGTGTT
The DNA here is from genome assembly GCA_013396775.1 of Cephalopterus ornatus. Lineage (NCBI taxonomy): Eukaryota > Metazoa > Chordata > Aves > Passeriformes > Cotingidae > Cephalopterus > Cephalopterus ornatus. The sequence continues at coordinate 406,699 of VZRE01010291.1, read as the reverse complement.
AGATGCTGGAACCTGTGTAAGGTGTATGAAGAAGAGGAAGATTATGCCATGGGAGCTCCACCTCAACACAGCCTTAAGAAACTGAATTCTCACTCAAGCAGTCAACTGGCTACTCCTTTGTGAGATTGTTCTCGACGGAAGAGGAAGAAACATCATGATAAACCTGGCTGCCTTCAAGTTGCTGATCTGTCCCAGGAAGACACTTTATTATGCTAAAGATGAAATAAGGTGATATTGCTTCCTCTCTCCTTATGATGTTTCCAGTAGAGAACAGATCTTCTTCATCTGCCTTTTCACTAATCACAGGTTTTTGAACTTTGTAACTGTTGGTGAAGAAGTATTGTAGCCTTTTCCACATATGGACTTTGGCTTTGCAGAGTCTGCAAACCTATCAGTTATTCAGATAGATTTGTTTTATCAGATTAGCTTGTGGGGTCAAGAGGACAGGCCTTTCCTTCCACTTGGGTAATCAACTTCTATGAAATAATTTGTATGCCAAGAGGAATAGAATATAATTTAAGATTTGAAATAGTATATAATTTAAGATTGGCTGTATATGTATTCTTGTCTAATGTGTAAAATAGATGTTACAAAAGAGAAGGCTTTGTGCAAATGTGAGAATTAACTGGAGATGAAAGTGAAACCAGAAACATCTGCCATTTCACATGGTACTTACCATCCTGTGATGTGAGTACGGCTTTTAAAGCCAATAGGCTTTGCTCGTGTTAGGGTTCAGTTGGTTTTGCTTTATCTTTTGGTAGTTTTGCACTATTGAAAAGTAGTGTAGAGCAGTGTAGAAATTAGCCTTTCACATCAATTTATTCAATCACGTTCTTAAGTATATAACCTAGAAGGAAGCTTTTATATGGATTAGCGTTCCTTAATCCTTTTAAACACTGATTCTGTGGAGAACCTAAGTGTATATTTAATTAAACACAGAGCTAGTTCCCTTTCATTCATTAGGACTATTTGTGTAGTGAGCTTTATGGAAGTATTCAATCACTTACCCAGATCAGGATCATAAACAGGAGCAAAGTACATTAATGCTGGCTCTAATCTTTCCTTAACTGTTTCACATCTTTATCCTGTTCATGCATGCTTTTGACGGTCGGTAACTAGAGCCTCTACATGTCTGATCCTTTCTTGAGAAGTTTCCTGGTCCCTTAGGGTTTAGCAAAGCAGTGCTTTGTCACACATTCCACACATCTCTTCTTATTAAAAATAACCATCTTTTTTCCAATGTTCTTTGACCTAACCCTAACCCTCAGCAAAATTACATGGTTGCATTTCAAAGCAGAACGTGGCTTTTTGACCTACTATTTCATCCCCCAAACTTTGCCATTAGTTTTAATTTCATGTATATACTGTGCTAGAGGAATACTAGGCTCTTCCATCTGGTGTACCCTGAGTTAAGAACCAACACAAAATAGGAACCAGGTGCTCACCAAAGCTTATGAGATCTGTGTTCTATAGACAAGTCTCCCCAGTCCTTTCCCATATATTCTCAGAATCACAGAATGGTTTGGATTGGAAGGGACCTTTAAAGATGATTTAGTTCCAACCCTCTTGCCATGGGCAGGGATACCTCCCACTAGTCCAGGTTGCGCAAATCCCCATCCAGTCTGGCCTTGAACATTTTCAGAAAGGAGTAAGATACTGCAGCTCTCACATGAACTTCTTGCAGTGCTGACACACACGTACAGCCCTGGCTGCTGGTGAAGCATGGGTCGCGGTTAGCAGAGAGCCCCTGGAATCACATACTGTTAACTTCACATACTGTTAACTTCAGGTACTGTTCCTAAAGTGGTTGTGGGTCTCTGAGATCCAAACAGACCTAAAAGCATTGTGTCAAAGATGACCAGCCTTTAAACAGATGTGGTCTGGCATCGTGTATCTCATGCTGCATTTGAAGACAAGATGTTTTGCGGTGCCCCAAGTAAGTTTACACAAATGAGGGTAATCCCTGCACGTTTCTGACCGTTATCTGTCTGACTGATCAATCTTTTAATCCTTCCCAATGCTAACTTTTGACATAATTTCCCACATTTTTACAAGTTGTGATTGGAAGGAAGAAGATGGCAGAGATGGTCCCACAGTATGTCAGAGCCCAAACAGCTGTGGCCAGCCCATCCAGGCACCACCCCCAGCTCCTGGGGCCAAGGCAACAAATCCTCCACAAAGAGATGGGGAGTCACCCATGTTAGGGCACTCTTTCCCCAAAGCCACATCCCAGACTCCAGAGAAACTTTCTTCAATTTTCAAAGCCTGTTCTTATTTGCAGGATTTTTTTTTTTTATGTGGGCAAAAATGCATTTTTAACATCATCCAGAAAAATTGTTGAAGTGGGGTTGTTTGCTAAGAAGGCAAAAAAGGTCACCCTGCAAAAACCTAAACCCAACTGAAATCTTAAGAGTTAACACTGGGGTAAGTAGCAGGCATCCACCTGCATGTCTGTTTACTACAGACACAGTTTAAGGTTGGAAGCAAGTCTTAAAAAAGATCTATACCATTTCTTGAACATATTTACTCCAATAATTTGGTATTATACTGAAAATCTCACAGAATTACAGATCTCACTGGCAGTTGCCTGGAGGCTCTGTTCTGCAGTCTTTTTCCCAGGATTTCCCATAACTCAAATGCCTCATTAGGTTGCTGTTTGTCCTTTTTGTGAGTTTCATAAGTTGAATGCAGACCTTAAAAAAAAAAAAAAAAAAGGAAAGAAATTGAATGCCTTGGGCCATTTGAGAGCTGTAATTATGTTCTCCTTTCTTTGAAGGGATAGCAGCTCATGCAGGAAACTTGATCCAAAGTTTAGAGAGGGTGGTAAAAATGCGAGGAATCTTGTTAGCATTGTATGAGATATGTGCAGGTGTGGTTTATCTCTGGGTCAGTACCTTGCCCGTGCAGTGTCCATGGGTTGTAGCCTTGACATAGAGTTTTACTCTCCCTTAAATATAGCTGCATGCAGAGGTACTGAAAAGACTTTAAGAATGAAATTACAAGCACAAGTAAATGCTGGTGTCACAAACTGTTCACAGAAGAGGCTTTCAAGTCCTTTGGAGTGATTTGAATGTCCAGTTCCTCTCCCTTCTAATGGGAAGTACATGTATACCAAAGTGGCATTGAGAATCTCAGCCTCTGTTTATATTTACATGTAGCCTCTGTATGTGTGACAATATGTGTTACATATGCAGTCTTTCACACATGCATGTTGCCAAGCTAAAATTGTCACCTTAGGGGGTACCGTTTCCTCCCATCATTGTGATGTCTGTTTTATTTTGGGAGGGGGAAGGGCTGTGGTATCAAACTAAATAGATGCATCTTGTTTACTGCCCATGAAAATATCTTGTTTTCTATAGTAAGTGATTTTGTTCGCATCAACAGTAGAGTCAAGAGAAGAAACACAATATATCTTAGCCAGCTTCAGTAAATTCAGTCTTGTTGATGTTTTGAGTAGTAAAGGGAAAGAACACAGAAGAAAATGAATGAAGGAAAATGTTCAAGTTTTGCTGTATAAGCCTGTAGCTCTGTAAAAGTACTTAAAAGTTACAAAGCTTTAAAGGAACATCAAGAACTACTGGAAAAAGAGCTGAAAGCAATTCTGTATATATGGATCAACTTGCAAAGAGACATCAGCATTGCATCATGACCGGCATTCTTTATTATCTGTTACCTAAGTGATATTGCTGTCTTCCATTGAGATGATGAATTAGACTATTTTTGTTTTTTCCTTTTTAAATGTATATAAGCCACTTGGGCTGTACAGTCAAAGCAAACCCTTTTGCTGCTAGGAAAATTTGGTGTGTTTCTGGTGCTGTAGTGATTGTGCAGTGTAAGAGAGGCTCCAGGCAGCTTCACTGGGGCATTTTGTTAGTGAGACTTACCAGTAATATGGTACAGTCTTGGTCAACATCTGGGAAGTCCTAAGGCAGAAGAAAAAAGTCCCCAAAAATTGTACAGTCAAGGCTATGCGTTGGAACTGCAAATTATGGGTATATAATAATCCAGAATACAGAGCCTCATAAAAATATACCAAGAACTGATCAGCCTGTGATCCATTTTCTGTATGTGTATGGGAAGTGTGTATCCACTTAAAGAATTAAAAGCAGCAAAATGAAACCAAAGCCTATGGTTTCTAGCTGTCTTGTTCCACTCACTGCAGTTTTAATACAGTCTGAATGTAACGCCCAGTGTGCACGTCAGGCTGTCGTGCTTGGTGCTTCCTTCTCAGGAGTTCTTATGAGCATGTTACAGCAGAGGGCAGTAGGAACCTATCTCTGCTTGAAGTTGTTTTGGATCTCAAGCATGCAAGTACCTGTTTTTTCCTTGTTCCTCTTCCCTGCTGTAATGATATTCAAGGACCAGATAAAGCTTATAGAGGGGACCTGCCTCAACTGTTGTCACTATGCTTGTCACAGCAAATGCAAGGTCTGTGTTTATAGATCCGTTTCCAGTCAGTGAACTGATTCTCTACATTCGATGGATGCTGCAAAGAATCCAGGCCCAAGCTGGTGGCAGAAACTGGGCAATTTTGGTCTCTATTCAGAATCCTCTAACAGTTTGTGGAAGGGAAATGATGTGGCAAACTATACAGCTTATCCTCGACTATGTTTTCCTGATAGTTGCTGAAATATCTTAATCTTCTCCTGGAAGGCTGTTTCTTAATTTCCCAGTACAATATCTAGGATCTGAATACCAGAGACTTAAAAAGTGCATGCATTTAGGGAAGGAGGGGAAAGCCAGTGCTGCAAAGGAGCTTCCTTTTGGAACCTTTCAGATCCATGAAGCATGATGATGTCAACAGCAGTGCCAGGATTACCTCCTGTCTGTGCATCTCCTTGCTTTAGTCTTTGCTCCCCCTCAGCATCTTCTGCCAGTGCTTGGAGCCACTGCAGTTTGCTTGGGCTTGGTTGCCACTGTCTCCTGTGAGTTCACGTTAGTGTTCCACTACTGCAAGCCACCTGAGTAGGTTTGGGGGTTCCCTCCCATCTTGTTTTCATTTCTTTAAGTTTTTATTTCCTGTTCGTACACTTTCTTCTCTGTCTCAGCAGACTCGTGTCTTGGCAGCAAGCACATTCATCTCTGAGCATAACGCCAGTTCATAGCAGAGATCAGCAGAGGCTTTGGACTTGCTCCCTCCTTTATTTGGAAGTAGCTCGGATCCGATGAGCTTCCAGACAACGTTGCAAAGCTCAGCTTTCCCCCGCCCCCAGCTTCTCCAGGCGTGTGAGAGTGTAGGTGTGTGGGAAGGAGGGAGTTGTCATTGTGAAGAATTGTTCAGGAGAGTGGGGGATTACTCATTTCCTAGTTTTACTGGTGAGGATCTGCCTTATGTATTGCTACACCTAGATGTATTTTTAACTTTCCTGTGGTAACTATAGCATACGTACAGATGGATTTACTGAAGGATGGATAAAACATACTACGAATTACACAGACTGTGCATAGGGATACTAGGAATGTGGCTGGCTGTAAAAGTACTTAGCTCTTGCAGTCACTCATTTTTTAAACTGAGACAATATTAGATAGTTGGGTTTCTTTTTTGCCTTTTTTCTCTTCCTTTGTTTGCCTATATGCTGTAAAGGACAGGTTGAAAGCAGGACTCATGTAGCAGAGCTGTTCACAAAGTGGGTTGTTTCTGAGGCCAAACCAGTCCCATCTGTGAAGGACAAAGGCTGCTCACAGCATGGTTGTTCAGAGCTATTCAAGGATGGAAAACACAAGGAATCATAGAGGTGAGCTGCAACTTGCAAAGATTCCTTATATCTTGTTCTGGTGCTTTTCTTTCCCTATTACTGAGATTAAGCCCATACCAGGTGAAGACCTATTTTGGGCAGAGAACTGTCTTGTAGGATAAGTAGCAGAAGGGGAGACAGGGAAATGAGTTATTAAAGTATTTTGCTTTGGTGATGTCTGCAGCTTGTCACATTAACTCTAGCATTGCATTATTGCAGCTCCATGTTGTGCCCTGCTCTGACACAGGAAATGTCCACTAGGTACTGGGTGGAGAAAACTCTTCTCTCTAGGCTATCTATGCTTTCAAAGCTAAATATTCCTGCAAACTTCTTTTTCAGAAACTTGTTTCAATATGCATAGCTAAAAAGATTGCTTTTACAAAACTATATTTAAAAAAAGGCGCTCAAAATTGACCTACACGCAATCATTGAAATTATGTAAAATAGATACTCATTTAGTGATTGTTCCCCTAAAATTTAATCAGGTGGATAGATAAACGTGTATTGAAAATATATATAATTTAAAATTTCAGTACTTAAACCTGAAGGAATATCAAAGGGTATAAAACAGACCTGTGCATTTTTATTAAATCCTTAAATAGGCCTTGTGTGGTATAGCATCACAGTTTCACCATGAAATGTGAAGAATGCAGCTTGAAATGAACCTCTGTTCTCAGCCCAGCCTCTTGGGCAGATGGGTGTCAAAAGGCTGTTTTCTTCTGTGGGCATCAGAAGGCTGAATGATTTGTCACGTAAAATGGACCAGGACTACAAAGACAAAAAGCATAGCTGGTTAAATGTAAAACTTCCCTTTAAATTTGAACGTACTGTTTTGTCAATGTGATTTTTAGTGTGAACTCTTGCACTGGTTCATGTCTTTTTGGGAGAAACCGGAATCACTGAAACTCTGGGTGGAGAAGCTAAACCACACTATTCTTATCTAGTTCAGAGCCCTGAATATGACGCGTGGTACCAGTGAGGTAACTCCTCTCCCATCAAGTCATGCTGCAGTGGTAACTTGTTTATGTTTAATTATGTGCTGCTTATTAACTGAAAATTGTGAAAACAATCAGCTGTTCAGAGGACAGGAGAAAAAGTACTAAAGCCAAACAGCTGAAAATTTTCAAACAGGTTTGATGCTAGAAATTGCTGGTTAAATAAAATAGAAGTATTTCACATACACAGACACATTCTGTTTAAAATTTCAAGGAAAGCTTTTGAACCTTTTTTAAATTTGACAAGCCAAAAGCATCTCATTCCAATTATAATTTTAGATGTTGCATACAACCTAAGTTGGTACAAAGCACTTTGAAAAACAATTGCAGTATTTTATTTTGCCATTTTTTGTGTTTTTAATTATAAAGCAAACTTGAATGTTTTGACATCTTCCAGAGAGGATGGAAAGTCTATTTTTGAACTTGGTACTGCCTGAGGTTGGTCAGTATCTTATGCAGATGTGAGATAAGCGCCTGAGATAAGCGCCCTACATAGTTGGGTGGAGGAATTAGATTGCAGGACTTAAGAGAAAATAGAGAAACAAATATTCACATTGAAGCTGCACGGCCTGTCTGTTTTAAGCTTGGTTAGATTTTAATGGGTGGCTGTTCGAATGTGCCTACCTCTAGCTGCATCTGAACCAGAGGGGTGTTAGAAATGTTAAAATTCCTAATGTAGGGTCTTAGGACTCCATCATCATTGGACTTCTCCACATTATGGAAGTTTTGATCAGCTTTTACTAATACAAAAATTTGAGGAAAGATTCAAAGTAGTTTCAAAAAAGACAGGATTGATTCACAACACAGGGAAAAGCACTTGATGAAGTAGACAACCCAACCGCAGAGCATCAGATAGTATGATGGTATTGGCTTCATTATATATGTTTAGATTACAGTAACCTAGAGGAAATAATCCTGTTGCTATAAAAGGAGAGAAGTGCTACATTATCTTGTAGGTCTTCTGGTTTTCAGTGTCTGAGATCCACAGTCAGCCCTCCTCAAAGTGGCAGGTGATGAAAAAGGAAGGGAAAAGCTGGAGTGGTTCTCCTACTACCTGGTTCCTCCTACTGAGCTTGAATTGAGAGGAATTTGGGCACCATCACTCTTTGAGGACTAAACTGCAAAAAAGTAAACTGTGTGTCCTAGTTCATTCTCTGGTCTGCTCCTGGCAGAATGCTGAAGTGTTGCTGGCTGGATTTGTGACGGCACAATTGTGGCAGTGCCTGTAAGGGAAAGCACTGAGGCAGTAATTTGTCACACAGGTCTCTTGAATATCCTTAATAAGAAGCTTCTAGCACATGATTAAGAGAGAAGAAAGTAGCAGTACAATTGCTTCTTTATATTCAACTGTTGTTTCCCAACCGAAGTAGTAAATTCTTAAGACTTACACCTTGAGCTAATCTTCCCTGGAGTAGCACCCTCTACTATCTCAGAATAGTTATGATTATTACTATTACAGGAATATACGGATGTGCTGAGGATCAAGGTGTGCAGCATTTAGAGCAAGAGGGGCCACCTGATGGTAAGAGATTCAACCTAAACAGAGTAGCCGATACCCCAGAGTGCTGTGCAGCTCTTCAGAAGGACCTCGACAGGTTGGATAGGTGAGCAGAGAAGAACTATCTGAAATTCAACAAAGGGAAGTGCAGGGTCCTGCACCTGGGGAGGAATAATGCCAGGCACCAGTACAGGCTGGGGGCCAACCTGCTGGGAAGCAGCTCTTTGGAGAAGGACCTGGGAGTCCTGGTGGACAGCAACCTGTCCATGAGCCAGCAGTGTGCCTTTGTGGCCAAGAAAGCCCATAGGGTCCTGGGGTGCATTAGGAAGAGCATTGCCAGCAGGTCAACGGAGGTGATCCTGCCTCTACTCAGCGTTGGTGATGCCACAACTCGAGTGCTGTGTCCAGTTCTGGGCTCCTCAGTACAAGATAGACATAGAGCTCCTGGAGTGGGTCCAGAGGAAGGCAACAAAGATGATTAGGGATCTGGAGCATCTCTCTTACAAGGAAAGGCTGAGGAAGCTAGGCCTGTTCAGCCTTGAGAAGAGGCAACTGAGAGGGGACCTCATCAATGTATATACGTATCTGAAGGGAGGGTGTCAAGAGGATGGATTCATGCTCTTCTCAGAGGTGCTGAGCAATAAGACAAGAGGCAATGAGCAGAAACAGGAACACAGGAAGTTTCACCTCAACATAAAGAAGAACTTTGTTACTGTGTGGGTGACCATACACTTTGACCATACAGATTGCCCAGAGAGATTATGGAGTCTCCCTCACTGGAGATACTCAAGAATTCTGTGCAGTGTGCTTTAGGATGACCCTGCTTGAACAGGGAGGTTTGAACCACTGTAGTGCCTTCCAGCCTTACCCATTCTGTGATTTTGTGATTTTTAAGCATTTGGATATGCTTGAGTCCTGTATTATCTCACTGGTATTTGATTAACAGGCCTTACTGTGAAATACAGTTTTTGCTTTGCACCACTTTCAAATTCTTTAAAAAATCCTTTTAGAAAAAATTAGGCAGAGGTTAATAGTGGCTTTACTTTGAAATCTGCTTATGCTTTACATAACATAAAAGCCTGCCTGTCTAGGTTAGGTGTCTGCTTAGTTCTGTGCCACCTTGTATGAACATAACAAGAAAGACTCAGTCTTAAATAACAGAAGGTCAACTGAATTCCAGTTAATCCATTTCTTTCAACTGGCAGAAAGAGGGGGAGAAAAAAAAGAAATCGGTGCAGAATAGAATGACACTCAAATGGTGAACTTCTCATGTCAATTCGGAGTTCAAACAGAGGTAAATTTAGCCTGTTCATCCACAGTCTCTACTTTGGGATCAAGCACAGCCTTTTTGTATTCCAAAGAAGAGAGTTCACCTCATTGGGAACACCACTGTGGCCAGCAGACAGCATCTAGCAGATCTAACAGCTGCCAAGAACGCTTCAAGTCTTCGAGTGCAATCAGCCATGACAGTCTGTACAGATGATTCTTGGGTATTGAGTTTTTTTCCCCACAGCCTTTCATTCAGCAGCTGGAAAAACTTCATGGATGGAGACCTGCATGGTAGCTGACAATCAGTCGGTCTGGGGTTTGCCAGCACACAGTTCTGCTGGCCACGCTCGCAAGCTGCTCTCATGCTGCCTGCTACTGACATTCTACTCCTCTGAGATCAAATGAGGTGCCAAGCAAACTAGCCTGGATCACTTGGCACAGGACCACGTCAGGTATGCATATGTGTTTGCAGCCCAAAATATAGCTGCCAAACTGCATGACATAGTCATACCTAGCTAGCTTCCTCCTTTCACTTTTACTTAACTTTCTTTATTGTTGTTTTTCTGATTTGTTTCTGGGCTTAGAGGAGTATCTGCAGCTTTGTTTTCTGCAGAGGAAATGCTAGTTTGAATACTTGTCACTCAAGAGAGATCTAAAGCATCACTAAGTTGAGGGCTTTCTACCCTGAATTCAATAGACTTCAGGTGTGGTCCTAAATCTGCTTATGTTCCATTTTCTTTCTACTTTAACCACACTTATATTACCTCCCTTCTAATATTTCTTGGCCCTTTGTAGCACTTGAGAAAACTTTCCCTTTAATACTGTACATGACCATCATTAATGTGCCAATGACTGTCTTCCATATCACTGAGGGAGGATGCTGAGAAAGATGCCTGGATACATCCCCCTCTTTTCGTATTTCAGATTCATATTTATTCATACTGTGTTTACAGTTGTTTAGGGAGATCTTAGTTCACATGACCTGACTGATATCTGAGACATTTTGAATCAATTTTGAGAGGAAGTTGTGTGTAAATTATCTCCTATAATCTAACCCTGATGCTTCTTTTTTGTTTGTTGGGAGTATGTCTAAAATGAAACAAGCAGCAGCAATATCAGCAACTGAAATTAACCAAAGATTTGTGCTTTAGAGACCCAAACAGTAGATTACTCTCACTTCTCTCTGTATGCCTATAGGTACTTTTTTCGCCTCTCAGAATTTGTTCCTTTTTATTTTATTGGCAATAGATGCCATCATTACTGCCACAGAGCAAAGCTCCACAATTTTTCAAGGATGCTTTGCTATACTGCATTTTCTATCCCACGATGGAAGTCAAATGTGCTGGCAGAAATTTAGCAGAACCCAAGAGACACTTCCTCATGAAGAAATAAGACGCAGCCAGACAGCTTAGCAAAGGTGGTGGTCTACCTCTGGCAGAGTTCAGTGCTCAAAGAGCACCAAGAGCCATTGCCTTTCATGAAGGTTCCCATAGATGCTGTGGTTGTCAGTTCCTTGCACATGGTTCAGTATTTGTCTGTGTGAGATATTCGGTATCTAAGTGTGGTGGAATGGCCATAGCTTGCAGCCAAACTCCCATCAGCTACTGGCTCGCTCTGCCCCTCAACAGGGGTAGAGAATAGGAAGATCAAGAATGAGAAAGATTATGTGTTGAAATGAAGACAGAGAGATCACTTTCAGTGACCATCACAGGCAAAACAGGCTGGACTTGAGGAAAATTGACAAAAATTGACAATATATTGCCAATTATTTATGATATACAAATGATTTAGGTATTGGAAAGCAAAAAGACAAACACTAAAGCACTTTGAGAAAACACTTTTCCTTTCCCCCTTTCCCAGGATCAGTTTTGCTCCTTCACACTGAGTCACAACAGATTGTGTGTGATCAGTCCCTTCAGCAAGGCAAAGGGGAGTGGACTTAGGCTCAGTACATCGCAGTTCTTCTCTGCTGCTCTCTTCTTGTCATGCTCCTCCGCTCTGCTGCGGGTCCTACTGAGGCTGCCATGAATATCGCTTCTCCAAATCATCAATTGATACAGGATTCAGTATTCCAAACACCCAGGGCTCGCCACTTTGCCTGCTGCTGGGTCAGGTCTCCGAGAAGTGGTGGCACTGCTGAGTGCCACACAGAGCAGCAACATCAGGAGGAGACATGGGGATGCTTCGTGGCTGGGGAGCTTGTGCTGACCCTTGTCTCCATGTCCATGGGTGAGCATGGAGGTGCTTCGTACATTCCAGCATAAGGCTATCAATAATAAACCATTTTAAATATCTCAAAAGCAGTGCTGTGATGACAACCCAAGTAATTAATTGCATTACTTTTAATAGACCCTTCATATACTGCCAAGTCAGTGACATCTGCTGCAGTGTGGAAGTACCTTCAGTGAAGAACATTTTTAATACAGAGACACCTCAAAAGGCAGGCCATAGATCGATAGGGTGAAAATGGCCATGCAGGGGATAAAATGTTTTAACAGACTGTTAAGCTTTCCTGCTTTTGTTGCTCAGCCAAAAAAATTACCATTCATCCACTTACTGGTGGATGATTTAATTGCAACCTACTTCTAAAAACACGTAACCTTTCTGCCTAAGATGCACTCTGCCCTTCTTGGAGAGCACCGTGTTCTCCTGCACCTTATTTCTGTTTTGTATCAGTATTACTATTGCTCATTTTAGCATAGTTGTCTTTGACACCAGTCCAGAGAAGGCCTCATCTTCAGCTGATGCAAATAGGCTTGCCCCAGAGCAATTAAGAGCACTGATTAACAGCAGCAGAGTATGTGGAGCTGGAGTTTTCATACAAACATTCACTCACTGCTCTGGTTCTCTTGTGAGAACAATGCAAAAGATGTTATTAAAATAGGGTTTGTTTATTGACCTTCTCTAATTTCTATGTTCATAAAATAATCTTGTTTATTAACAAGTAATCTTTAGCTGAGATGGAGTGTGTTTCCTGAAACATTTTCTGCAGAATTCATGGATGGAAGCTGGAGAAACTGAATACCAGAGAATTAATTTCAGAGGATATGATCTCATGATCTCACTATTTATCTCTGGAGATGGAGAGATTTTAGCTGGCAGCTGCAACCCTAGAGATAAGTGCATTCAAAGGAAATGGAACCTTTTAAAAAAATATATTTACTATTACATTTTTATGCTTGTGTCAAGTCTCAAGGTTTGGATTAAAGGCCAGACTTGTTCTTGTTTTAGCGCTTGTACCTGGCCTACTCCTATTCAGTGGAGTTAATGTGGCAATAAATAGCGACCTAACTTTATGATCCTGCTCCAGTGAATCTCAGGAGGACTGGCAGAAATGCAGCTTCCTAGAGTCTCTTTTCAAGCCCTCATGACTCTCTGTACCAAGAAGTGTGTGCTGCAGTGGCAGTGCACGGCTGGTAGAATTGACTTTGTCTCATAGTAGTGGTCTTGTACATATTTTTTTTTTT
>VZRE01010291.1:348082-393712 GCA_013396775.1 Cephalopterus ornatus | reverse complement strand
TTTCTGGAGCCAGTCTGCAGCCCCTTCATTCTGTACACATAGCAATGGTGAATCACGGATCCTACTGTGCTTCAGAAATGGAGGGAGAGAGAGTGAAATTGTCCCATGCCAGATGGAAGTTTTTAATTGTTTATTAACATCACCATGTAGAAAATATCGGAAAAGTTGTGTAAAAGCAGCATGAAGGCGGGGAGGACTGTTCAGTGGAGCTTTGTTATCTCTGTGGCATGGAAATAGAGAGCTGGCAACAGTGCTTCAGTGATTGGAAATCTCCAAGGCAATTTCCAAGATTTGCTGATAGCTAACATGGAAATTGGACAAATAATTTTACAAAATAGTACTTCCCAGTTAATTCCTCTTCTCTGTATGCTGTTTCCTCAGTAAATGGCTGTTTTATTGCCAAGATTTAGTTATTTGGCTGCATTTTTTGTACAATCTTCCTTTACGCATTATGTGCCCAAATTTCAGACATTTCCAAAGGACTCATGATTTCCCCTGACATTAGCTAAACCTGCTGGAGTTCAGTATCTGAAAAAGGAGGCTTGCTATGGTCCTTTAAAGCAGCAACCAAAAAACTCAGCCTCCAGCATTTAAATCCAGAGCCAAAGCTAGGTCACATCAACTCTGATGCAGTTAAGCATTTAGGTAGGTGAGTAGGCAGTGTCACTACTTTGATTCCTGGGGGCCCTTCTCATGTTTCAAGTTAAGCATGTCTATCTGCTTGGCTGAGCTGCAGCCAATGTCCCAGAAGTTTGGATGGAATGAGCATTTCAATGCTGATGGGCCAAACCAGCAAATGTGCCGACCATCCTGTCGTGTGGTGAGCTGGACCCCTCAGAGGAACAGTTCAACCTTAATTCCCTTTTATTCATCCTACGTGAAGGGAGTGGACACAAACTCACATGAGAAGGGAAATAGTCTTGCTGAGAGATACAGGACATCCATAGGAATCAAGACTGAAGATCTGATAGTGAGGACTCTGTTAAGGAAGCGAGGCCCTTGTTAAAAGGGCGTGAAAGCCTTAGGCTGCTTGTAGGTAGAAGTTTTGGGGAGAGACATTGGGGAACAGTGCGAAAATGGGAATTGCAGAGCCTGATGCTTTAGAAACAATGGCTCCTAGGGTCTGCAATGTGTGGGAGTTACATAATGCTGCTGATGCTGGTTTTCTTGCCAGGAAGAAGGAAAAGTCTTCAACTGGGTTGAAGACTCAGAGGTTGGGGGTTTTTTTTCTCTTTCCTGGACTTTGGTTCTGGAGGCTGTGGAACAACATTAAGTCACCTCATGACCCTGTGATGACAGAATCTGATATAAATGATCCTATGGCTAAACTAATTTCCTCCCTGCTTGAGGAAAACTTGTTTCTGTTCAGTGTAGTAGTAGTAGGCTATGTTTTACGAAGTCCAGTAGAAGTAGTCACCTTGCTCTGCACTCACTGCTGCGTGAACAATCCCACCACCTAACACATTCAAAGTTATGATAAACTAAGTGGGAACAACAGTATTTTATGATGTGATGAGGAAACAGCATTAAAAAAAAAATGTAAGCCACCTTGAAATGTTGATCTTTTGCTGAGGTACATTGCATCTTGCAAATCGTAATTATATATTCAGAAGTGGGAGAAGAAAGAGCAGCCTCAGAAGAATACTTGCAAGAAGGGCTGTGCCAGACACTGAATGTGTTCTCCTTCACAGGTACACCATGAGTGAGAAGTGTTGCCTGAGATTACATAGTGAAATGCAATAGGTATTAAAAGAGAAGAGATTATTAAACCCCCTTTCTGCTGCAAACTGCTACAAACTTCATCATGTACTAGTACTTCTTGCACCTTGTAGCTGAAATGCTGCAATTGTCCTTTGAACAGGTTAATGGGTGAAGAAGAACAAAGGTGAGCAGCCACAAAACTTGGGGGAGGACTGCTGATGCATCTGTCAGAGGTTAGCAAGAATTAAACTCTGACAGCAAACACCACAGAGAGTAGACTGGTAAAAGGACTGTCTTCTCCTTTGCCTTCTGAATGATTGCCCAGCAAACTAACTGAAATGCTTGAAGGCTTTTGGTGCTGGTCACTGATTTGTTGAACACAATAAGTCCTTTCCCACCATGGTTGTTGAAGACTGGAAGATATAGAGCTCTTGTGTGAGTTGCAAGCATGATTCAGTGATTCAGAATGTTTCCATTTATTTTCACTTTGGCAGCTGTAGGCCTATGCGATGTTCTGTAACTTATGCAATAGACCCAAGTATTAAAATCTTTTCTTTAAAAAAATCACCTAGTATAAAGTAGATTTTAGTAAAACTGCATAAGTTGGGCTTATTTCAGTGCCCATTGGAATCCATAGTAACGTTTCAACTGATTTTGGTGACTACTGATGAGATGAAGTAGGCTGCTTCTTGGAAAACCTGGAGGAGAATGGTGATGATGCTATATTAAGACTGTGAACAAAAACCATTACTCTCACTAGCATCAGTAAATGGAGGAAAAGATTTTTTTTCTTAGTCTTTCTTACAGTGAAAAAATATAAAGGTTAGGAAGAAAGAGGCCCTGGAAGAAGGAGAAGTATGAGAATGAGTCAGAGCTTTCAGCAGGACCTGACTGGCTGGGATTTTCATCTTTGTGCTCAAAATGAATACAACATACAGAACAACTAATGAAATCAAGACTTATATGCAAAATAGCTGAAGTGGGTGAATCTGGTATGTATGATGTCTTAATTTTTTGATCTGCAGAATAAAATGTGACAAACTTCTGAAGAAAGGCAGTCATCCTTGTTCAAGTACTAAGTGCTCTGTGAGAGGTGCAGCACACATTAAGTTGTAGTCTATGGGTGTCAAGGGCCCATTTTTGAGTGTGGCAGTGAGAGTTGTTGATAATGAGGTTAAACTCCACATGGAAACCAGGTAATTCAAAGGAGCTGAACTACAGTGCTGCTTTCTGCACCATAATGTGTGCCCTGCTCAAAGGCCAGCTGGAACAGGCAGACCTAGGAGAAAAGCAGCTAGTGAAAGCCAGTTTTAATTTGCCCTAATACAGAGCAAGAAAGGAAACTTTGCCCTCCTCACTTCAGTTTTTCCATGGTTGCACTGCTTGGCAAGGAAGGTACATAGAAATTTGTTTGGGGTTTTTTTTTTGAAGCATACAAAGTTTTATTGATGGTTTTGCTGATGTGGACTCTGTGTGCAGTGAGCCACAGTGAAACCAGAAGCGTCTATACAAGTGTGGAAGTGTCCTATGCAGAGACCTCTGACACTATAAGGTTTTAAACACTGCATGACATACAGATTATTCGCTTCACAACAAGCAGTTTTGGATTTCAACGTGTTTCAACAATATGACAGACTTGAAAAAAATTGCTCCCAACTTTAATTGAAAGAGTAGTTACTAAGAAGAAAAGAATGGAACTGCTGCTTTTCTTGTGTGTTACTTTCTTAGTTGGCATATCTCCAAAATCAGCTGATACAGATATAAATCTGCATTTTTCGAGAAAGCCGTAAGTAAATCCAAATCCTATACTTGGCTATGCATTCCCAATCCACTCAAGTTCTTTTTTGAAGTGATAAATGCACAAGAAACCTGAATACAGTGCGGAGGAATAAATGCTGCAATAATTTAAAGGGGGGAAGAAAACCCACGAAGCATGCTGAGCTGCTATTTTCCAACTTATGAGTTAGATTTTTTTTTTCCCTGAAGCTGTTGCATTGGTTTCCTCTCTCGTTTCTTTCTCTGACTGCAGAAGGATGAAATGAGCCCTGGTGAAAAGAGAAGTCAATGGCTTTAAATCCTAGTCTATGGTTTGAAGTGAGTCTTCATTTCTGCTTAGGCTTTGTAGCAACTGTCTCCCAAGTGAATTTCATTCATTAAAAAAAATACAGCTTAATTTCTCTGTTTTATGCAAATTAAGTTTGGATAATGTTCAGACCCAACTACTGTTTAGCTCAATGAAGAAAAGTTTTGTTCTTCATTAACACCCACAACTTAATCACTGTTTGTGGATATATCATGTTTTATTTCCTCTTTAGCTCCATTTTGGCCCACCCATATTAGACGTATGATTTTGCCATTTCCCTTGTTAAGCCCTTGATTTTCCACCAGGTACTGTGGTGTATGTGTGTGACAGAGCAGGATGGAGTTGCCAGGCTCAGTCTCATGGCCAAAAAACCCCAATTCCCTGCCTTCCTGTTAACCAGTCTTTCAGAGAGATCCTTAAGTATTTTTTCTAAATTTCTCCTTCAGTAACTTCTTCATACCAGGATCAGTCCTGAGAGAGACACAAAATTCCAGGTAGGTGTGGAAGGGCCTGTCTGCCGTCACTGGGCCAAGGCCACCCTGGTCAAAAGTACACAACCCCACACCAATACTCAAATACTGTTCCAGTTTCTTCTTAATTGTCTAGTGGAGAAAATACTTTCGAACAGCTCAAGGTCAGAAAGGGGAATCAAGTTTGTGGCCAAGATCCAAACTGAGAGAAACCAATGACTCTTTTGTGCAGGAAATGTGAAATGCTGCATTTCCTTCCCTAAGTATAAATAACTGTCTCTGTAACCCCAGTTGCATGATCCCTTGTAAGTGATACATATATAGTACTTTCCAACAGAAGTGACATGATGCCAGCTTTTGGGGGAATGTAGGTAGGCAGGCCTCTTAGACCTATTTGAGTAGTGCAGACGAAAGCTGACATTCAAAATTCACGTTACCAGCTTTTTCATCTGCAGAAGCTTGGTTTTCTACTGAGGCAGGTTTTGAAACATATTATTACAGTAAATGTAGGGCTCTAACAGTGGTGCTGAGCTGAAAATCCTGGAAACCAAAGATTTCAGCTTACCCAAGAAACCTAGCACGGGGCAAACAGGAAAAGTGGATGCTTCCCTACCCTAGACCCCTCCTGGGAGGGGAAGAGGATAGCTGCCTCCCTATTCCCAGCAGGCGCTTTGCCTGCCGAGCTGCAAGTAATAGCGTATTGACTCACTGCCACTTGAAATATCTCGCATGCTGATGTTGCCCAGAACCCAAAGTGTATTACCTCTGCATTAATTGAAATGTAGCTTTCAGCAGCCCTTATAAACGTGCTCAACTGTAGTGTGAAAGCATTTGTTTCCAGCGGAGATCCTGATAACTAGTGAGATTCAGGAGTGGTGACTGACCTTTGATCATCAGCTTTCAGCTTGGCTTGTTGCCTTGCTGGGAGGAGGAAGGGAAAGTTCTTCCTTATAAAAGCCAACTTCATGTCAGTGTCTCCTGTTAACATTTAGTTTGTTTAGCTAAAAACATGCAGCTTTGAAGCTCTCTTTGTACCGAATTGCTTGGCTCCTTTTCCCAGTGGTACTCGTAGCCCAGAAATTATGTCTTCATTTTTAGTCCATATGTGACTTAAATTTCGGTGGATATTGCAGCTGCTGCATTTCCAAGTTTGCCTCTCTCCTAGCTTTCCCCTCATTTTACCTCAAGAACTGCCTTGAGATTTTTCCTCAAGGCTGCCAAAGTCAATTTTACCTCTTCCTTGGAACCTCCTTAGCCCCACTGTTTAGGGACAAAACCTCTTCTTGGATGCTGCCCAAGTGCAGCTCTGGCTGTGCTCCCCAGAGGGCTGGCACGGTAAGAGCCCGCGGCCCTTCAGGCTTCTGCGTGCTTTTGCAGTCCTTGGACTTCTGGGAGAACCAGGGCTCTCACGCCTGCTACTCCTTCAGGATTCGTTCCCGTTCATCCTCTCCCTGTGCTTTTTCTGATCGTTCTTGATGGCAGGAGGGCCAACTGACACCTGTTCAAATCTAGGTTTTAGATTGCCGTCTGCTATATGACCTGGTTCCTCCTGTGACTTTGGAGCAATTTATGCAATCTGAGCTTGACTCCACGCGTTTCTCTGAAATTACTCTGATTTACCCTGATTACACAAAACCCCTTAACCCATGTTACTGGTAATGTAGTTCAGTATTAGTGGAACAACAGCAGATAAGTATGTTTGGCTTCCGAACCCAAAACCAATACAAAAATCAAAACTTATTAACACCCACTTTTAAGGCAAGCTTAAAATATGAAATGCAGAAAGGGGAGCAGAGAGGTCACAATATTTAAAACAAATGCAAATTGAACACACAAAACAAACTCATCCCTGGATGACACTTAAATCTGCAATGGCAGCTGCCCACTTTGAACTGTGTTTTTTTGCTTTGCACTATTACACTGTACGTTAAATAACCACAACCTAAGTTGGTGGCCCATTCAGGAGCATGCTAATTTCACACTGTGCCATTGTTAATAGGCAAGATTTAATGGAAGTAACTTTTGTTGGTATCTAGTCTTCTAAACAAATTCTAAATAATTTTGATTTGCCTTGTTAGAGGATCAGTTCATTGTTTCTAGCAATTTTCTTGTTGGAAATCTAGTCTAATCTTTAAATACTAAGAGAGATGTGTGTTGTTATTTCTGTTGGTGTTCTCCTCTGCTTTAGTGTCAGGTTTTCTGGTGTTTGACAAGGTCCATACAAGTAGATGTGCAGAAAAGGGGGGAAGGAGTAAATCTTTGAGTAGGTTAACTCAGCTCTTGGATGAGTTTAGAAACATATCCATTTTCCATTTGTGCAAACATTTTTGCTATCACCTTTAATGGTATATTTTGAATCTGCTTTGTTGTAACAGGTCATGAGACACTTTGCATTTTGCCCAAGCCATGGATTCTTTGAAAACCCATGTTATTGTCTCCAATTAATCCATTATATACCACCATTATATAGTTTCCTAGAGAGCACCAAATTTTGATCTGGTGTGATGATTTTGATCTGATACAATTCTATTGGCTTTACCAGTGCTGCTTAATTTTTACAGTAGCATACTTAAGGGATATTTTGCATTGTACTTATGAGAAGAGGCTTGTGAAGGCCACCTGCCTGTGAATATTACTGC
Organism: Cephalopterus ornatus; assembly: GCA_013396775.1. Classification (NCBI taxonomy): domain Eukaryota; kingdom Metazoa; phylum Chordata; class Aves; order Passeriformes; family Cotingidae; genus Cephalopterus; species Cephalopterus ornatus. The sequence continues at coordinate 386,819 of VZRE01010291.1, read as the reverse complement.
CCTTTTGGTCCCTCCCCTGGATTTTGCCACCTGCCTTGGGTTGTGAGTATTGCCCTTAATGATCTGCTTGAATGAGCATTAGGAAACATTAGGGCAAGCACCTTTACCACATGCCTGTTGTTAATTTTGGAGATTTATGTGCCATAGCAATAGCAACCAAACTGAAGCCAGGAGGGCCTTCTCCTCAAAAAAGGAAAATTGAAGGCCATTCAAACTCTGGATTTAGAAGTATGTAAATAATAGGTCAGTGAACCTGTCAGAATCTGAACAGCATATTTGTGTATTCTGGTGACTTACGTTGTAAATTTTGGCTCCCACTAATATCGCTCAGTAGCCCTCCAATGCTGAAAGGCCCATCTTTATTGGGCTAAAATCCAGCCATGTGCCATCCTTGTTTAAGGGGAGTTTCTGCGCAAAGGGTGTGGTCTGGCCTGGGTTTTGATGGCTTAAGATATGGTGAAGCTCCAAACTGAGAACCTCTGCTTTTTTAGTTGGTAAGCACATTTTGAAGGTCTGCAGCAAGAGAGCATTTAACAAGCCTCTGCTGGAATGAACACCAACAGATTGTAAATTGCAAAGTGCAGTGTAATTGAATCTGATCTCTGGCTTTTACAGACTGTAGTAATTGGAAATTGTCTTTTTTTTAAGTATATCCCATTCCTAGGATGGCTCTTTCTTGAAACTGTGATCTGATCACTTTTAAAGGCATAATAACGTGGAGTAAGAAGTGGTATGCAGTCCCTTTGGTACTAGTGGAGAATGGCGAAGTTCAGACTTTTGGAACTTCCTGCTGTGTCACTGGTATTAAACTAAGTCCTACACTGTAATTAACAGCTTAGCAAATATGAAATCAGTCCTTGAATAGCCACGGCCTGGAGCCCAAATTTCAGTGCCCTGTTCAGGTCCAAGCAGATGACCTACAGCAGGACTGAGTGGAAGCAGTCCTGGCTGGCACTTGGCAGCAGGAGGCAGAGCACAACACACACGCCCCTCCAGCCAGCTCCCCAGGCAGCTCTGTGCTGCCCTGGATGTACTCTGCACACCTCCTCAGTCCCAGCCTTTGACCGAACACTGCCCTGCCGAGTGTCTAAGCAGTTCTGTCTGTAATGCAGGGGCTCTAAATTTTGTCTTCAGCCATGGAAATACAATGGTTTCCCTAATTTCTTGTTCCTGTATGTCTACAAGACCTAAAGGTAAGGTTTGAATATAAGGAAACAAAGTAAAACAGATGAAGTCTAGAACTGAACACTGTCTTTTGTAATGTTGTAGACTTGCTGTTTGGAGTGCACACTCTTTCTCCTCATATGCCCCTTTCCTGTCTCAATATCCTTTATTTTTTGGTATGCAATGATGGATACGTTAGCTGCCTAGGTTTGTGCAGAAAGTCACAAACAGATTTGAGGCCTGAGATCTTTAGTGGAGAGCCAGTTTAGCTTTATCAGAAAGAAGATTAAAAGTTATCTTGCTTAGCATAAAGTACTCTCATGGCAAGGTGGTATTGGTCACCAAAAAATGATTGAATGGCTCAAGAGAACGTGTGGAGACTGGTGAAGTATGTCTCAGACATCTGGAACCTGAAGGGTAAGCAAGCTCAAATTAGAAATTTGGCTTAACTTTGTAATTTTTTTTATTACTAATAAAAACCACCTAAGGAGTGATTGTTCATATACTCTTCTTTAAGACAAGACTCAGTAACTTTTCAGAAGACACATTTTAGCCAGATATTTATTTAAATAGATGGTTATGGGGTTACTAAGTTGAAATTAAATACACTGGAGATTAGAAAGAGTGATTGTAATGGTCCATTCCTGCCTTAAACTCTCTGAATCTGTAACAGACCAATTTCTGACTTGCATGTGCCAGATAAGTGAAAACCCAAAACTGGCTTTAGATCTAAGCCAACAGCTGTGAATTCCAGAAAATTCAGGATAGGATGGAGGGTAACAATTCCTGTGAACCTTTCCACACATCTACCTACATTTTCCATAGGGGAAAGAAATATTTACAGTGCTCTTATATGATGCCACAGGTAGGAGTTGGCTATCACCTTCTCCTTGTCCTTAAAACTGTTGTTGAGTTGTCAACCCTGTTGATGAGGACATACCACCACTTCTATTGTTGTGCACAGTGAGTAATAGGAAATATCCTGATTATGAGGTGCTTTGGTGTGTCACCATGGCAGAGGCTGACTAGCACCTACATGTTCCAAAGGCTGAGTCTCTTTTGTAGTTTCCAACTAGTTCAAAGCTGCCATCCACCTGCTCTGTCTGCCAGTCAAGATGATCATGTTCTCAACTTTCCATTTCATGGACTGGGAGGAGCATGAGAATTTGGACTGTGAAGACAATTATTACCTGCAACTGCATGCTGCCAAGATATGGTTACAAGTTGGGTTTCAGTTTCACATTTCTTTGCTGTAACTATTTGGACTGGCTATGGCATTTTGCTCAGTGTTTTTCCTTCATGAAATCCATCTGCTGGTATCTTCTTACTTTAAAAACTTATTTTGCATGCAACTCCCCAAATAGCCAATGCTTCCCCAACTCCCACCTTTTTAAGGAAATACAGCTTGAGTAGCCATGTGTGCTGAGCAGTGGTGTTTGAAAAAGCAGAAATGTGTTACTGCAATCATAGGGAAGGAGAAGGAGATGGGATTAGTACATATTGCCCATTGCTTCCATTATCTCAGTTGGAGTGAGATGGAGGTGTGCAAACTTCTAGCAGTTGGGTGGTTTAAGTGAGACACCTGAAATTAGAAACCACTTTTAATAAACACTGTATAAATAACATTAGTATGAGGGATTAAAGAAAGAGCCCTGAAGGAATTTAAGGGCATGGGGTTGATGGGTTCTCCTTACAACACTCCTTCAGACCTGTGACCAAATCCCATCATTTACCCTGCAGTATTACTTACTCTGCTGTGCCAAGGCAGTTGTCTTTTTTGGAAGAGGTCACAGTTGCACATATGTACCATATTTTAAGAATGATTGACTGGCTTCAAGGAATCAGTTTTAGTTACACCCAGGTAATTCTGCTAACTAATAAATATACTTAGCACTAGCCTCTTTGTGGACACTCAGAAATATCTGCACACGCAGTCTGAAGGATTTTCTGTGCTTTTAACTCATTTTTTTTCCCATGCTAATGTCAGCATTGGGATCCTCTGTTCTCCGGTAAAGGTAGAGGTGGCATTGTTCCTCTTTCTAGGACACAACGTTCTGGCTGCATATTTCTACCTCTGAATTCCCAGCGACACTTCAGCTAGGAGGTACTGACATAAATTTTTTATATTGTGTTTTGAAGGTTCCCTGTGATCATATAAAATATATTCCATTTGAAAGTATTTTTCATAATCAAATTTGCTTTTAGCATTTAAGCCATAAAATTGTGCTGAATGCACTTGGATAGAGCATACCCTTTCAAGTAACTTTTGTGTTAAGAACCTTAAATCAGATCTGCTTAACAAATGTTCAATGAACATGTTCTCTGCTGCTTCCATGGTAGTGCAGTGTCGTGAGAACACTTTCTACAGAAAGGCAAACTGCAAGCAGTGTGGACCTGAGAGTGGTTAGCAATCTGTGAAACACAAGTCAGGGCTCTGCTGTGAATTCCTCTACAAAGCTGTTACGTGATCCTAAGGAAGTCGCATTGGTTGTCCATTCCCGTGTCTTCCCCGTGTCTCATCTGCTGACAGTACTCTACTTAACATGTTTCCTTTGGAAGGTAGTAAATACAGCATTTTATGGTCCAAAACTGTAAATTTTTCAACTCATTTTATACCATTTGGATTAGACAAGACATATGAAGAAGAATTTGGTCTTTACCTGTTGGTATCGCACAACCTGAGCCAGTCTCAAAAAGGAATTATCTCCTGCATAAACAAGCCACAGACATATAACCTCGTGAGGGTGTTTGCTCAACAGTATGGTTTTGAAAATCCAGCTTACTGTCTTCAGGCATTGTGTTAAATATGTCTTGCTCAAAAGTATCAAACATGTTCAAGTGGCCAATTACAGATTGCTGTGAGAATATAAAATTCATGAGAATGTTAGATCTTACAGAAAAAAAACTACCACAAAACTACATTTGATACTGATTCCTCACCCTGAAGATTTCTTAGTCAGCCACTGATCAATTCTGCTTAGAAAGTTGAAGTGCTGTTTATTTATGCCTTGTTTGTCTGCATGATAGAAGTTAACAGTTTGACTTTGACTGAGTACCACCATACACCTTGTGCTGCAAAACAGTAATTGAGTTGATACAGTTTCTCAGAAAAAATTCCACTGTTTGTTTGCAACTTTAAAAATCATGCTGAATGATTTTAAAAATGCAAGTTAGCTTTTCCTCAAGTTTAGTTACAGAAACCATTTAACTGCTTAGACCTCCCAAAAAACAGTCTTTCCTGATAATGTATAAAGATTCTGCTCAGTACTACGCACTATATATATATGTGTGTATATAAACTTACATAAAGTGTTCATGCAAAACCTTATCTTCATAATGTGACATGAAATATGGTCACTAGCACAGATGCCAGTAGGCTGTGCAATGGAGGCAGTGCATTGATAGCTGCCCTAGCTTTCCCTGTAAATCTGAGGTGGCATTCACTGTGTTAATCTACATCTGCACAACCTATGCAGGCTGTGCCACACAGAGCACAGAATGCTTCATCTACGAAATGTATTTTACGGAGATTTCCATGGAGAAGGAAGCATCTAAATGCCTTGGGAGCTCTGCAATCAAATACATGGCAATTCTGAGATTTTTCAAATGGTTCTGTGTTTGCTTCTTTTTGAAAATGTAGCTGGATAATGCCTGTGCCTGTCTTTCAGACAAACAACTATTCTGTTGAGCATTGCTGATCAGCCAGCCGGCTGTGATCCAAAAGCAGAGCTCCCACTTTGCCAGGCTCTGCCATGCCGCAGCCGGTGATGGACTCTCCTGGCTGTGATATCTTCCGTTCCCTGATCAATGCCGTTCCACTAAGCAAAAAGAAATACAATATTCATAGGAAGGAAGAGAGAAAGCAAAGAGCTATGTCTCTGTTTCTCAATGATGCTAGCCCGCAAGCAGGAATGCAGACACCAGGATTTTGGTCTCCACTATCCTTTTCAGTATGCTACACATGACCCAGGATCTAACAGGGAAAAGGAAATCTCTTTTCAGATAGCAAATCCCATATTTAGAAATTAGCATCAAGTCCTGTTTCTGTGCCAAGCAGCTCCTGGCTAGCCGAAGAACATATCTCACTACTCCCACCTGTGGATCTTGTATTATGAAACTAGGTACAGATTTCTTTCATGGTCTCTTTAAATGAAAAAACAATCTGCTTGGTCTCCTAGAAAGATTTTGACAGCTCAGGCGTCATTTTCCATGTAGGATTTGGCCAAGACACATAATCTACTGTCTGCAAAGTAGTGAAAGCTTTGGGGCCTTAAAATGACCATTAAGTACTATCTATAAACCTCAATATTTGTCTCAGCTAAATATCTGTGCATGCTGCTGCTCTTATCACTGTTAAGCACTGTCTCAGAAATTCTACTGTTGCATCACCTCAACTCGGCTGCAATTGCAGATTAAACAAGAAGGAAAGCAAAGCTTCCTCTACATGCTTTGCAGCTCATATGCTATAAGCATTACAGGGACAAAATAAACGGAGGCGGGGAGTGGGGAGAGAGCATGAGGGTGTGAGCAATAAGTATAGCTGTAAGTCTGTTTTCTTTGTGCATTTTAATAGAGATCTCCTGCTACACTGAAGCCTGTATGTGGCTCAGTAATAGCCTCCTCTGTGCTGCCCTAGCCACGACTCATCATTTGCTGCACGTCTAGTACTAAAGGCTGGACCCTGCCTCCTTACACAGTATCTTAACCTTGCCTTGCCCTTCTACCCCACAACAGCCGCTTTGTTTCCTTTCACTAACAGTCAGACATCACAAATTCCTTCCCTCTAAAGCCATTATAACAGAACCGGCACCACCCCAAGTGGTTTCAGAACTAACTGATTTAGATGCTGGAATCTGCTGCAAGGCCAAAAATAACTCCCCATTTCTTTCTCCTTCATTGGTGAAAGTAAGAGAGAAAGTGGCCAATGACAGAGACACAAATCCCCTGTAGGCATCGGAGACAAATCTATTTTGTGTCAGAAAAAAAAAATAATGCTCTTGAAAAATGTTTCTTTGCTCAGGCCAATAGATACAGACCTGCTGCATGCAATTTTGCTGAACCGATGGTATCACTTGAATGGCTCACAGACTACATAAAATGCATTACATAATTATATTTTTAAACACTGTCCCCAGCTGTGCTGATGCACATAAAAGCTGTGTTTACAATGGACTCTGCACATGTAATTATTTTGTGGCACTAGCTCTGTGCATTTCCTTGATGGATGCTCCACGGTGCATAAAATTGTAGCTTTTATCATAGATTCTTGAATATATTCTTTGGATGTTTCAGCTTTAAATACTTTGTTGTCCTCGCGTGGGTGAACAGGACTGATGCCTGGAAGGGCTAAATTATTACGTCTGAGGGAACACCTTAAAGTCCTCTGGGAGCAGCAGAGGAGGAAACATGATGAGTGTTGGATTTGAGGCACCTGGGTCACTGGAAGCACTGAGCAGCAGAGCTGGCTGCTCCTTCCTGAGAGGTTTCCTGTGTTGACCTTCTGGATAGAGCAAGGGCTCTGCCCCTATTTGGCCTGCACAGGTTCATCCCAAACTGATTAATGCTCCATCAACCCAGATGCTTTGTAGGATGGGGAGGCTAAACAATGCCTGTGTGAGTGCGGGAGCAAAGGGGCGGGAGGCTGCCCTTGCAGAGTCAAACAGAACATGGCCTGGACTGTTGGGATCAAAGAACAGCTTTGATTTATCTTCCATTCTGTTTGTATACAGTGAGCGAGCTCCCAGCATTTCACTGTGAGCTCTCCCTTCTCTGTTCTCCATCCAGTTGTGGAATACCAAGCATTTCTTCATGCTAGCACAGTAGTTGATGCATAGGAACCAGCAAAGAAGAAAGTGGTATATTTATTTTAGATTTGTTCCAGTATTCTTGAGTATTAATATCACCGTGAAAACCTAGATGCTGGAAAGATTGGTACATAACACAGTCCAAGAGTTTTGCCTGCCAAACAATAACACTTGAAAATAAATAAATACAAAAAGTAATACAATATCCTGAACAACAGCTTCAAAATGATGGAAGAGCAGCATCACAGGCAGCTACTTCTGTTTTTTTTTACTATTGCTGCAAAGAACTGGCAGACTTTTATTGCCAATAAGCAAAATGGTTTGGCATTTTACCTCTCATGTCTGGCTAACCTTAGGTATAAGACTGCACAAAGGAAATGCAAGTTTTGTTGTAAACCAGTTTTTAATGGCAGATGTTTTGTTGGAAATCAGGTCTGTTTTCTGGTAATAGATAGCTTGAATTCCTTTGTTATCATTCCTTGCCCTTTTCAGTCCTGTGTTTGGTCATGGAAGCTGGAAGCCTATGCTTTCCCAGGGACAATTGCACCATGTAAAGTAGTAATTGGACTAATGCCAGTAGTGACCAAATTATTCCAAAGCAAATGGCTTGACTGTTGGTAAACCAAGTTTTCCACCCTCACATGAATATAGTCTTCTCCCATCATAGAAACTCTTCGGCTATGGATGTCCTTAGCATTCCCTCTGTTTGGCATGTGAAGTTTACATACCAGCTTCTAGGCTGTTGATACATTTTGCACCAAAATGTCAGATGATGGAAGAACAATCTTTGGAGTGGAAAAAATGTGGAACTGCATAAGTTTATTGTATGTTCGTTTGCATAGTCAACCTTTCAGATAAACCTTATCCCTGCAAGTGTACTGGTACTTGAAAAAGAGTCCTTGAATAACCTGCACAAAAGCTGAACCACCAGAGGTGCTACTTTGGAAAAGCAAGCAGAGGAAGGTACCAGAAGCAGTGCAAAGGAAACGCTTCTAGAGTAAGCACCCCCTGATATCGTTCAATATATGTGTCTATCCTGTTTTGCAACACAAGGTGTTGTTATTTTATTAGAGATAACATGGCTTGCACATATGAAAAAAGGGTACATTTCTCACTGGGTAAGACATACTTCTTACTTACTCACATTACTGAAGTATGCGAGTATTATTTTCTAAAAGGGCTTATTTCCCTCTAGTTCCTTATTCTAGAGAGCCTTGCTGAAAGTTTGTCAGCCATCTAGGCCAAAATATGTTTTTCAAATATGTGATCATCTTATACAAATCAACATAATTCCATGTGCTTTGATAGAGCTATGACTTAAGCCAGTGGAGGATCTAACTCCTCGGTATTTTATGTAACACAGATAAACACAAAATTTGTGATCAGAGCGGAAATATTTCTGGGTGTAACATGTTTGTATCATTACTCTTCCACATTAGTTTCAGTCCTTTGCTGCAGCCACTTGTGCAAGACTTTTGTGTTTATCTTTACAGTACATGGAGACAGGAGTTGCTCATCTTTTGCAAAACATTACTGTTATGTACAGATGAGAGCAAGAATACACACTGAAGTTAGTACAAGTTTTGCAGTTCAACGGGACCAAAGCAATCCTCTTAATACTACTGTTTGAACTCTGATCTTTGCCTTTTTGTGTCTAAGTCACCAGAAGATTCTCTTTCCAAAAGCAAAATAATGCTTTGAGAAGTCACAGTTCAGTGTAAATTATGTCATCACTATTAGGGGTTGAGGCATCATCTTTGTTGCATTAAGTCCCTCTTGGAAATGTCCAATAAAGCCAGAAAGAAAATGAGACTTATTTTACAGATTTTTTGAGCACTATAATTCCATTCTTGATGTAATATTATCTGTGAGAAACTTTTTCTCTTTTAATTCTATAAAGCTCTATCACTATATTATCTAAGCAGCTAAGTAACTGAGATTATGTAAGTTGAACATAATAGGATGTCTGTAAAACTTTGCTCCTTCAAGCTTTGGAAATTTCTACATTGCTTTTCTACAGTGACTCAGCTGAAGATCTCCAATATGATCTAGGAGAATGTGTGGTAGGATGGGATTTCCACCCTTTGGAGGAATGTAGAATGATCCTCAGGTATGACTTCAGCTTCAGCCTTGCCCTTTTCCCACATCCCCAGGACTTTTCTCAGCAATCTTTAACCACTGAGCAGCAGATGCTTGCTGTAGTTCATACCAGGCATTTCACTTCTGTCTTTCTAGGAATGTTTACCTAATGTTTTCCAAGGAAAAAAAAATCCACCTTTTGATTTTGCACAGCAGGAGAATTTGCCTGTTGTACCAGATAAGAACCTCAATATGTACTTTCACAGTCTGTTTCTTCTAGAGGATATTTTTGGCCCGTAAGTGGTGTTTTAAGAATAATTCTACCAGTACTATTTTTATAGTATGTATCACTTCATGGTGCATTACTAACCATATGGCCAAGCACACTACATGCAGCTACATTGCAGGGTTTACTGCCCAGTAGGAATGAAAAGCATTTATTTTGAATGATGTGTATTGAGTTAAAAAATTCTGCTTCAAAGGTACAAGCTTAGGACCCTCATTTCTCTTCTTGGTTCTCCCTTAGTTTTAAATGAGGTTCAGCTTTTTTCCCTTGGAATCTCACTGCAATAATGTGGGCTCAGAGCAGCTGTTTTTACTTTGCCTTGCTGATAACTGGCAGGAGATTAAATATGGAGGAGTAAATTCTGCCTGGCTGCTACAGGTTGCATCACACAACCACTGACTGGTAGGTTTCTGAGAATTGTTACTGATAGCTAGATTTTATCTTGTAGGGGTAAGAGCTCATGAAACAGGATGACTCAAGGAATGACTAATGAACACTTTATGATGAAACTTCTGTCTAAGCCATGTCAACTGTGACCAAAAATTATCACCAGGGAGTTATTTGACAGTCTAGGGTGAGTGAGCAGATGCCCTGAGTCCAGCCTGTTGTAGAGATGTGTCTTAAATGTAAAATCCACTAACTCAGTTTGTATCAATTAATGTCGGGGGGAAAACCACAAATGGTGATGTGGCATGGTGGTGAACTATGCTGTTAGCCCTCAAGTGGCTTCTCCCATTTAGAGCTGGCCATTTAATGAGGTAGATGATACTGCCATTATTTTGCGTTTTTCTCTTTTGTAAATAAACCATTCCAGTCGGATGTATACACACAGCTTTGTTTTGTGTGTTCATACAGAAACGCAGACTCCCAGGAACAGTTCCAGCTACTCAGCTGGGATTACATTATCAACATGGGCATCATCATATTTAGGTGGGCCTCCTATGCAAATGTCATGGGGAGTTCCCCTGTGTGACTCCAATTTATGACTCTACCAAAATATCCTTCTTCAGCTCCTTGATACTAGGCCCTTTACATACAGTTTACAGGTACCTTTGCTTTTCTTGGGACACCAGTAGCTCCTGTACAATCCCAAATCATTAGTTACACACCTAAGTCAATGTGGAGGTATCACCTACTGTATTGACTTAGCAGTGCTCAGTAAAATTACCTCCTGCCTTCTTATGCCAATGGTCATGTCTTGCTTTCTGTACAGCAACATCCTGCCAAAACGCGTTATTTCTGGAGAAGAACAAACTCCCCCTTTTGGGTACAAATGAGGCCGGATGTGCTCAAGGTGCAGGGGCTAGAAAGGGGACACATGTGCAAGTTTTGCTCTGGGCAGTCAAGGGACGAGATGGGGATCAGGGAAGTCAGAGGCTCAGCCTTGGCTCTGATAATGATTTTTTTGTGTGGCCTTTTGTAAGCTCTTTCATGTTTCCACCTCATTTTTCTCAATCCTAAAATGGAGTTCAAAATCATCACTTCTCTAACACCTCCCCCTCCACACACACACAGAGTTGTGAGAAGGTTTAATGCTTATCTCAGAGACTTCGAACAGTATTATACATCCAGGGAATGTATACAGGCATTTAGACCCCAGAATGAGCTTTAGAAAAACATCAGTAAAGAAAACAGCATTTATATTTTAATCATATTAATCATAAATTTAGGATTGGAACAGAATATGTGATTAACAAACCTGCAAAACAAGCTTTGTTTCATTGGCTTGAGCTGCTTTCTAATTCTGTTTGTGTATGTCAAAGTGATGTTCAGTCTTTTTAAATGAGTCACAGGACTGGAAGAACAAAAATATTTGATGGTAACATATAGCAGCAAAACAATTACTCTTTTCATTCTGACAGGCATGATAACCAGAATAGCGAGTTAGAGCTAGAGGTCTAGGCTGGTAGTTTCTTTCCACATATCAGGGATTTTAGATCTGCTTGCAAGACAGTGAAACAGAACTGAAATGTCATAAAAATTAAAAGATAACACCAGATCAAACAATAAAAGCAAGCATGCCTGTTAGGATACAACTATTTACACTTATAAAGGCACTACTGATCAGTGAGTCCATGCAGTATTCTCACACAGCACAGCCTTGTCTAGCAGCTTTCTGTACCTTTATCCAGAGGAGACTCCTTTCCACCCTGCTTGCTGCATTGCACCACTGATTTAGTGAAGACATCATCCTCATAAGGATGCTCTTCTAACTCACCTCTGAAATCCGCTTGCTTTTCTCCTCTGACAATTATGTTTAAATGTGCTGCAGCAAAGTACTCATCCTTAGCAGTCGTATGGCTTTTTAAGTGACAAACTGCATTAGCAAATTCCTTATTAGATAATCTATCAAATGAGGTCATACATAATTTTAGCAGTCTCATCTTGATTTATAGCATGATCACAGCAAATTATGCACACACAAACCAGCATGCTGGCTGTCAAAGTCAGGTATTTTAACTCTGCTAAAAACTATTGCCAGGCCAGCCCAGTGGCCTACTGGTAGCACTCTGCATCACCATGCCTTGCCCAGTTCGCAGGATAGCCCTCAAGCTCACCCCTCACCTTTTATTAGGACTGATGAGAGTTCAAGGCAGTAGGTTAAGTCCTTGCTTCATACATTCTAACAATAATCCTTAATGGTGTTTATTCTGACAGGTTTTCCATACTCCTCCTAAATAAGGGCATGGGCTCACTGGAAGGGTAAGCTTAGGCATAGGGAAACTGGGTCTGCAGGGTGCTGATCTGCTCCCTGCCTCCCTTCTGCATTCCCAAGGGAATGAAAAGCTAGTTGGAGTGAATCATCAGGCAGCATTGCGCACGACTGTAACAGAGTCTGCTTCCCAGTTCAGGCTGCTCGGGCTGGTAAAGACTTGGTCGACTGCACCCACTGGCACTGGAGGAGGCAGTGCTCCATCTCCTACAGCCATCTGCACTCGGGAGCCATGCCACCTGCCTTGCTACAGGCACAAGTGATGAGATGCAGGGAAAAATGGGAAGGATCTTCAGGAGAAAATGCTGTTTCTGAACTGCCCTTCGCTATCACTGCTGCTCTGTTGTTCGCTGCAGCCCCCATGCTGGAAGTAAATTGCTCCTGGGATCCAAAAGGGACGTGATTCCTATCCCCCAGCTTCAAACTTCTCCAAGTAACATTTCGTCCATGGAGATTTATCTGTAACTACCATAGAGTGGAGCTGCAATAAATTATCTGGTCTTGCCTTTCTCTTCACCTGCTCTCAACTTACATTGCTATTTCTAGGGTTTAATCTGTGCAAAGTGGCAAGAGTACTTGTCATCTCCATCTCCCACTGGACTTATGGCCAAACTCTGTCTGTGAAGGATCAAGTGGGATGGAACAAGATGTGTTCTTTGGCATTCCAGGTATCTTGCCCTAAAATATAAAATAAAAACTAAATGAAAATCAGAATAAAAATTTCCCCTGGAAATATCAGATCACAGAGGCCTAACTATCACTACATGAAAACTTTTTGAAATGCTTAATACAAAGGTCTCCATGTTGTCTTCACAATAATAGTCCTGGAATGAGAGACTGGAAGAAACCATGACACAAAGTCATTTATCAAAATGAGCTAGCAAAGGGCATGCTTTCAGCGGATGGCACTGCTGTTTTGCACACACTATGGTAATTTGGCCTAATCCTAGTGAATGAGCTTTTCATGCATACGTGTATGCATATCTGTCACGAGTGAAATCTATTGCATCCTCAGTTGATAAGCTGTGTGTGGCAGATTGCAGCAGGGTTTGGGGAAAGAAATTCATGACCCAGGCTAAGAATAGAGCACAGGACTTCACTCTGGACCTCACCAGCCAGAACAGCAAATGCACCCCCTCCCCACACTGGTACCAACACCAGTCTGGGGTCCCTCTTCTCTCCGCTCCTTTTACCCCATGCCAGAGTGCCTGAAGATGCAGCAGAGGGGATGATGAGAAGGAGTTTGTTTCTTTGGGACACAGGTATATGGTGAACATTAGGCAAGTGATGAAGCACCTGGGTTGTGCCAGCCCTGCAGTAAGGCTGTGCCACAGGATGGAGAGGTATGAACGGGCAGGAGTGGAAAGCTGTCTGTAGAAGGTGTGAAATGCCCCCATGCACCTAAGGATGAGTGCTGAGGGAGGGAAGGGGGCTCTGTGGACACCCCTGCAGACCCCACAGCACCACCAAGCAAACCCTCTCATCTGGGTCTGTGCTGCAGGGGCACGTCCCACTGAGCAGCACTGACCAAAACTGCAACTGGAAGCAGGGCAGAAAGTCTCCTTTGATGCAGTGGGCACTGGGCTCCCCGAGTGCCCTGGCTCCTGGATAGGGACCCTCAGGTGGGCAGGGAAGGGGGCACAGCCCCATCTCCCCACTTTACCTCTGTAGCAGTCACCTGGGGGAGCAGCTGTGGCACTCCCCGGCTCTGTGGGGTGATGGGGCCCCCTCAGTCACCCCGGGTTGGCTGCTCCTTCTGTAGACCTGCCTCTGCAGAGGTGTTTGCAGCCATTGGCACGGGCGCTGCAGCGCTGGTTGCCTGGCAGCAGGAACGCGTCCTCTTCCCCATGACAAACATCATCTCCATCGACCCAGACCACCTCCTGTTTCAAATGTCTGCCCATGCCGGAGAGCCCAGCAAGAGGAAACGTAGCTCATCGAACAGAGTAGAGCAAGCCCCATTTCATCACTAGAGCGATGCAGGGACCCTTGCACTGATCAGCTGCCCCACAGGTGAATTCATCCAGCACCATAAGTAAAATTCTGTGTGCTCAGCCATTCAGCATGAATTAGCACTAAGAGGACAAGCCCCCTTAAAGAAATACATGCTAATTAGGTGCATGAATATTTAGCTTTCTACAAAGCTGTCAGAGGAAAAGTAACTGAGAAGCTAAGCCCCAGGTCTGCCTTTTTGTGTCTGGGTTTTTGGGTCTTGCTGAAAACACACTAATTTTCTTGATGTGCTGAAAGAAGGCAAAGTGTGGTATCTGATCAGGAGCACGGTGTTGCTACAGGTCTCTGTGTCTTATAAAGCATGTGCAGAGTGTTCATCTGCTCCCAGCTTGGCACTCAGCCCCGAGCGTGCCGCTGCATCCAGACTCTGTGCTGTAGTAACTCCGGTGCTGAACATCATCGCAATCACAGGATTATGAATTTGAGAGACGTAAAACCCACCAACTTCATAGATATCCATCTTCTTTAAAAGAAAGTAAGCCATTATGAGTCAGGCACATTATCTGCCAGCAGCCCACTGAAGAGAGCTGTCTTCTGCAGAGAGGTGGAGGACGGGAAGATGCCTGATGAGTGCAGCAAGGGCGAGGGCACAGGGAATGGAAGGGAGAACACAGGAGCTGTGGTCTCTGTGACATGGTGCCAGGGCTGTGCAGGGAGCACCCAGGAAAAGAAGCTAGTGAACTCTTTGCCCAGGTGACTGTGGTGTACAGCAGGGATGTGGATTTGGGCTGCTCAGGCTCTGAGAGAAGCTGGGTTTGATGTAAGTGTGAAGGTGCCCAGCAGTGCTGAGCTCTACAGCACCACAGCTGCTTGCTGCACTGCAAGGCGGGTTGGGTACCTCTATGCTGGGGTGCAGTTATTTGTAGAGACAGAGTATAATGAGACCCTCTCTTCCTGCCTGCAGGAAGGCTGATATTAGTGTGGCCTATCAGTCATTTTCTCAGTCTACTCTGAAACAGAAGATTTGTCTCGAGGAGTTTCAAGCTACATGAAAGCACTCACATCAGGTGCAGAGGCAGCTCCCTCCTGACTGTAACTGGTTAATATGATGTGGGAATAAGCATCATGCCATCGAGGAGCTGCAACTCCATCCTCTACAACATCAGCATCAGCCTGCCCCCTCCTAATGCTGTGGCTCAAGGAAGCCAAAGCCAGGGCAAAAAGAGAGGGGCAGGGAGTGGCTGCAGGGAGGTACCTGGCAGGGAAGTGCAGCAGCTTGTCCGTTTTCAGGAGAAGAAGGAAATCTCTGGTGGGTGCTGCACAAGAGGAGCTGTGGCGCAGGGGTGTAGCTGTTGAGGTTGGGAGGAGGGTAGGGAGGAAGGGCTGCTATTTAATTGCCAGCCCTGGTTCTATCAGCAAATAGGAGGACAAGCTGTCACTGGTGTGCAAGGTAGCAGATGGCCTAATTGTGAGATTTCTCCCTTGCAAGAGCAAAATGCTATACTGTTTTAACATCTTTGCCCAAAGCTGAGTGCTAGCTTCAGATACTAGCAAGATACACTGTACAGAGGCACTTTGTGCCAGAAATGTGCTCTAGTGATAATCAGGAGAAAACTGTGCTTGAAGTGACATTTAAAAAATAATTATTATGGCCTATTGCTGTTAGTCACACATCCCAAAAGCTGATCTGGCTAACAGAGCTTTCCAAAGCATCTTCTGCTCGACAGATCATCTGGAAATTATGCCATCATTGTGTCACCGTGTCGCCTTATAACCCCCAGGACACTGTCTATGTACGCACACCATTTCTTCCCTCTTCTGGGGGGAAAATAATTCTCTCCGGCTTCTGATTTTTCTCGTGCTGCTTCAGCTGGTTTTGTGCAGATTCTTGTCTCAGCCATTTGCTGGAGAGCACAAGGCTTCCTTTCCCAGAGGCAGCTATGAAGTATTGCCACCTCATCTCTCCCTGGGTGCCTATAAGAGCTCAGTGCTCTCCAAAGCTCCAGGCCTGCAGACAGAAACAGCAGAGCTCGCCAGTGTCACACTAACATCAGGTGCTTGAAACTTTATATTGAAGGTGCAGGGTCGTTAGTAGTGAGTCGTTATGGCAGGTGCATTTTGTCAGCTCCAGCTCTGATCTGACAGCAGGGGAGAGGGCAGTGGGTAGTGCCTCTCTCAGCTGGTTCAGGTTTGCAGAGAAAACTCTGGTAAGGACTTAAAGGGAGAGAAAACTTTGACTAACCTGTAAATGTGCTTAATATTACTTATTGGTGAGGGCAAAACCCGTGGGAAGCATCAGCTTGGAATGGAACCAAGTGAATGCTCAGTTTGAGGATAACAGCCCTTGTTGCTTTTTTTGCAGACCACTGACCATATTTTTAAGGACTTTTGCCTGCTGAGTATATTATGTGTTGCCTCTTCCTGCCAAGCCTTTAAACTTCATGATGTCTGTTGGGGTTTTCTGTTAATAAAAGGGTTTTAATGGGTAAGCTTTGTCTCCTAAGTACTGGGATGTATTAAATGTTCTTTAAATCTACCTTTCCCTCACTGTCCATCTTCAAAAGACTGTTACCTATGCAGTAGATGTCTGTGCTGCAACAGTCTGTCCTCCTTCCCCTTCTCTCCTCTGACTTTCTTTCCCCATTTGCTCTCCTGCTAAAAAACCCACAGCTGTGACACACCAGCCCATCTTTCAAATCCTACTGATTTCATGTCTCTCTCAGCCTCTATGTGAATCTCCCTATCTTTCCCTTCAAGGCCCTCTGTAATGTTACTTTGCCTTTAATCTTGTTCCTCCCACTCCTCCTCCTGCCTGTATTCTCCCAGTCATCCCTCCTTTCTGCTCATTTTATCTTGTTCTTAGATGGTTCAATCTTGCTTTTCTTCCTCAGACACCTCAATCCATCTCTATTTGCTGTTAGAGGAACATTTTTCCTCTTGTTATGTCAACTCTATCTTAAATTCCTATCTTTTCTTCCTTTCTAGTACTAAGAAGCCACACACACTCATGCAGAGTCACCTGAGCTGTTGTCCTACATGGTTTTCCTGGAGTGCATGTTGTTCACATCAGGAATTTGTGGTTCTCCTACAGTGCAAACCCCACAGATACAAATGCAAGGGCCTTTTGAAGCAGCAGTCAGCAGTAAGTAACTATGTATTATTAATCCCCTTGCTTATATGATACACAGAAAACTTTAATCTTTCTCTAGCTGGGTAATAAGAGGCATATTTTCTCTGTTGATTTGAAGGCACACTTTGGATCTTTAGCTAGATAAATGTATAAAAATGCGTGTGATTTAAATTTACGGTGACTTAAACTTCCTATAGGCAGTGAAGCCATTTGAGGCACATAAATAAACAGCAGGCTATTAGAAGAGGTTTGGGGGTCTGATTACACTACATTGCCTCACACTGCCACGTCACCACTGGCTGTGTTCAAATTGCCTTTAACATCTTTACATTCCTGCACATGACAAACAATAGGGACCAGCTCTCATGGAACAGAGGAAATACAGCACCAAGTGTCTTGAGTCCATTTCTCAACTGTCATCAAATAGCTTTTGTTCATGGCATAGCACAAGTGTCAGCCAACTGGCAAAGGCAGCCTATATTAAAAATGTTGGGGATTATTCATGTCAACAGACACAAGGCAGCTTTTCTCACTCAGTGGATCTGTACTAGCAGTGGTATGAAAATGTAGCAGGTTCTCTACAGTAATCTCAATTCTGAATAACTTTAGAAGGAGGCCAGCAGCAGACTGTCATTTCCAAGTACAATTAAAAAATTAATCTAGCACAGTTAGATGACAGCTTGGATAAGGTGAGGGCTTTAACTGTGTGGTTAGATAGAAAAGGCTATACCTAAAGGGTGTCATCTATAAAGACTAGGGTGATTTTTTTTTTTATATGCTTCAATTGAAGATGGTCTGCAGGTTGAGAGCTGATGGTGGCTTCTCAGGTTTGCTTCTGATTACATAATTAGCTGTTAGGTCCTTGGCCTGATTGATTGCATGCATTTACTGTGCTATTTGGAATATGATTTCTGCAGACCCCATGATTTGTCTTTTATGGACAAGGTGCAATTTGGAAAGGGATTAATTTTTCTCCTTTTAAAAGATTAAAAAAAAAACATTGCTGTTAAACTGAAAATAACTTTTATTAAATTTTTGAGACTATTAATAGAGAAAAAAATGAGATGGACACAAATGGTAAAATTGCTTACCTTAAAAACATCAGGCAAAGGTGGAAAATGATGAAGATTTCAGATGTTTCAGGTTAACTGTTAAGGCCAATTCCCTGACCAGTTCTCTGAGTCCCACTGTATTTGCAGAAGACTACTATATTCTGTTATCTTGCATTTTTAAATTTTTCTTTTAAAACATATGGCCTGCTTTTTTCACCCCCTTGATTATTTTTCACTAGTTTAATTCTCTGAACTCGGTGATGTTATGTGAATATGAAATCAGGAACAATTTAAGTGGAAAATAAAAAATTAAGGCCCATGCAAGTCATCATGAATAAGGTGACCTGATCTGCTCTGACACAGATCTATGTTCCACTTATGCTCTGGAAAACTTTGGATACTGTATTTTTGTGAAAACCTAATTTCTGTACAAATGTGTGATGCAGAAGAAACCCAACTGGCAAAACCCTCAGACAAATCCCATGCCATCTCCATGACAACATATAGATGCATAGTCTGCTATATACATCCTTATTGAGAGACTAACTGTTCCTAGATTTTTCCCACGAGGAGCTGAAAGGCAGACTGACCAACAGGCTGCAGAGGATGTTGCTGGGATTTAAATGTGGAAACCATAGATCATGTTTCAAGCAGGGTAAACTGGAGGCAAATGGAGCACCCTTACAGAAGAGGTGAGCCTTGCACTACAGATTCCCTTGCTGAGGCAGCTTGGTCAAGTAAAGGAATGGGCACTGGCAGGTCTCCACCAAGTCTGAAAATTCACGTGGAGGACCTCTGCAGGGCTCTGAAAGTCTTGCTGAAAGCCCATCAGTGTGACTCACAAGCAGGATGAGATAAGAATGGAAGGTAATTTGGGTTAATAAGTTATCCTGAGAGGGTTTTTTTCCTGCACATGTAGAAGGAAAAGAGAGAGTGATCCATTTCTCACTCTCTAGTAGAGAACTCTAAACTCTGTGGCAAGAGGTTCACTTTCCACTCGCCAACAACGTGCAGGAAACCAAGGTCAGTAGGCTAGGCCAGTGGCATGTTTCATGTTAAATCAAACAATAAATGTTAGTGTGTCATTTACTTGCTTCCCAGAGCAGTCAGGAGCAGGACCATGGGGTCAGGACATTGGCTCTGTCCTTTGGGCTGCTCTGCAGAGCATGGAGTGACCCTGTGCAGCTGCAAACGCCGTGCCGGATTTGCCTTCGGCACTGGTGCTGCAGGGTCCCAGCTCCCAGGTGGGTAGGAGTTTCAGAAGTGTGGTAAGGATGCACCGGCTGGGGTAGCTGAACAGCGATAGACTCAGTAAATCCCCCGTCCTGGCTTTCCTCCTAACCTTTGCCCAGCTCCATCCTGTGCCGGTGTGGTTTACATGCCTTCACTGAAGGCTGAGCGGCCTGGCCTCGGTGATGGCAGCCCAGTGCACGCGTGGCCGCTTCTGCAAAGCAGCTGAAGTGCTGTAATTTCATACTCCAGCTGACGGTGCAGGAACTTGTTCGTCTGCCTGTCCCCTAGCGTAGGGGTGGCCCTGGCTGCCACAGGCACTCCCAGAGCAGTCGGTGGACCTGAATTAGTGCTTGCAGTGTTTGGGAAACATTCCTACTACAAACGGAGTACTGTGTAACTACCTGGGTAAAGCACAGCTGGCCCCTTTATACTTCTGACTTTTGGACTGGAGAAGTCTCCTGCACTCCTACAGCCTTCTAAGTAAGGCTCCTTAGGCACCTTACCTCCACTCTGCTGCTCAGCTTTCCGAGAAATGGAGATAACAATATTGACCTCCCTGGTAGAGCACTTTCTCATTTTTTTTATGAGATGTGCTACATAAAAACTGATTGTTAGGTTTTGTTCAGCTATAAAAAGTCCTTAACAGTGGGGCACGGTATGTTATCAGCCATAAAAAACGCCCTTACGCTGAACTTTAGCATTTAGGGATAGACCTTTGTTCTGCTTAGTTACTTATAATCTTTGGAGTGGTGTGGCCTGGTTGTAGTTTGGAGTTGTTTTGCTGCTTTCTGTGTGCATATGTATCGTGTACATATGGTTGACTTTTGCTTCTGTTAGGGCCGAAGATCACTTCGTTTAGCGTAATGTACAGATGTCAGTTGGCATTAGTCGGGTGACTGGCCTCTGATATGCCACTCAACACATTTCCTCTGAAATACAAGGGAAATTAGTTTCCCAGCAGACAAGAAACTGCGTAAAAAAACCTACTGTACCAAGAAGGACTGTGATCCCCAAGAAATAATCTGCCTTTCCTTCAGCATACACTCTATGAATGTTTTATGCTGACAGACAGATCTTGTCCATTCATTGCAGATAGCCTTTTCCTCTACCATAATAACACATATTTCCTCTCTGTAGCCTCTGAAGAAGAAAAGGAATTCCTTTTTGTCTATAGCGCAGTTGAAAGCTTTGTTTCCACCCTGAACAGCATGGGGAAAGGGTGGCAGTGTTGAGGAGTGCTTGAGTTCATGGCAGATGGCATCTGGACACAGTGGAACTCAGGAGCCTTACGTAGGTTCCTATTTAACAGCATTTCTGGTGCAGTATCTGGCTATGCATGTCGGGAAGATGTAGACAGTCAGAAAGACATCACAGATAATACTAGTTCAAAGTCAAGATCATAGCAGAAGCAGCAAAGGCAAGTCACAAATAGTTCTCCATGGCCTAATACTTCTTGTTCTGAAAAGCAGTGTCTGGAAATGCCAGAGGGGTGTATGAAGTGTGGGGAAACCCTGGTGCTGAGCTAGGTGATACTGTAACACTGTAGCCTCAGCTCTCAGGCTACAGTCTTGGGGAGTAGTGGTGGGACAGCATTTACAACAGTGATGATTGAGGTTAGAGTGGTTTAGAAAGGATCCAATACATCCTGCCAGCTTGAGCTGATGTTCTGAAGGATATCAACCATTCAGGTGAGAGCAGAATAGTTAACAATTCTTTGTCTTAACAGATCGCTTTAAACAACTGGAGCTGGCCTGCTCCCCGTAAGGCTCTTTAGGAACGTGAACCCAGGAGCAGGGTGGTTTGGTTAGGGACTAATCTACCTGTTCAGGTAGAGATCAGCTTGAAGGCAGCAATTTCCTTGGGGTATATAAGAGAGACAAACAGCACAGAGAGCCAAGCAAGCTCACATGTAGCTGGAGGAGGCTCCAGTTATGTGACCCCAAACAAAACCTGAGAGAGGGATTTTGGGCACAGTACTTTCAGGCAAAAGACACACAGAATTGCAAACAAAACTCCTTCCTTCTTGTTGGCCTTGGTTTTAAAAGTTCAAGGACAAAGGGCTTTGTGCATTCAGTGTTAATCAAGAGCAGTGTTGTAAGGAGTTACCAACTCCATCAGGATTCTTATCCCAATGGAACCAACCTAAAATAACTCTCGCCCCAAACTGATTGGGGCTGCATAACTGATATGGGCTGAAAATAATAATGATATATATATTTCTTAAGAAAAGTTCTTATTTTAAAGAGAGTCGAAGACAGCAAAGAGTTGGATAGGCTATTATTCTCCAATCAATTCAATTTTTAAGTCTTACTTAAAGAATGCTAATTTTAAATGAGATATTCTTCTGATCATTTCTACAATTGAAGAGATGTAAATTCACATTCGTAATGAATGCTTTTTTTTTAATATTTGATTGCAGTAATCTAAATGATCCTATTTAATATCAAGGACAGAACTGGTATCTATTTTTTGATAACTGCTTTGCATAGCATACTCCATACAGTTAAAAATTTTTTGAGAACGATTTTAGAAGGCACAGCTCTTTGGTAGAACAGTCCTGGTGGGTGGCATGAAGAGTCTCCTCCTGCAGACAGAGCGCTGGGAAACCACAGTGCTAGAAGTCACAAATTCCAGGTTCTTTGTATTTTGTCCTAATGATCTTTTACTGCCTTGTTCTAATCTTGAGCATCAACTGTTCAGACTTCTAGGAAAAAGATGTGCTCATTATGCCTGTTGGCTCTTTTTAGTTTTCACCTTACTCTGTTGTCAGACACTGCAGGTTTTAGTTTGATTCGCAGTCTTCCTGTCCAGTTGTACCTTCTGAAATCTGAAAACAGCCTCCTTCAGCCTTGCAAAGTCCATTTGATTGGCTTCCCATCCTCAAGGTGATGAGTTTGAAACACTACAACCTCTAGAAACGAAATCTTCAGTTCTCAAGACTGTACATGTGAAAAACCTGGGAAAAGAGTCTTGGAGGGCTATTGGCCAATGCAATTCAGCATAATAAAACTACTTAGAACTATTTAGCTTTTGTATGGTAATTACATGCACTTAGAGTCAATGAGAAAGTGTAATAAATGCTATTTGTTTCTATGTCTAAAATGAATAATCATCATTATCAACGTTACAGAATATGGAAGAAGACAAAAACCAGATATTGTAGATATGTTGATGATAATAGGCTGTTCATAGCAGGAATGTTTTTATGTGTTCCATGTGGTAATATGTAAATATATTTCAATTCAGCAGACTTTTAGATCATATGTAGCTTTCTTAAGGTTTATAAAAAGACCAGAATCAGATTTGCAGAAAAGCAGCAGTTGAGTGTAAAGCAGATGAGAAGCAACACTGTCCCCTGTGACACCTTCAGGTATCCTGAGCTGAAAGTTACAGCTAGTCAGGTCTCAGGTGGTTACAGGGCAACTGTGTACCTGCTAGCCACTACAGTGCTTTATCACGAATTATTAATATTCAGATGCTATGTTGCCTGCAGTTTGTAGATACTGAAAGAATTTTAAGAGGGACATAGTCAGAATTTCTCAGTATAAGACCAGGAGCCAAACATTTCACCTCTAACAGAGACTTGCTTCATGGCTTCAGACAAAATATCCACGCTCCCTTCATTTTCTCTGTAAACAAGGGCTAGGATTTGTGTCTTGTGGGATGTTGTGAGATTAATTTTTTCTTGTGTGCATAAACTGTTTTGAAGGTGGAAAGGTCCAAGTCTTGCTTCATAACAGCCTTGAAATTACAGTACAAGTGGAGTAGACCCCACCTCTCCTCAGACAGGGGCAAACAGCTTGGAACTTGGCAAGTACTCTATCCAGCTAGAACAAATACAATTTTGCAGTCCACTGATTTACATTTACAATGCCAAGTTTTATTTGATTTATTTTTTTAATATCTATGTGCCACAACACCAACTTTTATCTTTCTTTTTAAATGAATTGTCACTGGCATGTGGTCCTCATTAGTTGAGAGAGATTTTCAATAATTTAAGACAAAGGATCAGCAGGCAAACAAAACAGGGCCATTTTGGACAGCACTGATGGTGCAGGCCATAATTGTTTTCTCCTTATGTGAAAGAGTTCAGGATTTCTGAGCACATTGGACTGAGCATACAGATGCATGGACTATGTAGAGGGGCCTCATACATACACATTTAGGGCCAGAGTTACACATCTGCATCCCAGGTGTAGTTTTCATAGCTCTTAACAAATAATGGTAGCAAATGCATGACTTTCATGTGGAGAGAATTCTGTCCTCCCGTGTGACTCTGACTGCACTTCCCTAGCACTGGGTGCTGCCCAGCACAGTCCTGCAAAGCATCAAGCCAGAATCCTCCTGATGTTGAAAGGCTGGTGCTGAAGAGTGAATCTGGTTTGGGATCCTCTCCACAGAGCCTGGGGCCTTTACACCAACTAGATATGCACCCTTCCAGCTACCCTTTAGCTGGTGTATGGATTGCTGTCACTGATTGTGACCATGACTAAACAGTGCCTGCCACTACTGAACTGAGCAGAGGAGCCTGAGGCAGGAGGATACAGATGTTGTCTCACCTAGAGAAAGCAGGCTACTGCAGCTGCCACAGGCACTGGGAGAGGTGGGGATGGCTGGGGAGTGAGGAGGGAGAAGGGAGAGAGAGGGAGTAGCCACTGTCGACAGGAGCCATGCACTGATACCCTCTAAACTATTGGAAGAAGGAAAGTTCTGGCTGATAATAGAAAGTACACACAATATTTCAATGTTGCAAAGAGAATTTGACCTATCAGTGATTACAAATATGGGGAAACTTGCATTGTCACTGCTCACTCCAACTGGTGCCTTTGGGTGAATGGAAGATCAGGCTGTCAGGCTGTCAGCTCCAATGAGCATTAGCTTTCCTCTGAAAGGGAGATGGCCATTTTCCCAACAATGGCCCCAACTCTTTCAGTTACAGCCAGTCAAGTCCCATGACATCAAATATTAATCTGGCACAGAACCTGGGCTGTCCGAGTACATTTTATAACCAACAGCATATCAAATCCTTTGGACCTGATGACATTCACTCTTTTTTGTCACGTCAGTCAGTCACTTTAACCCAGATTCTTAGTCGATTCAAAGGAAAGAAAATGGTGCTTCAGAGGACTGACTACCACAAAAGTACTTTAAAAACATGAACTGAAGGAAGTCAGGGCTGAAACTCGTCACAAAAGATCCCACCATAAAATTAGGAGAGCGCACAAGGAGCCTTAGATGACCCCACAGCAAGAGGCTGTGTTGCTGTTTTGCGTACAGTTTCTCTGCAGAGGCAGACCTTGGATCATCCCAAATCTAGTCTTTGGGCTTGAAGTTAATTAAGAGCCTTGGGCCTGATCTGTTTGCATAACAGCAGTTGTATTCATTTTATAGCGGAATTTCTGTCTGTATAACAGACATTTCTAATACTGTGAAAGCAATCTAAGTTCAGAAATCAGATTTCCCAGGTGGAGCATGAAAAGGCAGGTCCAAGGTACTGGTCTCTTCCAGTTGTTGCCATAGCCCTTCTAATCTGGCAGAGATGCCACCTTCAGAGGGACTCTGTGTCAGGTAACTCCTGCCCATGCTGTCCCTAGCATTCAGAATTGGCATGGTGCTTTGATTCACCTCTGATTTTCCAAGGGAAAAACAACTCTTAAGACAGTTAGCAGAGGGCTGAGCATACAAGCACAGCACATTACCAAAACCAATCACTCCAATTAGCTGGGGGTGGGGGCAGAGAATGACAAAAAATTAGAAGAATTTTGCTCTTCTCTGCACAAGCCTAGAGACAGTGAGAGAAAATTATAACTTGACCCTAAATTATTCAAAGGAAGCAAAGAAATAAAATATAGGCTAAAGAAGAATCCTTCCTAATAACCTGAACTAAAAGCCAAAGCACATTAACATATGAGGACTGGAAGGTTCAGAGAAATAGCTGGAAGGGAATTGCACTCCTATAGCCATGGAGGAAAATGTAGGAACTCACTTAATTCAGTAATATACCTGGCATGCCTCAAGAAAGGGAAAGTTTCTACACTGTATTAGCATCGCTCTTGACCTTATCATGTGCAGAACAGATGGCTCAAGGAACAGATAAGGAATAAGAGGCAGCTTTGTTAATGGTCAGAAGGATTCTGCCAAGGAGTTTTCTTTCAGAAGGTGTTTCTAAGTGGGCTGGAGTGCAAGAAAGGGTTGGAAGCCCAATGTGATCATTCTCATTTGCAGAATCACCTACTAAATGGTGCTTAGAGGCATAAACTACTCCAGCAATGGACAAAAGTGTGTTTTCTTTAAGACATCAGCATACATTTTTTTGAGTGTCTCCCAAGTCCTTGGAAACTGGTAAGAACCTTTGGTATTTCCAAAGTTAGGTACAAGTACCTGAGCCTGAACTGTTTATATTTAAGAACAAAAAGTCAGCAAATAAAGAAAAAATAGACCTGAACATGTTGTTTAAGGATGTGTCAGAGAATTCGTGACATCATGTGAAAAGCTACTTCTATGGCAATGGAGTGCAAAATCCAAATACATTGCTAAAGCTTAAAAGTAATTACTGTCTGGAAGGATTGATAATCTTGTGTCTGTTCTAGCAAGTGTTTAAACAACCAAGCACACTCATCCACAGGCCATCTTAGTTGCTACAGCTTCAGCAGCAAGGACAAAGGCAAAATTAGCACATGGATGGGAAGACCCTCTCAATCCTTGATATTTCCATTACAGGAGTTTGCAGGATAGTAGTCAATACAGCAGTTATTCTGCAAATGGAGAGCTCTGATCTAGTGCTGTCAGTCTCACACCCACTGTTCATGAACACCTACATTCCCTTTAAAAATAAAATCGTAAGAGCTGTGAATACAAATGTGCAGAGATTTTACTATTTAAAGGGTTCTTCTGGATAAACTATGTCAAATATGTAGCTCTTTCTAAAATGCCAGTGATGCCCAGGATTACTTGTTCTGCAACCTCTGCTTTCTGTGTCCAGCCAGTAGATGGATGAAGCTCACATCTCGCGTGGAGCTATCCTTTCTCCCAGCTGCCTGCCTCCTGCCATGCTCTGCTTCACTATTGCTAAGGCAAAAGCATTTGCCAAGGACTGGAAATTGCACAGATTTCCAGCTGGCAACCATAGCGGTTGCCCTGACTGATCAAAGCCAGTGACCCGGGGATGAGCAGCAGGAGGTGCAGGAAGTGTGATCGCTACCTCAGAGGGATGCTCCAGAAAGGGAGAAGCAGCTTGAGGGAGAATGCTGTGGACAAACGCCACC
Organism: Cephalopterus ornatus; assembly: GCA_013396775.1. Lineage (NCBI taxonomy): Eukaryota > Metazoa > Chordata > Aves > Passeriformes > Cotingidae > Cephalopterus > Cephalopterus ornatus. Next base: position 360,140 of record VZRE01010291.1, on the reverse strand, counting down.
CACCCTGGGAGCACAGCTTTCTGGAGCTCTGATAGCTTCAGACAAGTGCGGTTGCAGATTATCACGTTGTGAGGAGTTGTGGAGGTGCAAGGGGAGTGGAGGGAAGGCAGGATGATGGAAGATGACAGTGGAGGCACTATACCAGGCCTGTAATGGTCTTCAGAGGTTCAGGTGCCCCCTCGACCAACCCTTTGCTCAATGTATGTTGGTGAGTTTTAGTGGGCATTTACACAGTTCTCAGCTTTCTGAAGAAGTGAGATGACTCCCACTTATGCATTACTGTTATTTAAGGAAAGCAGGGTGTTTGAACAGCAATGAAGGCATCAATACCTGATATCCCTTTCACCAGGTAAGCCAAGGGCACGAATGGAATGTTCTGCCAGTCTCAAGGCATTAAATATGACTTTACACCAGCTCCGAACTGTTGTCAGAAAAACCATTAGCTGCTTACATCCAGATATTAAGCCAAATCCTGGCTCCAGTGAGGCCAGTCATAAAACTCAAATTGATTTCAGCAGCAATAAAAATTAGTCTCCTAAGTGGAGGTGAAGAGGGAGGAGTTGCATGGCAGTTCGCTATTGCCAAACAATGCAAGTTCAAGTTAAATTCACTCAAGTTTGGGACATATTGAAACTTGGTGTGTGAATGTGTATACAGCACCAAGGCATGGCAGTGTGGCACTAGAAGACCTAGTGTTGGTAGCTGCTGGAAGTGATTTCCAAGCTTTCCTGCAAATACAGATGACTATTTTAGGAATTGAGAGACATGGATATCCTGGCTCCCAGCTGTGCATGACTGACAGTGTCTTTTCTATCTCATATCACTTAGCACTGATATTCTCTTAATTTAATTACTCAACCAGACAGAAGTATTAAATGGTGTTTCAGAATTCTTTATTATGATATATGTTTTCCAGTAACTGCCTCACTTACTCTGTGATCGCAGTGGGGAAAAAAATCCTCTTCCTGGATATTTCCTGCTTGTAAGAGTACACACCTCTTACAAATGGATTTTGTTCTTTAACCTTTTGTTGTTTCTGATTGCATTTAGATTGGTCTCAGGAAGATGTGCAAATCACTGTGAGTGCTCTTCAGTGTACATTTACGTTTTCCACTTGCTTTTAAGGAAATGCACACGTATTTTTCTATTTCCTCTTTGCTTTTTATTTCTTTGTAATTCCCCATTGTGACCACTTTTTAAACACATTATTTTCAGACTCCATTCTGCACACATATGAAATAAGTTACATTTTGTTCTATGCTAGACCTAGATTTTACATCCACCATTAATCTGAACTGTTTCTCTTAGGCTGCATAAAAAAATGTACAATTCAGAGTCCTGTCAGCTCTGTGCTGGTAATTCAAGTCTTATAATCACCAACAGTAAATACTGTATCCATTTTTAGAGAATGATCCAATCTGCTTGTATTTCTGATCTTTCTTCTCATTCCTTTGTTATGATATGTTTTCTGCCTCTTAATTGTTTCCATATGAAATGGCCTCAGTCAAAGCAGTTGCAATGAATAACGTTCATTTCAAACTGTCAGGGTTTTGGTCACAGCAGATAACCATGAGCTGGTTACTCCCTGCCTACAGTAGCACTCCTTAAGGACAAGTAGTAAGTTCTGCAGCCTTGTTAAGTGAGAAACAGCAAAGACCAAACATCACAGGCAAAAGACAGTTTAGCAAATATGATTTCTGTCCTTTTAGCCAATAATCTCGATCCCATTTTTGAGCTCTGTACAGACATAAAATTTTACTTTCCTTGCATAGTAGCTGAATAGCATTAGGAATCAACTTAGGTTCTCTCCCATGAACTGTGTTTAAAACGTCTTTTTTTTCAAATAACTTGGGAGGTGCCTTTTATGTTTTCAGTACTGAGGCTGCTTTATTGAAGTATAAATCCAAGCCCCTTCATCGAGGCAGAAAGCTCTTCTGGTTCTTCTGCATTTCCACAGCTCGGTACAGGGCTAGATGCACTTAACTAGGAGGTGTGAAGGAGCATCCTGGAAGAGATGGAAGCTAAATATATTCTGCTACAAGATTTCTTCCATTCCACTCTCCACCCCCAGATCCCAGAGACTACAATGGCTTATGCAGGGTTTTACATATGCAGCTAATGGTGGAGGGAGGAGAATTCCCAGGGATAAAGAGCTTTAGCCCAGTACCAGCACAGCACACAGCTTGAATTGGTGCTGGGGTGGATTCTGAGGGAAAGCAATCCCAACACTGCTTCCAAAGAGAGGTCCCATACAATTATAGGGAAAGGATCCCTGGCTAGAAGGAGATCCTTCCCTTTCCTACAGCTTTGATATAGGCACCCGGACAAGGTGAAGAGGGGATGGGATTTCATCTAGATCCGCTGCACTTAGTGTTTCCTTTTGCTTAGCTCCAAGGGGCTTCCCAGTTTGGGGGGTTTATTTTGTTTCAAACCACTCTCTGACACCCAGCTATCTGTGTGCATTGCATGGCCTGCAAGTCTGAAGTGCCATGGCTAGTCCTCCCGAGGCCAGGTGCCTGTTGACACGCTTTCCATCTCTTACGAGAGTATCACCTTATTTGTGTTTAAGGAGCCCAACTTCATAAAAATACAAAAGAGCAAACAAGAGTTTCCTTTCATTTGCTCCTGATTCTACGCTTATATAATTCCACTAATTTCATTTTCATGAGAACAAAACCAGACCCCTAGTCTCTTGGTAGAAATGCTTTTACAGGGCTGTTATCCAAACCAGAAGGCTGAGCAGGAGTCTACTTCTCATGCACAAACCACCACAGCAGAAGTGACATGCAAAGTGGTTATTTTATTCCCAGCCTACCTTTTTATGCACATTTATGTGCGTTGTGTGTGGTGGGATGGGGGCAGAGAACAACAGCTGAGCAGCCCTTCCTTTTCCACACATGATTGTCTAGCTCACTGTTTTTATCTCCAGGTACACAAAAGGAAATGAAACCATTAAAAGGGATACCTGCAAGCTGTAAACTCCGAGGGGAAGAAATTACTATCGGTTTGACAGGTTTGTCAGTGAATTACTTATTTATGTAGCTCAATAGATTTAATATTATTCACAGATGAAAGACACAAGTTAAACATGCTTTGCAAACACATGCAGTGCCCTCTCATTTAATCAAGAATGGGTCAACTTAAAATTGCTTCTGGTACGGGCACAGATAATCAAGTGGGAGAGCTGAAATGAGGACCAAATGAAAGCAACCCAAATTGCTTTTAAAAGTCTCAAATGAGTATGCTGTTGGAAGTGCTATAAAAGATAACACAAAAGAGCCAGCTAAAAATCGTGGCTCAAGCTCAATTTTTTGCAAGCAATCATAAATCTTAACTTCAGCAGCTTTGTGCTCATCTGGGGGCACTGGACAAGTGAAAAAAAGTTGACCTCATCATCATGTGAAGTTTCCTATTCCTGTCCTAGGTTGTCATTGGTAAAAGCCCGCAGCAAGAATTCCAGTTGTAAACAGGGATGTGCTGCCAGTGTTTCAGCCAGGGTAGCCCACATTTTTTCCTCTCTGCATCTGTGTGTAGTGCAGCTTATGTTTGAGGGGCTCTGTTGCTCCAGAGGAGAAGGATTCAAACCAGCCCTCCTGGCCCTGCCTTCCTTTGCTTCTCTGGTGAAATATAAATGCCCTTTTTCAGGTGTAATTAAAGAGGGAGATACTGTACTTTGGCAAATGGACTTTGAAAGTCACAGGGTCTTGTTTCTGTGCAACTGCTATGGAAATAGGAGTGAGAAGCCCTTGTCCTCTCTTGCACCCACAGCATAAAGATACATCTGCAGGTCTTACACCCTCATGATTCATTCTCAGAGCTTGTAATCCTTGTCCAAACCATCCTTCTGGGAGAGAAGCAGGATGCTTGATTTTTGGGTGGCTGGCAGAGAACCATACAGGTGAGGTTGCAGCCCTTCCAGCAAGAAGATATTCCTGAAATTTGGGGTGAAATTCAGCTCCCCCGGACCACTGTGGGTTAGACTTTGGTGCAGAGCTGAAGGACATGATGCAGCAGAACAATTAGTTCCCTTGCAACACATCTGCCAAGGCAGCAAGCATGTGCTTCAGCATGCAGCTCCCACTCTTACTTGTGGGATGGCTCCTTCAAATTCAGCTTTAAAAACATGGGGATTAGCAACTACCTGTTAGCTATCTCACTACCTGCCCGACAGTTTTCTTTGGTGCAATTAAACATGTCTCCACATTTGCATAATAAGAGTCAATTGAATTTTTAAAGCATCATGTAGACAATGTACATCATGTGGAAGAATACACTTGGGCTCTGGTAGCCCATGACTGAAACAAAAAGAAAAAAGCTCTAAGTAAAGGAAACCAGAAGAAAAGAGCTTTGGAGAGAATTTCAGGCATAGTAACCTCCCTTAGAAATGTGTCTGTGCAGTGACACATTTGTGTCTTGGAGAACCTTGAAAATGTTTGTATTTTTTTTCTTGCTTTATATCCTTAAAAATATCCCACTAATTTTTTCTTTACACCCAGGTCTAGTCAATGTTGTCATTTAAACAACCAAAGGACCTCTTCTAAACAGTGGAAAAAAATGTGTTTGTAAAATTGCACAAATACCTATTTCCAAAAAGAATTAAAACTGCTGTGGTTTCAGGGACACAAGTGATGCATTTTGAAATACGACTAAATGTTTATTTACATGAGAGAGCATGCTAGCTCTGGTCTACTGAGAAAATAATGGGCATTAAATCCTGTACAGCATACAGTCCACTGAATAAAAAGTAGATTATACTTTAAAAAGAGATCTGTGGTTTAGGGATCTACTTTTGGTTTTTAAGCAGAACAACTCACTTTGAGACTTAGTAAAAGAGTAACTGTTTTGGTAAAAACTTATCTCTTCTGATTTTAAAGCTCTTTTAAGGACTTACTTTAAACATAATGAATAACAGTGAGAGGGGACAATAAGTCACCGCAAGAAGCAGATTTGTTATACCCTATAGAAAAATATCAATCCAAAGTCTTCTCTGTGTCACTGAGTTGATGTAGTGAAGACAGTAGTGGATTTCCTCCAGGCAGAGGATGTCCCCAGAGGTAAGAAAGCTATCTCATGCCCCCACCTGCCTTCATTGCCCAGCGAAGGAGATGGCACAAGAGGTTAGAGGGGATGCAGCCTGAGCAGAAGAGGGCTCTGATACTTGACTGCTCGAGCAGCTAGCACTAATTTGAGCAGCCCAAAGGTCACGACTATTTATGCAGATAAAAGGTCAATGGCAAGCTGGCATGTGGCTGCAGGCTATCTTGGTACGCACTTCACCCGGGGCACTGATACAGGCTTCTGATTCACAGTTTGTCTTTCTGCATGAACTTTCAGGCCGAGCTTTGGCTGGGAAAAAAAAATCTCTGCCATGGGAGTTGACACAGTTAGGATCCAGATGCAATTTTTTTGTGGCTCAGGCTCATCTGTAGCTAAATCAAACCTTTGAATCATTATTTATATAAGCAGCCAAATTCTGAACTGTTTGCTCAGTATTTAATCAGCCCTTGTGTGTATAAACCCCTCTGGAAGTGTGCCTGAGTGTAGAGAGAAAAAAGTGAATAAGATGCTCAGGATGTGACCTGCTGAAAGAGAGCCAGTGAAAAGCCTCCTGAATTCAACAGAGATAGGTTCTTCAGCTGCCAGTGTGTGTGTATATAAATCACTTTGAACATGTAGGACCTTAGAGCACAAGACTAAATGGCATGCCTTGAATTTACAGAACAGTTTCCGTTTAGGTGAAACAATGTCTATTTGGGTGAAAAAGGGAAGTAGATATACTGTGTTTAATCTAGTCAGATTCTACACTATATTTGAAGTTTCATAGTCAATAAATGCTTCATCTTGTACTGTCATTAAAAAATGAAAATATATTTTAACCTTCAGTTCCAGCAGCTGTCTGCTGCACTGATTTTAACTAAAAGCCTTTTGCTTTCTGCTGTAAATCAGTCCCATATAGCCCTGATCCCCAGTAGGAAGTGTGCAAAATATTTTGTGATGTTTCACCACCCCAAAAAAAGGTAATGGGAAAGGATCATTACATCGATTTATTTTTCATCACAGAGGTATTTGGCACCATGCTCTAATTAAGGTTGAAGCAATAACTCTATTATAAGCACTGTTTTGCCTCCCTCGGTAATTTTTTAACTGCAGTTGCCTATTATTTTCTCATTTTTGTTTGTTAATAAAGAAAAAACATGTTAGGATGAGAACTTTCTACGTAGAAAGCCACCAGAACTAAGTCTTCAGATATAGAAAAGTGTATTTTTCTTCCAGCCATCTTTTCCTGTTAAAACGGAGAATTACCAGGTTCTTCCTTGACCACTGTCTTTCTAGATCTCCACATGAGGGGAAGTTTAAACAGTTGCTTGGATGCATTTTGTCCAGTTTATTAATTCCATTGTACTACTTCTTCATATTTTGTGGGCTTGCTTTTGGACAAACCGAAACCAACCCATAACTGTGGCATAGTCTGGTTGGGAGATAAACATATTTTGTCTGTGTTTTCCCACTGAAAATGGCAAAATCCTGGCCACTGAGCATTTCCTAGTACCTTCTCAGTAGTATTCATCAAACTGCAGAGAGTCTCCATTCTAGACTGAGGTTCATTCCTGTGTAAGCACTGCGATGATAATCACTGGGTGGTGGTTCTCACGGACAAAAGCTTCTGCCCCATGTGTGGAAGAGCAAATAACTTGAGGACTTTCTCTTATTCTTACAGCTTATCAAATGAAAGAAAAAGAAGCCTTTGAAGAATCTGAAGACACTGGAATACATTCTGCAATTTCCTGGACTTTATGCTACCTCTTGTAAGTGTTATGATATTATTTCCAGTCCCTGGAAAACAGAACTGTACTATAGATGATGACTGTGAGATTTCTGTTATCTTGGAGCAAATGCAGGGTTTATGTTTTCCTTCCTATTAAGGCATTTTAGAAAATGAAAAGCAGAAAAAGCAAGATCTTCTCATAGTGTTGAGGGCCATCTATTCTTGTACTTCAAGAACATGGTTTAGAAAGGGGATCTCCTACTGCCTCTGCCCAGGCAGCCTTCTCATCTTCCAGAATGATATGCTGGTGAAACTAAGACCTACAGCTAGGTTTTCCTCATAGGAGCACAGAAAATACTGCATGTTTATGGACAGTGTTCCATCAGAAATCCTCATAAAATGGAAGCAGTTGTTTATATCTTTAAAATAATAATAAAAAAAAAAGATTGTGAGTCCCACTGGCTTTTTATTCTTAAACCTAGACTAGAGCCTGTGATTAGATCTTGCATCTTCCTCCAGCCTCTCTCAGTTTTATGTGAGTGCATCCATCTACTTTTTTTGGACTCTCCTGTCTTGTTTCATGTTAGTGAATGGTCACAAGATAGCTAAAGAGTCAGCTTTAGGTCACCTGAATCAGCTTTACAACATCTAGCCTCGAGTAGGGGAGCCATGTAATCCCCACAATAGAGCTCTGTATTCGCTGGCTGCAAACCTGAATGGCTTCTTGAGAGGGTCTGGCAGTCCATGGTAAGCACCACACTGCTAGAGCTACCTTGCTATTCATATCTGAGTTCCCTAAAGGCTGATTGGGGTATGCCTGCATTGCCTTCAGCATTGACACAGCTACAGGCATATTCTGAAAGCGTGTAACGCAGTCCCTTTTGCCCAGGACTCAGACCGTGTAGTGCTCTTGTCTATGCACTTCCTACAGAAACTGAAGTGTGGGAGGAAACTCCTGTACTATTCCGTAGGGGAAGAAGTGCCATCCCTGTGATTTATGGGTACTATGTAGTCCAGGTGTGAGTCTTCAGGGACCAGGCACAAAGGACAGATAAGGTTTTCAACATGCAAGGAAAAAGTGCAGCTATTCCCACAAGCATTTTTATATTAGAGGAGGTGTCTTCCATCCAACATCATCCATAAACCTCTATTTTTTAATATCTGCTGCTATCATCCACGTGAGGCGAGGGTACCTGGGTGAGCAGTCACCCCAGCTCCTCCCAGTTCTCAGCATTCTGGGTTGTTTGATCAACAGATGATCTCAGGATACCAGAAACAGGGATGTCTCATTTAGCACCTTAAAATTTTGCACACAACTAAGTTTTTACTTGCTGAGGGCTGAATGGGCTTACCAAGCACATCTGGGCGTCTTAAGTATTGATTTACACCCTAGTTTTATCCCCATAAAGTTGCAACTGAGGATAAAGGCCTTTCTTAGGGAGGCAAGTTCTCTATTATAGACAAGGGTGGAAAAAATCAGACCCATTATGCAAAAAACAGCCATGAGCTATTTTCCTTCTGTATGTAGCAGTTAGTTAAATGCCAAGTATTAGTACTTGCTGTAGGTATTTTTTTTTCTTATCTCAGAAAATCACTTATAAAATTTGCAGTTAATGTCTAATTAGGTTGTTCAAAATATAACTATAATCTTGAGGAAGCAGCCATAGCATTTTATACCATTGCACTGCGCTCTGTATACATCAGTCCAAATGATCCATTAAAGTATTACTAAAATGATAGAATAAATTGCATTTTCACAATATTAAATATACCACAAAGAGTAACTGTGAAAATTGCTGGCATATGCAGCTCATCTAACCTTGGAACTCAAATTGCTTTTCTAATTTGCTGCCATAATCCTGAAACTGGACTTCTATAAAACTATATTTCTGTGTTGGGGGAGGGGGCAGAGGTAGAAGCACAGCGGACAAGCACTGACAAATCTATTAAATTACACACCAGAGAGAGAAATTATCACATTAAAAAGCCCGAGTCGGTAGGGCTATACCTGACCATTGCAACTGAGAAATTACCGTCAATTCCCATTATTGCTCTGTCAGAGGTGTCAGTCGCAGCCGGCGGCTGCGGCCGGTCATTTGATGTATTTCCCTGCCTCTCGTGGCACATACAGGCTGCAGAGAGCGTCAGCTGGGCTGCTGGAAAGCAATCCTGCTTCTCTAGGCTACTGAAAGAGGACCTCAATATACCTGAGAATCTGCTGGTTTACCTACCTGCGAGTGCCAACAACCCGTTTGTGAGAGGGGAGAATTCCCCCCTCTCCTATTAATTTCACTGGGATGTTCACTTTAATGCTTAGTAATGCCGCTGGAAGTGTTGGTGTAATTTCACGGGTAGTGTAATTGCAAGTTAACTTCGTGGCTGATCTCTTCAACAGATGGAAGAAGGGTGGGGGTGGTGATGAAACCCACAGGAAATGGGTGCTGCTGGAGGAAAATGCAGATGGATAAAGGAGACACATAAGAACAGAGAAAGGGAAGAGAGAGAGATCAAGGAACCAGGGGGCATAAGAAACATATGGCTGAGGGAGGATGCTCTGAATGACCACTTCTTTAGAGAAAACTGAACACAACTAAACAGAGTATGACGAATTTAATATAAATTACAGATCCTAAATACTTTAATGGACATTAAAAAACCCCAAATGGTATGGTGGTCAGATTCTCTGGGACCAGACATTCTTGCATTCAAGTCCCTGCTCCTCAGCAGACCCTTAGGCCATAATGAAAGAGCCTACATTTTATTTATGCTGTTGGCCTCATGTTTTCTACAGCCTCCATGCTCCTGAGACTCCAGAAACAGGACTCAGGCAGAACATGCTGTCTCAATACGGCCCTGCCACATACTTTTCATCAAACCTCTCAGGACCAGCTTCATTCAGAAATGTTTCTATATCTCACCTCAATAGATTCCTTGAGACTTGGCACCTGAGTAACCCAGGTGTCACAATGTTTTGCCTCTCTGAGATACTGTGAGGATAAAGGACAGATGCTGAGGACAGGGCCTGGTACATCAGGCCCAGCACCATGCACCCGTGGGTGGTTTGTTGCTAGGACCCAAGCTAGCATCTCCACAGGAGATGGTTTTGCTCCACACAGACATGCCAGCACTCTGCTCTGCTCTGCTCTGCTCCAGATTTGAGGGTGTGACATGCACTCACCCTGAGTGCTGCTATGCCACTTTTATCCCAAATCTAGAGCGGGTGATGAATTTTTTTGGTCAAGAACTTGTCTGCAGTGATTCACGCCTTTAGAAATGTAAAAGAAGTTGGGCATGTCAGAGGAATCCTTAAAACTGAACCAAAGGGGGTATTGAGGAGGAGGAAAACTTGCTTGAAGCTCATCTGTCTGTGTGGAGCATAGCCTGACCACAGGTGGGGATTTGCTCCTGCTTCCTATGGCAGAGGCTGGGGAGGGCGTGTCTTAACAATAACCTTGTCAGTCACTGTGTTCTCGGGAGAGTATTTTGTTCACCTAGGTACTCACTACACGTTGAAAAAATGTTATCAGTTTGCAAAGACAATAGTTCAATGTGCCTGATTTGTGGACTATAAATAAAGCAAGAGGAAAGGAGGCCTAACAAACTAGTTTATCACAAAACAGTAACTGCAGACTGATTTCAAGGCTGAAGGCCAAATTCAACTATACAGTGTTGTTTTCTGTATTCCCTCTCATCACAAAGTGAGGAAGAGAGTGAGAGCCACTGGACTCGGTCAAGGGGTCCCTAATTATTTTAAGAAATCAGGTCTTGTTCTGGGTTTGGGTTTTTTTTTATTCCCCCCCCTTTTTTACTGAATTTGGTGGACACAAGACTTTGCTGAAAAGAAAGCAGGCCTGAGAATTTCCATCAATATTCAGGGGGAAGAACCTCACAAAATTTCTGTTAAAGAATTTGTTCATGCCAGTCCCCTCCCAAGCACATCCTAGTTCTATGGCCTATAAACCAAAGAGACTGCAAAGAGCAGAGATGACTGAAATCTCTTTAGTGTGTGAAGTGAGAGCCACTGCTCTAGTTTTTGTAATAACAGCAAGTAGATAAGTATACAATACTGTATAAATACCAACTAATAATTCCTTCAGTAGATATGGAAGTAGGTAATTTGTATTGAAATGTGATTGGTAATTTGCATTCAAACTTAGGTCAGAAAACTTCAACTCAGGCCCCCAAAGTTTATTAATGGATTTATCCTCCCAAAAATGAGTGTTGTGGTTTTCAGAGGTGGCAGGTAGGACTGCTTTCACCGAACTCAGCCAACGCTGCAGCTCTTTATTGAATTGTCTTTGAAAATACTTGTGTAAGTTTTAAAGTTGTGTCTGGAGCCATTTTCCCAAATGCATCTTACAGAAAACTCTGCTAAGACTCGAGATTTCAGCTCAGAATTTCTGGCCACCTGTTCTCAGGCTCAGGATTTGGGCGTACACGGTTCCTAACAGGGAGAAACAGGAAAAATGTCCAACTGGGGAGGTTTAGGTTGGACTTTAGGAGAATTTCTTCACAGAAGGGGTGATTAGACATTTGAATGGGCTGCCCAGGGAGGCGGTGGCGTCACCGTCCCTGGAGGCGTTCGCTTCAGGCAAAGACTGGAGGATGGTGCCATGGTCTGGCTGACAAGGTGGTCTGCGGGCAAAGGTTGGACTCGGTGATCTCAGGGGTCGTTTCCAACCTAATTGATTCTGTTAAATCTGTTCTTTTAAACAATGCTGCCAAGCGACGAAGCATCTCTGGCTCGCAGCGCGAGGTGGGAATTTTTTTTCGGCACTGTGCTGGATGCGGAGCGAGTCTCATTTAGTAACTCTGTGTGGGTGAGGCTTTCCGGAGCACAGCGAGATAAAGGCTCCAAACGTTCTAGCAAGCGCGGTCCCAGGGATACTGTTCCCGCTCGGCGCCCAGGGAGCGGTACAGCGGCCGCGGCTGGGCCACCGCGGGTGCCGAAGGGCGGCGGGACAGCCCCGGTCCGGCCGGGCCCTCACGCACTGCGGGCGGGGGGAGGGGGAACCGCGTTCCCGGCCCAGACTGTGCATGTCCGAGTGACGCATTGCAGGTACGAACCCACCAATCAGCGCCCTCCTTACGGAGTCTCTACACTCCTCGGCATTTTTTGCCTAAGATCCTCTTCCGCCCAGGGAAATAGTCCCTCGCCCTGCCCCCCTCCTCATCCCCGCTTCCCTCCACGCCGTTTCACAAGCGCAGATCCCAGTTTTTGCTGCACCTCGGCCCTCCGTGCGCCCGTGCTCGGGGGCTCAGGGGCAGAGGGGCCGCGCTCGGGGCGCGGGG
>VZRE01010291.1:123261-345963 GCA_013396775.1 Cephalopterus ornatus | reverse complement strand
GGGGATGGGTGCTACTGCAGTGAAAATGAAAGTACTGCAACGTGAATCACAGACTGTCGTGTCAAATCTGTGATGGCATCAGAGGAGGTTTTCAGGTAGGTCTTAGCCATGATAAAGGGCACGTCAAACCTTCAGCATAGGCACGTTACAGTCAGCGTTTAAACGTTTGGATGTGAAGTTGCGTTGCCTCCATCAAAGTGCGCACCCGCTCACGGGTATGGTGCAGGATTATCTAGATTAAATTCGAGGCGCAGAACTCCAGGAGGCCCCTCTCGGAAGGGCACAGTGGCCTGTAACTCGCACGCATGGTTCCAGGCTGATAGCCTTCCACCTGGGTGGCACGGGAGGCAGGGATCTGGCAGGCTGCTGGCTCCGCCTTTTACTGCTGTTGCGCAGCAGTCCCTGCAGAACCCAGCACTGCAGAGTGCAGATGGTGTTTGTTCAACCTTGCCCCACCTCCCTGCTTATCTTTCAACTGCTCCATACCTGTGCCTTTTAATAAGCTTTGTGCTCTCCTCAAACAATGCACCTCTTACAGGTACTGTCAGAGCTTATCCAAATTCATGGTTAGGATGTTTTAAGTTTCTAGAAGAGCTAGAGAGGAGGAAGAGCTTGAGAACGCTTAGCAGCTCACACACTGCTATGTCATGTCTTTATATAAAATAGTTTGCATAAAACAGTATGTGACTCAACTTGGTAACCCATAAGTACTGACCTAAGTAAACTAGGTTCTTGTTGCTTAAGTCTGATCTACAGCTTTCTGTGGATATAAATGTCTTACGGAAGTGTAGCACGTCGTTCTCCTCACTCCAGCAATAAAAACGTAAATAGCATGCAAAGGTAGGAGCCTATGTTAATGATACTCTCCAGGCAAGCAAAAATCTGTTAGGCTTCTGACAAGTGACCAGCAGAATACTTCCATCCCAAAGCCTAGTGTCGAATTGGTGATGTTCTCACCAGTGTTGCTGCCACCCTAGTCCGGTTTTTGTTCAGGTTTTTGTTGTTTTTTTTTTTTTTAAAGACAAAAAGTAGAGCCTACATGGGGATATTTCCTACAGCAGCTGAAATTTGGCAGATGGCATCTGTAGCTTCCATTGGCTGCTAGTTTAAAAGTTGCTCAGCAGGGAGGTCTTCCGTTCCTAAAGTAGGCGAGCCCCAGGCAGTCTGAGAAAGGAACTGATCGAGGCCTTTGTCTTGAGCTGTTGCTGTATTGTGTGCGGATTTTTTTTTTTTTTGGTAAGCAGTTGAGCTCTTGTATGGCTGCTTGAGTTGCGATCTTCCCTTCTGTTATAGGAGGAATAACCAGCAGCTGGTAGCTTCAAGTTTGTATGCAATATAGAAATGTAATTAAAATTGTAATTACTAAAGTAAAAATTGACAGGTGGTGCATATACCTTTTTCTGAGTCTTCCCTTGACAGATGGTTAATGTGTAGGGAGACTTTACTGGGCACAGCTAGTGACTGCACATTTTTCTGTCATCGTTGCAGTAATTAGAAAAAGGTTGCTGCTGAAATGGTCACAACAGGAACAAAACTGAAAAAGCAATGTGGAGCTTAGGCAGTGAATGTGTCTCTTCTGTATTTTAGTGTGTATTTCTTTACTCTTCAGTGGGATACTATAAAGTAAAGAATTCAAGAAGCTTCTCTGAAGGAAATGTGTGGCCTTGTTACTGCAATTGGGTTGAAGCTGTCCAGAATTTGTGTGAAGAATAAACTGACTTGAGAACCTAGGGAAAGTGTTTCTACAGTCCTCAAACACCTTTGCGCTCCTTCAAGAGCGAAGTCCATTTTGGGTTTGGCCTCCAAGACTGAGGGTTTTTATTGCTGTCAAATCCAGTTGATTCAAAACTGGTGGTAGATGGAAAAGAGGTATAAACTTGGGCTTACCCAGCTGTTGCAGAAATTATGTCTTAGGCTGCAAAACCTTTCTCTGCCAGCCCTATTAACTATCTGGTAGCTGAGTCAGTGTGGACAATGGTCTGAAAAAAGTCTAGACAGGCACATGTCACTGAACTGACCGGTTTGGGCTGAAGCTGGTATCTTGTTTTTTACGGCCAGGTCTTGGACATGAAGCTTCATGTTAATTCAGGGGATGATTTATTTCTAGCAAAGACTATATTCTTCTAATTTTACCTTTGTAACATAGCAGAAGATACTAGTCTACCTTAAATCTGGCATTTGGGGGTTACTGCTGCATTACTTAGACCTCAAGTGTTTAGTTTGAAGCTGAGGCTAGTAATGTGTTGTGTAAATGAGTTTTCAAAACCAGTCTATAGGGACCTGTGTGCCCTGAGCTTGCTAGTGTTGCTTGGGCAATTGATTGATAAAAGTAGTAATATATTACTTGGGTGTATCTGATATTTCAGGGTCAGGAAATGAGGATAGGCTATGAGTTTTACTTAGCAAGCAATCCTGATGACTTTTGAGCTGTATTAGTTAGAACTATTTCAGAATGCTACAGATAAGTCATGAAGAGCAGCTACCATATTTAGAGGCTTTTACAAGTCTTATTTTGCCTTGAACTTTTGCTACAACTATAATCATATTCTCTTTTATTGCAGGCTGATCAACTGACAGAAGAGCAGATTGCAGGTGAGACTTTTGTGCTGTGTTGCTACTCCTACTTGACCTGGCACATCTCTTAATCCAGTGACAGTCTTGTGTTACACAAGATATTTTGCTTTCTTAGATACTAAAGCAATATGGTGAAATGTTTTGTTGCATTACCTAAGTTTTAAAGGCTTATCTACTGTAAAAGCACCACGGACACAATGAAAGCAAAGTGCAGTTAAACAATCCTCACATCTTCCTGGCTAATAGACCTGCTACTCTTCATTTTTTCTCTCATGACTACAGAATTGTCCCAAGTGCAAACTGAAAGGGGGATGGGGCCGGAGGAGCATGACAAGTCTGTAGTGAAGGCTTGGAACCTGCAGTACTTTTCTAACAGAAGGCAAAAATAATGTACTTTGCTGTCTCCTGTCAGCAAAGATGTTTCAAAGTGGCTCTTGTTTATGACAGCAGACTGGCTTCAAGATGACAACTCTTGATATTCCATATTTGGAACTGCATTTTGTACTTGGACACAAGTGTTGTGTGTGTGCTGTTCTGATGGTCTGGCACTTCCTCTGAAAAGCTTAAATATGCATCTGTTATATCTTAGTATTGGCCCTTAATGATGGGTTACGTGCACTTACCAGTGCTTATTAATGGCAAAAACTTTGGGTTATTGCGTCTGCTACTCATGCAGACTGCACAAACTTGTGTGTTTCTTACTGCTCTCTGTAGACTTATTTTAACTTGAGTAATTGATGTGACTTAAAGCTGGTCATGCAGAATTCAACTTTGCCAAAGACATTAAAGAACTTCAGGGTTTTGATCTGACAAGTGTATAGTGTTAATACTAGAAAGTCTTAGTGTGCATAACTGTCATGCAGAATTATTTTAGAGGATGTTAAGGTTCTGCTAATCTAATAGTACCAGGTCAAGTATACAAGTAACAGCCTCTAAGAAATACTATTTAACTGTAGTGTAGCTCTTAAAGACACTGTATTAAACAGAAGTGTCATTATGAGCTGGTTTGTTTTTGCTGTAAATGCCAAATCTGAAGTGTAAGAAAATTCTTCTGTAGCTTTTAGACTTTAGAAGCTTGCTTTTATTCAAAGGAGACTAATTATGGTTTTGTGGAAAATCCGTAGTCTATTTACTTGTTGCCATGGTACTGTCTTGTGAGTAAGCACAAGCCAAATTTAGTTCAACTTAAGATGTTACTTTTTTTTTCCTGGAATTGGCCTACATATCTTAAAGGTTTTGTGATCAGTTTAGTTGGAGCAGGCTTCATCAATTGTCACTGCTGTCTTTTCGATAGTGCATCACTGTTCCAGTTCTTTACTGTAGAAGCTTTATTAGTTGATGTAGTTGATTATTAATATAAACAGGAAGCTTATTACCTTGGGATTAGTGCAAATTTTAGCTATTCATTTATGGTGGTATAATTCTTGGAACAAAAAATGAGTATTGATAAACCTGCCATGCTGGCATAGAGGTTTTCATCTGCATGAAAGGAATAAAAGTATATCTTTAGTATTCAGTGTAAAACATCCTACCGTTTTCAGTTCAGTTATTGGTATTTCATTAAGCAAATGTGTTTGGAAGTCAGCCTTGAACCTCAGGTGTCAAGACATGAGCCCACTGGTGGTCTTTTAGGGAACCGTCCCTCAGTACTGCTTAGGAAGGGCTGCAGCTGACTAAGCAGTCTGCTTCATTTTGCTGCTGAAGGCCATTGTCTTCCCACGAAGACTTCCAGGTAAAATTTGTTTATTCTACACACTGTGGCTTGGAAGTCTTGAGCCACTGCCATTGTAATTGAGCTTCTCTGAAGATACCTAGCTTTTGATCTGAAGGTAAACTTAGTAGATGGTATTGCAAGGTAGTGACAACCTCCCCTTTCCTAAATAAAACGCCAGAATACTTAATGCAGCCACTTCTCCAGGCTTAAAATCTTCCACCTCTGCTGCAAAGCACCAGAATAGAGTTGTTAAAGATTCAAAATGTTTTTTTCCGTGGAACTCATTAATCATATAGGACTGAAGCTCCTTGTCAGTGGAAGAAGGGGTGAAACTTCCCAGAGGTTGTTCATACGAAAGACTGATTTTTGAAAGCCGAGTAGGTACAGAAAGTGAGTACTGGCTGCAGTTGGATTCAGTAAGAATTGAAGTTGCTAAGTCCAATGGCCATCACTTTGGGTAAGCATTTGTATTAAAAAGGTACATAGGTCAGAACCACTTGATGTGGGTGGTAGGGTGGGGGAGCAGCCTGAAGATACCTTTGTCCCAAAGCCAGCTGGTCTAGTGAGCTATCCTTCCTTGCACTAGACCTCAGGGTTCCAACTGGGCTCTGTGAAGAGTAGGCCTATGTATGGTGTTTGTTATGTCTTGTTCCTTTACTCTGCTGTGGTTCTCTGTGGGGTATCTGACCACAACAGTGATTTAAAATTTATGTCATGGTAGAAACAGACATGTTCCAGTGTTGAGCTCCTGGTAGCTGTGAAGAGAACAATTGACATTCTCCTGTAAAAGTTCCAGGCGTAGCTTGTTAAACTGTGCAATGGGAATGGTAGCCCTGGTTCACTGAACATATTAGGTCACTGAAGACTGCTACTTCATCTGGAAAGGTGATGTGGTGCAGAGATGCCTCAGAAGCTATAGTTAAAAAGAACATTTTGAGCTAGGCTGTTGGAGTTAACACTGTTGGATTAGCCCTTCTCTCATGGGGGCTGGAATGGTGTTTTTCTTGATAGAGGATGCTTTTCAGAAGTGAGGAAAGGCTGAAACCTTGTAGCCTTACAAAAGAGTTTGCATTTGCAGTATGGTATGGAGAAGTGGAATGAATAGAGAAGATTTGCTTTACATGCTACGTGGAGTCATTAAGTGTATAAGGTGTGTTTTATAATCTTATGTTGCAGGAAGCCAGAATTGAGTTGCTCACTAAACTTTAGTACTTCATAGCTGCCTTCACTAGCCATGGCTGCAAATCTTCCAAAGCTATGCTAAGTTCCTCTTGTTCTCCTCTAAACTGTATCTGCGTAGGTTGTTACTTCTTTGTTCTAATTACTGGAGGTGGTTCCCAGAAGTGGTTAAAGAGGTATTTTAATTGTATTCCTAACTGGATTCAGCATTTCAAATGGGAATATGCTGCTAATCTCTGACTTCCTTTATTTTCTTTATGGTTATGCTTATGATTTATAGCTGGTTGCTTCTTAGCCTACATCATCTTTGAGTAAAAGAAGGGTAGAGTTGTCCTTTGAGTAGTTCCTTGCGAGTGTTCAGAACATACCACTGAAAAGCCTATTTTTGTAACAAGTCTTTAAATTTTGTGTAAAAAAAAAAAAAAGAATTAGTATTACTTCTTCTAAGCAAGGTCACTGCAATAGTGAGAATTTGCTTCATGGTTGGGTAAGTGATGGTTGTCCTTCACGTGAAGGACAAAGTAGTTAACAGCTAAACATTTTGAATAACACTTTAGAACTTGACTCTTCATGGAGACTCAACTTTCTCTTTTGAGGTCCTTTCGTGATTGACCATGAACTTCTGTACTAGGCTTAACCTGAAAGCCTTTCCTTCCCTGGTGTAAAACATAAGTCCTGATAAACCTATTTGTTGCCTCTAAGATGACTGAAACTAGCCCCAGAGACTGTTCAGAAGTGACTATAGGCACAGATGCTTGGTGATTATACAGTACTGGCTTCAAACTGTTTTGTTTGGTTCCATGGTAGCCTTGCTCCAATTCTTATGGGCTAAACAGTGGGAGTTGGCTTTTGGAACACTTCAGACTGTTAGATGTAGAAGAGTAAGGGTTTTTTGCTGGGACTTTGTGACTCTGATATTATAGCTGCATTCATGAACTCTAAAAAGCCTATTTTTTGTGGTTTCATTTTTAACACTTGGCAGCTTGTACTCACCTTAAGGGTTTCAGAGCATGAAATGGATGAAGTAAGACTCATGCAGGTCATGTGAAAACAGTTTTTACTGTGACTAATTCTGGTCTGGGAAACCCACCATCTGGAATGCTGGCTGCTGGGAAATGTTGAACAGAACAATACTTGGAAGTGTTTCTGATGCAGCAGTACCCTTGAGCTGACAAGTTGTCCAAAGGCATGATCTTAGGTGCCTTGAAAGCTGTAAAAGGATCTGAACTCTACAAGTTAAGATTTTCATGTTTAACTGTCATGTGTATGAGCTGCTATAGCCCAGTGAGCTGGTTTGAGGTCTGTGGCCAAGGACAAACAGATGGCATGGATTAAAACCAGCTCCATTTTTGGACTGGACAATTAAACATGTTATGCTTGTATTAGTATTCCTGGCTACAGTACAGCCATTGTAGGAGGTTAAGAGGTAATGTTGAAACACAGCTAAAGCAGTCTTAGAGCTACTCGGAAACACTTCTGTGAGTGCTGTTTTATGATGCAGTAGGGCCAAAGCAATTTTCTAAGCAGCTTTTCAGAAAATGAAGGCTCCAGTGACTTTCCTCCTTAAACAGCTGTGGTACCATGCACTGTTCAAACATCTGTGTCTAGCAGAAGTGGTTATAATGAGAAACTTGGTTTTAATTTGGTCTGACTATCCTCATTATATCTCCTCTGTTATATAAAGCTATAGCATTTATATTGTTAGTACCAATTTTCAGTTTTCTCATGTAATTCCATACTGTTTTCTGTTGAGATGTAGTTCCTACCAAGAATGTGGATCATTCTCGTTCCAGATAGCTATTTCAGCTCTGTGTTAGGAATCTGTTTCAAGATATAGAGTAACAAACATCTTCTGAAATAGATGACCTGCTGTCTTAAGTCAAAATGTGGTTGATTGGTAGACTGGTGGGTAGTTTTTCAGATGTTGGTGCTCTGATATTGGCATTACAGTTATACTGGCTGAGCAGTATACCAGAATTTTCTTACAGGATTGAAATCAAGTAACTTAGGACAATAGGCAGCAGTGAATTCTTAGATGATTGAGTTAACCTTTCAAAGCTGAAGGGATTAACTTTTTTGTTGTTGTACAGAATTCAAAGAAGCTTTTTCACTATTTGACAAGGATGGGGATGGTACTATAACTACAAAGGAATTGGGGACAGTGATGAGATCGCTTGGTCAAAACCCCACAGAAGCAGAGCTACAGGATATGATCAATGAAGTAGACGCTGATGGTAAGACTTTACTAATAAGTAATTTAATAAAATGCATGAAACACATTTTTCTAACAAAGTGATTCTCTTTCAGGCAATGGCACAATTGACTTTCCAGAGTTTCTGACAATGATGGCAAGAAAAATGAAAGATACAGACAGTGAAGAAGAAATTAGAGAAGCGTTCCGTGTCTTTGACAAGGTGCTATAATGTTTACCTTAAGTACTCCTTTTGAGAAAACTGTCTGACTTCTAATGTGCTTCCTCACGAAGCTGAGGGGTATTTGCAGTCCTGTCATCTGGAACCTCTAGATTGGCCAGTCACCCTAAAGTTCAGTCTACTGTGGTACTGTACCTGAAAGTCAAATGAGGTGTCAGGATAGTAGCAGGTGACACCATTTAAGGTACTGCTTGTTATGATACTAAAATAGGTGTACACAGCTGGCAGGGAAATTGTTTTAAGTACTTAAAATATTAATATTTTAAATCTTTCATGTACTCTTTGCTAAGTGAATTGCAAAAAAGATTCTAAAGTTACTTGATTTACCTAAGATGCACCTTTGAACCGAGAACATATGATGTGAAGTACCTTGGGTGTTGGAGAGGAAAGTCAGTATACACTAGTTCTTCAATGTTCAGTGTCCCAGCTAGCAGGGCATATGTAAAAGTGGTCTCTGAAGGCCTTGTGGCTTTGTGCTGGAATCCTGTGAAATAGGCAAATCAGATAAATAGCTTCTGTTCTAAGAAACAGCCACTTGAACCACAGTCACATAATTTAACAGACATCCATCATCTAAGACAGTTGCAAGAGGTACTGGTTACATTGTCAGTGGTATAAAAATGTCTCAGAATAGGACAGCCAAAGTAGACTATATTGGATAAGCTGATTTTAAAATGTCTTTTTAAGACTAAGAGATAGGACGATGCTGAAGATAGGTTTACACCTCTCATTTGCCTTGCGCAAATGCTAGTGGTTTAAAGCTATGTTAACTTCGTAGTGTTCAATTTGCTTTGCGATGTTCTTACGTTAAGTCGCTAGGCCTTAGGCAAGTCTATTCCAGTGTTCCTTTTATCCCTCCTAGGATGGCAATGGTTACATTAGTGCTGCAGAACTCCGTCATGTGATGACAAATCTTGGGGAGAAGCTAACAGATGAAGAAGTTGATGAAATGATTAGGGAAGCAGACATTGATGGTGATGGTCAAGTAAACTATGAAGGTAAGGAGTTCTTAACTGATTGTTTTTGTGTAGCACTTCCCGTGCTGGTGCTTGGGTGGTTGCTTATAGCCACACCAAGTTTAAATAGGGCAGTGTTCAGACAAGTTCATCTGAACTCATAGTGTTCCTTTAGCTAATGTTCAATTAGTATGTACGTTGTGTACCTCTAAATGGGTTTAAGTTTGAGTGTTATTGCTGCCTTCGTGCCAGAGGCAGAAAAAGACTATTCAACTGTGCAGTATAAGAATTAACTTCCTAAATCTAATGACCGTTAGAATAAGCGAGTTGTCAGATGTTCACATACTGTTCTGTTTGCTAACAAATGTTGATCTGACTGTAGGAATTCACTCATTTGTCATAAATGCTTTTAAAATTACTTATTAATCAAAGTGGGAAAGCCTCTAGATTATGCAGAAATTTCAAGACCTTTAGGAGACCTCTTCAATACATTTCACACAAATCAGCTGCAGCAGTAACTTATTTCTATTTCCTCCTTTCTTTCTGGCATTGAAACTCAAATGAAGTAATGCAAGCAGGAGTCCTTCTAGGCAGTTGTTTGCAGCTCAGACACAACTAAGCTTGTTTTCATTTTAACTTTCCAAATGTGCTGTAGGAAATAGGATATTTTCAGATAACACCTGTACTGCTTCTGAGGTGTGCTTTTCCTTTAAGGCCTCTTTGGTTGTGGCCTAAGGATGAGCACTCATCTGTGAGTGAAAAGTCATTTTTATGTACAAGGCTGCTCTTTCATCACTGTGCTTATGAGTAGACTGTTCAGAGACTGGCACTAGAGAAGGTCAGCGTCCTTCTTGTTGCCAGTTGCTCTTCTGAAACTTGAGCAGCCAATTAACTCCTTTTAGGTTCCCAGTTTCTTTTCATTATTGTATCTGAAACTATGTTCCAGCACAATAAGTGAATCTTATTTTGTGGGTTCTGACTTAGTGTG
This sequence comes from Cephalopterus ornatus, assembly GCA_013396775.1. Lineage (NCBI taxonomy): Eukaryota > Metazoa > Chordata > Aves > Passeriformes > Cotingidae > Cephalopterus > Cephalopterus ornatus. The sequence continues at coordinate 336,120 of VZRE01010291.1, read as the reverse complement.
CCATGAATAAGCATTGAAGCAGTTGCTTAAAGATAGGCAAAATAGTATGACTTGGGCTGTTCTGCTTTGGAAAATAAAAAATTCAACACTGTACACCTACTTAACTGATTGTCACTTCAGTGTGATTTCTGTTCTTAGTCATTCTTGGGTATCTTGTCCCCATCTGTAAGTTGGTGGATGTTTTGTTTTGTTCTGTTTTGGAAGTAAGGTTGTTCCCTAGTTCACTGAGGGACCAACTTTTTATAAAAGTAGAGGCCTCTTGCCGTTAAGAATGGGAGGGGTTTAGGTGTGATTGGTGAAAAAGGGGACTGTCTCAAAGATGGTTTTTTGACTGTAGCTGAAAACATAGTTTTCAAATAATGTTCAGCACCAGTAGGGTCACTTTTCAGATCTTGCAATTCAGTTTCTTCTCTGAATAACTCATGCAACTCTTTCCTTTTACAGAGTTTGTACAAATGATGACAGCGAAGTGAAGACGTTGTACAGAATGTGTTAAATTTCTTGTACAAAATTGTTTATTTGCCTTTTCTCTGTTTGTAACTTATCTGTAAAAGGTTTTTCCCTTACTGTCAAAAGAATATGCATGTATAGTAATTAGAAGGCCATTCCTCCATGTTTTTCTCCTTTATCTTACTGTCATTGTTCTGATTTTTGGAAAATTGATCTAAGTAACAAATGTTGCATGTGGCTTACTCTGGATATTTAAGCCCTTCTGCACATCTAAAGTTAGATGGAGTTGGTTAATTGAGGGAACATCTGGATTGTCTGTTAAAAAAGTAGCTTTCTTTAGGAGACTTAGGTATGACTAGTGTGACAAGTTACATAAAGTAAGCTAGGGTTTACCATGCATTAGCAATTCCTTAGTTAAAGCTGTAATGCTGGCTCTTGTTCTCTAGTACATAGGAGTTTATTCCCCTTTCTGTGAGGGAGGACAAGGACTCTTGTGGTAAAATGAGGTTAATAGTATCTGTCATGTGGCTAATGCACTGTAAAAGTCCTTCTTCTAGCTTACTTCACAGTAACTTGTTTGTGGCCATACCTGTAACATGTTGTTGAAATGTGGAGTCTTAACGTTGTGGACGATTGACAGTCAACAATATGAAACTTAAGTTGCACTAATGCAAAACGGGTGATTTATCCAGGTACTCGTACACAAGTTTTTTTTTGTACTGCTGGTCCTGTACCAGAAAACATTTTCTCCTCTTGTTACTATGCTTTTTAAACTTTGTTTAGCCACTTATTTTAAAAAAAAAAATCTGCTTATGGCACGATTTGCCTCAAATCCATTCCAAGTTGTATATTTGTTTTCCAATAAAAAATTACAATTTACCCATACTGTTTCAATGTATCCTTGAATTATTTACAGGAATTGTTCAATGCAGTTGCTGCTCTATGTTTCAGTATGTAGCAGTTTGGTTTGCTTATGCAATGGATTGGCTGTCTTAAAATAGCTTGGAAGGTGAAAACTTAGTCCTTAAACTCTGGCCCTTAATAGTATTGTTGACTTGAAGAAGCTTTCTTACTAGTAGTTTAAAATGTATTTTACAGTCTTGTGTGGAGCTTGGTGCTTCAATAAACTTACCGTAGTGACTGGCTATGCCCACTATCTGTAGACATTGTGAACTGGATGTTGACCTAGTTCAATAGTTGACCTAAAATTAAAATTCCTTGTTCAGACAACTAAACCTGTTTGCTTTCTTTTAATTATTTTGGAGTTTATTCCCTGTCAACTGCTACATCGGGATAACTTAGTCTCACACTTGGGCTTTTCTGAAACTTCCATAACTGAGTTGCCATTCAGGATGCAGCCAGCTCAAAGTACAGAAGGAAAACATTCTCTTAATCATTTGTTAATGAGCATGATTGGGCTTCTTGCATTAGTTTCTTGTCAAGGTTTCATTTTTTTTTTTTTAAAGCGGAAAATGAACCTGGTTTCAATCAAGGACAAATCCAAGAACTCAATGCCAGAGGCTGCTCATGCCTATTGCGTCTCTACTCTCCTGGCAAGAACTGACTTGACCCTTACATATACTATCTGGTTATCTTCTTTGGGGATTCTGGTGGCCTTTAAACAAGGCATTGGCCCCTGCATCTGGTTACCCCTCACTGGTCCCAGCAGAGCAGTTACCTAATGTTTTAAAAGTGCTTCAGTCATCTTTGATGTATTTATGATTGCAGTGAACATGTAAAATTAGGACAGCTGTTCAATCTGAATTCAGGAACACTTAATCAAATGTTTATGGTCACTGATCTTAAAGCTCTGCTCTCTAAGGACTACGAACAGCTCTACTGGCTTTCCAAAGAGGCTTGTCAAAAGTATTTAGATTGCCAGCGTCAGAGTTCCTTAGCACTGTTGTTTGTGTGCTGGCAACCAGATTCAGGAAGCTTATGCAGTCTAAATTTTCTAGTAGTTAGGGTTTGCCTTCTACAGAGTAAGTGACCAAACCAACACTTCCCACCCCGTCTTCAGCCTATGGTGTAAGGAGCCTGGGGACAAGACACAGGTGTTTGAGCTGGCAAAGGTTGAGGAGAATTTGGCAGAACCATCAGAACAACCACTTGAGATTCTGAGTTGCTGGAGTATTGGAAGTCTCATTTTTAGAGGTAAGTAATGCAAACAGGGATCTGACAAGAATTTGATTTTGGCAGTCTGGTGTCTTGAGTAGACTGAGGATCGCACTTCAACCTATGCAGGCTTCTACAGCTCTGCATGCATGTGGAAGCATCTACAACAGAAAGGAGAGGGCCCTCTCCATTATGAAAGACTACCCTGGCCAAGTTATTTGCCTTTCGTGAAAGGAGTGGGTGAAGAATGAGTAAGAACGCCACCTTTATTTATGGCCACTTTAGCTGCCTTCTGCTTGGAGTGTTTTAGTCACAGGAATCAAAGCTGCTGGTTTTGTTTAGTTTGTCCATGTTGCTGTTATGTAAATGAAATGCCTGATTTCTAGGTCAGTATTGAAGTCTTGTAGCCCTGTTTACATAATTCTTAAACTGCAGAATGGGAGTGGTAGATTTCGGTACTGGCTGCTAATGGAAGGATGTCTTCTCATGTACAGTGGGCCAAGTGTGATGGAAGCCAGTGGCAATAGTCATGAACGTTTTGGCTGAGGTGCACTTCCACGTCCTTTTGCGATTGTGGAACAGCAATCCTTAGGTCACTCCAGGCAGATTTCTGTCTCAACTCATCCTAGTAGTGTTAGAAGTCACAGACAAGACTAATGCACAGTAAGTACCTCAAGGTTGCCAGCTGTCCTGAAAATAAAACCTTCCCTAGTCACTTGTGACTGGAGTTTTGGAGTGGTAAATACATGACTGGATGAGGAATAGTAGCTGATAAGTTTGCAGCCTGTTTTAAGATAACTGCTAGTAAATTAATGATGGCTAATGGCTAAAGGAGAAGGTAAGTGAGGATTAAGGGCCTGCTAATAAGATCAGTCTTATTATTTGAGTGATACTATAGCTCAGAAGGGAGATGAGCATGTAATGCAGGAGTGCAGCTGGCACACCTGCTACAGGCAGTGCACAGGGGGTATTAAGTCTTTCGGCCATTGGTCTCCAAAGATTTGCCTCTCAGGAGTGAGACAGCTGTGTTTGTCATATCAGAATGGCCCACTCAGCAATTGTTTGCTAACAACCTGGACACAATGAGAAGCCAAATTACTGCTTGCTTATATTTATGTGTATCACCTCCATGGCTATACCATGTTTATTGCACAGTGACTTAGTCCACTTCAGAGAAAAGCTGCGTTAAACTGGTTTACTAAGTAAGTAAAGGGAGTTCTGTAGTTCAGGATTAACCTCATTGCTCACAGTTTCCACTGAGGGTGGGTGGGAAATACTACACACTTTAAAATTTCTCCTTGAAATACTGTGTTTAAAAATGGCTTTTCCTGAAGCGTTCCGTAACTGTCCATTAGAGTATGAAGTTTGTCAGTCTGTCAAATGATAGACTTCTCAGTTAAAAATGTTCAGCTCAGCAAAACTTCTGTAAAAATGAGTCTTGAAAAGTAATCTTTTTTTACCAAGTGAGAACAGTAGGTATTTGAGATGACAGTGAAGATGAGTATGCCGGCGTGTACAGTCTGAGTATAAAGAAAAAATGTTATGTTCAGCTAAAAGGGACAGTTCCAAAAAAACTTGGGTACTGCAACCTGTGCTTTAACAGAACCTTGAAAAGGAGATTGGATCACCTTTGGGTTTGTTAAAGTAAGTGTATATCATAGCATCTCCCTACCTCGCTCTTTTCTACTTATGCCTACCTTTATCATCAGTACGAATTTGTGATTGGAATGAGAATAACCATCTGCTCCAGTTTCTGGTTTTGAAAAATATTCCTACAAGAATAGTCACAGCTTGTCAGGTTATCTGTTTACTCTGAGGGCCTTAATTTTCTTGTTTCCCATAAAGGCAAGTCTGATGTCATAGTGTCGTCTTCAGATGATGTAAATGGCAGTTTGTATTTGAAATTGATGACTCCATTTAGCTGCTCTGTAGAAAAAATAATTCCTGTGGTTTTTTCAATATGAACTGTGGAGAAGAGGGCATTTATTTCAGTGTCTTAAACTTGAGATTCCTGAGATACTGGTAAAGAAATTATGTGAAGATCAACTGGGATACCTTCAGATGTAGAGGATTGGGTAAAGATGACTTTAATGGCAGTAGCCTAGAGGTGAGGCGTATTCCTTGCAAGGCTCTGATTGGATGGTGTGACACAATAACTCATCATAACATTATTGATAAGTTTCAGCAGGCTGTTGAAGTCTGCTTTTCACTGCGTGCTATGTGTATGTAAAGTAGATAGTTCCTGCTCTTAGATCTTGCCGTACAAAGAGGATGTCATGCAGTGTTATGTAGTGACTGCACATTGATAGTTGGCTTTTCTTAGGAGGAGCTGAACTGGAAATAAGAGTGAAAAAAGGCACAGGGAAAAGAAAGAGGATAAAAGAGCGTAAAATTAGGAGAACACCATGGGAGGAAGAGAAAATAAGTTTGCAAACATCTGGTAATTGGTGCAAGACAAAGTCCACCACTATTTTCTTAATAATAGCAACACCCTAGGGCTAGAACCCCTGCCTTGCTCCTGCAAGGTGTTCTCAAATGGCAAGGGTGGTAGCTGGGGTTTGTTGTTACATTTCTAGTGGCCCCCATAGCTGGAATAGGGTCTTTAGATTGTTTCACTTGCATAATCCTCATCTTGCAGATCAGACATTTGGGTAGGCATGTGCTTGCTCAGGAGTTAAGCTTCCCTATTAGTAAAGCAGTACTTTTATCAGTAGTAATTGACACCATGATCAGCAAACAATATCAGTTCTCCATTCAGACCTCTCCCTTTATCATTTAGGTATCACCAGCTTGTGGTGCTAGCTGGTTCCTTGTGTGAGAAGGCAACCCACAGAGGTCAGACAGATATTCCCCTTCCTTCCAGGTCTGACAAGCTCGAAGTTGGGATTAGTCACTGATTGTGTTATCACAGCAGCAAGTCCCTGGTCCTCTTGTACCTTCTTAAAAGGCACATGCTTTTTGGCAGCCAGAAAAATGCCCTTGAGAGAAGGAATTTCTCCTAGCTTTTTATGTCTCTAGGATTATAGAAGACAATTATTATTGTCTGTTTCTGGGATGAGAGCTAATTTTTTTTTTAAACTAAGATTTTTTTTTACACTGCTACAAGACACTGCTAATGGAGATAAAACGGGGGGAGAAAGAGGTTCAGTGCTCTCCTCCCAATCTATCACAAATTGCGAAACATTAGAAGATTTGCAACCCCAGGAAAAGTGGGGTGTTCCACAGTTCCCTCTATTTCTACCCTCTATTTCTAAGGTCTTCCAACCTCTGACTACTATAACTCTTTTTTTCTATTAGACTCTGTTTTTCAACTGTTTACTAAACCTGAGGCCTTCAAAAGACCTTTGAAACTCCCCGTGTGTGAAGTGGAAATGCAGAGTCTTGTTGCAGCCAAGTCAGTCACACAGACTGGGAAATCGTAAGTCAAGGTCTGCTCTGAAGCTCCGAGGTCAGTGCAGTCTGCATTGATTCAAAAGGTCTTGAATATGCTTAAAAATAAAGCAGCTGATGGATTAGGATGTGTGACAATTTCCAATAATTTGGAATTGATTCACAAAGCAGTGTAATATGTGATTAGAATTTTTCCCTTTTTTAAAGATGGTAGAATTAAGACAGACTGCATAATTGATTTGCAATTTCAACTCTGAGAATGCTAGGCATTTTTCCATGGAATTATTAATGGCATATATTTATACATATGTTGCACTTTAAAAGGCTGCCAAGATAAAAAGTATGAGAGAGTTGTCTTCTGTTGACTCTCTCTGTGGAACCCATCCCCACCAGGCAGGTTAACAAGCCAGTTTGCAGGATCATCTGAAAGCAAGAGTGAAGGAACACTTTCAAGAATTCTTGGGTTTTTTTTTTTAATCATTCATTATTCTACCAGTAGGACAAGTTTTCTTCATTTCTGAAATGGACTGTGATGCCCAGGCTAATCATGCAGGAAGTTACGCCTCTCTGCTAGCTTTTTTATACTCTCCCACCCTCATGGCATAGCAGCATAACTGGATTGATGCTGTGGGGTTTCTGCAGGCAGTGGCTTCCCTAAAAGCCTTTAAAATCCTTTTAAGGTTCTTTACTGGGCTTTGGGAGGAATGTAACCAAATAATTTCCTTCTGGCAGTTTTTTCTTTCCCTTGAATTTGCCCACGTTCTGCCCTTCCCTAAGGAAGCATTAGCTAAGGAGACCCATCTCCACCTACACTGAAAAAATCTTCATGTGACCTGAAAAAAAAAAAAGCTGGAGGTTCCCCATAGCATGGCCCAAATTGCCATGCTGTAGAGTCACCATTTATCTGGCATAAATTACACTTGAGCATGGGTTTTATTGCCAAGGTTCTGATAAATTCCCTTTGGCTACTGAAGAGACTTATAAAATGTTTTTGCTGTTTTGCTCTTATTAAAAAGTAATCTTCCCTACAAAAGCAATGAAATTGGGGAACATTGGGGGGTAGGGGGGAGGTTTCATATCCCATGGCCCTTGCTTTCTTGGCTGCCTCTGTCTAAAGATAAGTCTGTCTGCTATGCTAGCAGTTAAACAATAAAAAGCAGTCATTTGCTCATGAAGCAGATTGGAAGTATCTACATCAATCCCCGAGACCTTATTGCTCATCTGCATTTGAGAGAAAAGTACCTCCTTGCAATCTGTCTGTGAAGTGTAGGCAAGCAGCTATTGAGGGAATTTGCTGAACAGTCTTAAGCAAACTGGCAGTTCTCAGAGAACATCTGACGCAATTACATTTTATATCAGAAGCCTGGGGAAAATGCATCCAGTATTCAAATGTGTGTGTTTATTTCTTCAGCCCCCCTCCAGCCATCTCTTCTGCACCCGGCCAGAGTAGGATGTTTTCACCAAAAATGCTGGTAGTTCTATCCATTCACTGTTGGCTTGGTAGGATGAAAGGAGTCATATAAATGGTATCCTCCACTTGAGTTGCACCTTGCTCCCTCAAAGGGGAGAGGCAGACTCTATCTTGCCCATCATCTTCTTGGTCTTATTTTCAGTTCAAAATACTGAGCAGGTGTGTTTGTTTGATGAACTCCAGCAATTCTGGCCTTTTCTGGTCTACAGCCATTCTTGTGAGATAATTTCATCTTGCCAACAGAGATACTGCTCAAAAGTTGTCTATCCTTGTGAGCAGTATTTTTTTTGCCATGAGTCTCTGTATCTGAGATAGCATAGGGAACAGGAGACTGGTGTGAAAGGTATGTAGCAACAAAGCTCTTCACCTCTTGAACAAAGATTTTACCTCTTCAGTGAAGCTTAGGAGGCTATTCAGGGCACCTACAGAAGACCGCTGATTACAGCCTGTATAAACCTGTTACCAGGCAGAAAATGGCCCTAGTTCAGATCCTTAGCATTGCTCATGATACATGTATATTCTTACTCACTCATCGGCGGAGGGCCCATCTCCTCTGCTGACTTGCAGCCTCTGAGCAGATCCTAGCCAGGAAATTCTTTTCCCAGCTTACTTGCTCTTTGGCACAGTGATCTCAGTAATGTGGGGATGAAAACAAAAGTGGCATATGAATTTTGAGTCATTCCATTGAGCTACCCTGCAGCAATGAGTCTGACAGCCTCAGCTCAATTTAAATTAACTTACCAAAGAGGATTGGATATTTGCCTTTTATAGTTCTTCCATTTTTGCTTGAAGACTTATGTATTTAATTTTTATCCAAAGGTGTTTATTTTTCCCCCAAGCATCCTCTACTATGCAGAACAGTTCTGTACAATTGTTTAATTATGAATAATGCTTTAGAAAAGCATTGGAACTTCAGCTTTATGGGGAGCTGTGCTTAAGCAAGATCAGAACCTTGAAAGATACCTCTGCAAAATGATGGGCCCTACTTGTGAGCCAGTTTTTACCTTCAGTTCCACCATATTGTTCTTTGTCATGTGGAAGTCTGGGAAGAATCAGTAGCTTGAAGGTCCTGTCATCCTCCTGTCTGTGCTGACATTTTATTCCAGGATATTAACAGTACCACCAGAATGTTAAGCCCTCAGCTCTCTTCCAGCTCTCACGTTTGCATGCAAGTAAGTAAATCAGATGAAAATTATGTGATAGGAAAACTGATTTATGTATTTTGACACTCTGTGTTGAAGCACACCTCTGACTCCCATTTATATGCTTCAACTGAAGGCCACTGGAGTCTCCTATTAATTTCAGTGGTCTCTGGATCAAGCCCTCAGTCTTGACACTCTGTGTGGTAGATCCTGGTTCAGCATATTCTTAAGGATATGTTTAATTCCATCCCCATTTAATAAAGCAATTAAGCGTGTGATTAACTTGAGTAAGATGTTGAAGCCTGTGCTTGAAAGTCAAGTATGATCTCTGCTGAACTAAGACTTAAATAGTAATTTACACTAGAGGCTGTCCCCATCCAGTATCTGGAAAATGGGGCTTCTGCAGAGGCACAGCCCTCCTAGCTATCACTGCGGATACAGATCTTTTCAAAACAGAGCTATCTAAAATCCAGCCATTTTTAAGAAAAACACTCTGGCTTATTTGTGCGCTGTCATGTGTACACAGGCCCTTTTTTTTACACTAAGTATGGCTACATGAGGGCATTCATAATGAAAGCTGGTCATTTTGAAGTAAAAACTAGTAGAAGCAATTGAAGAAATAGGAACAGTGACAACAGTGCCTCAGCTCACCATAATTGCTTCTTTTTCAAAGTCCAAGTGGTTTGTTTTGTTCTGCAGTTCAGAAGCCCTCAAAAATTTACTTCACTCCAGTAAGTACTATGCAAATAAATCTTTCTTCTAATAAAATATGCATGAACATCTGAAATGCAAAACATGTACATAAATTGCCATGTGTTGGTTGAGGCATAAGAGCTCTGTGTGTGACCTGAGCACATGAGAAGCAATTCAAATCAGCTTAGCACTAGCTGAGATGGCAATCTAGAGGGCTATGAGTGACTCATTTAAATAAACTTGCACTTGCCAGAGACTAGCGATACTGCTAAATGAGATCCAGTGCATCTCTCTGTGGTGGCCTAAGAAGTTGCCTCCCCCAGTTACTGACTGTAGAACTGTCTTGGAGGTTGCCTCTTTCCACAGTAAAATTAGCAGAACTGCCCCACCTCAGTTGCTTTATTGCCACAATCTCCTCCTTTCTTTAAACTGCAGCTGAAGTAAGCTAAACTAACAGACTTCACATTGAAGCTGTTAAGGCACTGACTATGTTCTCTTGACTTCACTGTGAGCATGATGACCACAAATATAGTATTTGTAACTCCTTAATTTGTTGCATAAAGCTGTAATAAGCTCATCTATTAATACCCTAACAATCAACAGCAGTTTCATCTCAGCTGGTGGGGGAGGTCCTGTTTCTCTCACAGCCTAGGCCCGTGCCTTTTGTACTCTGTGGCACACCAGGGCATCGGTCTTTTAAGCTTGCAAAGAACTGTATTGCAGGAAAATAAAATGTCTTTTTAATGGCAATGAAACGGCTGCTGGAAAAAAAGACAACACATCAGCTCATGTTTACAGGATTTTGGCCAAAATGTCTTCAGGTGGCTAATAAAATGCCTCAGCTTACTTTTTGTGATAATTCAATGCTGAATGTCCTTTATGGGGGGCATAGCGAAAAGCAATATATGCCAACCATCCTCTAAAAAAAAAAAAAAAAAAGACAAGATAAACAGTGTTTTATTTCTTCCCTTGTAAGGGTTTAAAAGAACTGAGAGTATCTGCCAGACTTACAAGGAGGTGTATTTTGGCGGTGTGGCTAAGACAAATTCAGATGGTAGATGAGCCAAAACATGAATATTTCGGCAGTTGAAAACGGGAGTAAGTGCATTGGATGCATGTTATGTCTATGCGGTAGAAAAAAATGATCTGTAAAAATTGTTTCTTGCTTAAATTACAATTCCATAAAATTTAAAATGCCTCTAGCCCTTTTAGTATTGAGGCCGATCCTAATTGCTTCAGTAGTATCGTGACTTCTCTGGCCTCTGTAATACAATTCCTGATTTACTGCAAGAGATCAAACTCAAGGCCACTGCAACTCCATTTTACTACTTCATTGAATATATTGTGTATGTTATTCATTTAATTGTCAGCTGCCACTGCACAGGCAGTACCAACCCGTGTAACTATACTTTCCATCTGTGGGTCCGGCACCCCACTGAATAGCCTTCTAGCCACATGGCTCCCAGTAAATTAAAAAAAAAAGGGGAAAAACAACCCCAGTTTGATGTATTCCCTCTGAAGAATGCTCAAGTTACCCTACCACTGGAGCATTACAGAAGGGGGGCAATCACTTCAGATGGAGGGACTCAGACTTAAAAGCTGATGTTTTCAGTTTACCTGACTGAATTGGCTCAATGGAAAATGCAAGTACTACTGCAGTCTCTTCTTCCAGCAGAATTAGATGATGGGCCATGCTGAGCAGATGGAAAATGGCAGTCTCCAGTCGTTACTACGTATTACAAAACGGACGTCTGTCACGGCCTGAGTTAGGCAACTAAGGGAATCTCTACATGATCTTCTGCAGGAAGACTTGGGTTTTCCCTGCCCACGCTGGAAGCAGGCGCATGCTTCAGACTGAAGAGAAGCTGAGCAACCATGATAAAGGGGCCATAAGCGTGAGTTAAATACTCCCAGCTTCCCGGCAGGATTACTAGATCAGGTTTGGCACTCTGCTAATGAGAACTATGCTCCTGGCTTTAAGTGGCTCATGTCCAGAAGACACAGTCCAGCAGAACCAGTGTGTGACGTAGGCAGGACCGGTGCAAGAGACAGCCAAAATATTAGCTGACTGAAGCACGTTGCCTCCCATGCCCCAGCACACTGGAGACTGTAAATTCAATTCCCAGGTGCTTAATTCCCCTCATTTACTTCAGAGGGATGACAGGCACTTACCTCCATGTTGTGAATGGCAGCATTTCATTTTGCTTTTAGGTATGGCATTATTAGTGTTACAACATCCAAGATGGCACTAAATATCCATGTGTTATTTTGGAGCTTCCCTGAGGACCAGAATTTGACTTTTTAAAAAATCATATTTTGTTAGCAAACATGTGTTCAGGGGTCTATTAATCTCTCTACAGTTGACACTCAAGGCCGTCTGTGCAGCAATTTGTTACAACGCCACTAAACCTGGCACTTTAATTATGGGATGCCAGTTTTTGCTTTTCTGTTGTGAAGTGAACATAAAGTCATCACTTGTTTCTATTTTTGCATGAAAATGATTCATAATGTAGAATGTACTGTACTACAAAAGGGTTGGAAGAAAATAGTTCCATGATACATGTTGGGAGACAGAAGAAATGGCTTGCTGCTGTGATTCACGCTTGTACTGCCCAGGCATTCCAAAAATGGCTTTCTTCACAATTAGCCACAAAATCTGTAAACCATAAAAGGAAAACCATCAGTCTAACAGCAAGTGATTCTGGCTGGCTGCTAGAAATAAAGGAAGGTGATAATTCATAGAGCGAGGTGAAATGTCAAAACTCACTGGGCATCTTCTCCTAATTACTTCATAATTAGGCAACCCAAACTGGCTGTCTTTGCTCTGAAACTGAAAAGACTTACTGTGCTTCAAAAATCAATACAGTGTAGTGAGAACCAGTCCCTGATAGTTATTAATGGTTTGTCTGTGGCATAAGGGGCACGTATGCTGCCACTTGTTGAGGACAGGGGCACATAAGGGATGGCTGAACGGCAGCCCTTCTCCCCTGGGCAGCTGAGGGGCTGCTGCCTACATATTCCCTGTGGAACAGACTTGGCAGAGAGAAGGCAGTGAGTAGGCTGAGCCCTGGCAGATTGCTCTTCCCCCAGCACAACCAAAATCAAAAACAGCACTGCTGAGAGCACTCAGCTGGATGTCAGCTGAAATATGAAAATGTGGGTGTTGCTTCCTTCGACAAGTCTGCATCTTTGGGACCTCCTCAAGCTTGGCATAACCAGGTACGTCTCAAGGACAACATGCTTCTTCCAAGGCCTTTTATAAGATCTGAGGATCTCTAATCTTTGACTAGGAAAAGTTTACAGTAACGAGATAGGGTGAACTCCAGCTATAGCCAAGACACCCCTCTTAAAATTTAAAAGCAGAATATTTATTAACATGTGTCTCCTGAGAGCCTTTGACATGTACTCTGGGAAAATTTACATACACAACTATAATTACAGAAGCAAAGGGAATTTATTAAAGCTGCTAATTCATTTTTTAAAATTAGAATCATCAGTGATAATGCTTGTGTATGTTCTGCCCTGTGTCTGTCATATCTAACTCAGCCATGGCCTTGACTGTATTTCTCACAGTACACAGGGAGGCCCTTTTATCTTTTGGGGCTGAATGTATTTGCTGACCAACAATCTTAGGGTGCCATTAGTTTTTAGATATCTGATGGAAATGAGAAAAGGGGTTTGTGGTTTTTTTGGGTTTTTTGGGTTTTTTTTATCCTGCAAAACAAATTCTATGCCTTCTCATTTTTATAGTTCTAGAAGGAGTGGTATCCTTAAGAAAGAAAATAAACATCACTACAGTTCCTCAGTGTTTATTTGAAAGTATAGCAAAGAATTGTATTAATACTAGTTATCATGGGACAGACTTTCTCATTGAAGTAAATGCTAACCTTTTATATGAAAATCCTTTAGGATCGCATGATCTACTCCATGCCAGGTAACCTATTGTGGTAGGAGAGCCATTCTGAGTAAACAGCAACTTCTTAAATGAGTTACAAATACATTTTTGTATTATTTTATTAATATAATAATATTAATATAATAATAATAATATAATAAATAAAATATTGTATTATACAATAGTTTGCAACAAATTATCTGTCACACCTTGCAGCCTTGGAATTTCAGCCTGAATCTGGTATGTTTTATGGATAGACTAGAGCTGCTTGGCTGCTGATTTTGAGAACACCTTTACACTTTCTGTTTATTTTGCTGTGTAGTTGTTTTGTACCAGAAATGTTCTCATGTGACCTCAAGCTAACAACTAGTTATAAATGGCATCCCTGATGAGGTTTTTGATCATATACCCTAAGTAATCTCCTAAGCAACTGCTCCCCTTCTCAATTTCATCATCATTATAATGACACAAACTGATGCACTAGTGCATCCACTATCTGTGGAGGCTAGATTTTCAATTTCATAAATGCATATCAGCATCCTGGGAGTGGCTTAAAATACAGTCACTGTCAGGAAAAGGATTTTGGGAAGCAATAACTCTGTGTTCTATATTAATTCTGAATTATAAACATAGCAGAATATACACAAGTCCAACTTTCCAGATTTTTTTTTATCCTGGTATTAACTGTCAGGAGAAAGCTCTATGATATTAACAGTCTCGAATCTATTGCTAAATGTCAGCTTTTCCACATATAAGATTTTTTTTTGTGTCACTTCGACATTGCCAACATTCTTTTAATTAAAAAAAAAAACAACAGTCTTTTAACAGTCATAATCCCAAGGATCTGTGACTGTCAGGATGAATGGCTCCTAGTTTTTTTTCCTGGGGGCCTGACTGTGCCAGGAATTGCCTTTCCACTAGTCACCTTTGCTTAGTTAATCATCCCCAAGTCAAATTTGCTAAGCTTATATGTTAAGGGCCCAATCTTTTGTTAGCTGTCACCCAAGGAAGTTGCAGCACTTTCTGGTTTAGCTCAGTAAGAAGGATCATGGGCCTCCAAAAACCAGTTTGGTTATGCTTTTCCTCTTCCCTCCTGCCCATCAGGGAAAGCCTAACCAAGACTGAAGCTGCTGTGCTGTTTAAGGACAGCTCTGCAGCTGCTGCTGAGGGTCAGGTCAGCACTGCCCAGGAGGTGCTGGCTGCCACCACCCAGCAGGCTACAGGCTCATCTCCCGCATTCACCACGCTCTTCCCTTCTCCGTAGTTCAGTTGCAACTGTCATAGTTGTAAGGCTTGTGATCGGGCTCTCTAGTCCTTTTCTGCAAGGTTTTGAAGCTTGTTTTTCTAGTGCTTGGTCACTGCACTGTTTGTTTTACCACTTGAGTGGCACCCTGTCTCGTGGATTACGTCTATGGTTGTCTTCCTTCAGTAGCTCTGCTGCTTGCTTTCCCCAGCACACCAGAAACTTCTGTTTAGCAGGAAACCTTCTTACTCTTCGTGTTCCGAAAGCAGAAGGTAATTTCTGTCCCCCTTGACCTTGCCTGACCAATTTATCTTTTCTTTGGTGAACGAGAAAAGATACATAATTTATGAACCATTCCCATGTGGTGTAACAACATCCAGCCAAAATAATTTGTTCCTGTCTCCCTCTGACCAAGATACCTGAATCTGACAAATGTATGTAGAAATGTCTCTGCAAGCATAGGAGAACTGTGGCAAGCCTCACCGCTTCTCTGGAAGACTGCTGCATGCCTGTTTCAACTGGTGGCTATTGGGTGTGGTATTAAGGTGCTTGTACCTTCTTTGTTATTTCTCTTTTGAAGCGTACATAACCAGCAGCAACTGAATCCTTGTCCTAGAACAATAACCCATCAATGAAGCAGTTGTAGAATGAGAACAGCAGTATTTGTAATGGCAGGGTGCAGCACATGCTGGCTAGATTGTAGGTTGGCACATACTCTACCTACTACCACAGACATCTGAGGTTAAAATGCTTCGAGAGCCAAGAGAAATCTATTAATATCATTCTAACTGCTGTGGCTAAGCTCTAGGTAAGGAGAGACTCAAGCAGGTATCTTTAGAGAAGCAAAATTCTGTATTTCCTATCTATATTATGACAACTAATAATCCGCTTTAATGGGTAGTCATTAAATGGTCGCTGAATCAGTATCAGTGTGGTTTATCTGGCATGCAAGTATCAGTAACCGTGTATGTGAAATCTGCCAAAACTGTGGTCTGCTTTGGAGAGCTGACTTTTCAGAATACTTTCCGTTCATAAAGCTGCCACTTCTGTCACGCTTTTCCCATATTGCTCATTCTTTTTTCCTGTTCTCTGTCTTGTCCATAGGATTATACTTAGCTTCCTACTGATTTTTATTTAAAACATGCCAACTTTCATTTATCTGATCTTTTATTCTAAATGATCAACATGAGAAAAATTATGACACAAAATATAGGGAAAATGCTGCCTAAGTTTGAGAAATCCAGTAAGCTCCTATCTTTTGTAATTACTTAATGTATTTTCTGTTTACTATTTATCATGAGGTTGGTCTTTAGGATACAGGAGACTAAGCTTCCCAGCCAAGAGGACAGGAGTATTTGATGGCACATTCATTTATTCAAGCTGATGAAGGCTAATTCTTTGTTAGACCGCAAAGGAAAGACATCACGCAATTTTTTTTACCGTGCGTCTCATGACATTTTAGATTCAAATGGGACTTATGTGGTTCATGAATTGCCCTTAAATCATCTACATGCTGTCATTAAGCATTTTCTTAACAGCTGTTCTTTCCTTTACTTAATTACTTATCAAATGTCAAAATGTGATGGCTGAGTGAAATGTCCTGTTATCTGAACAAACCCTAACTTCAAAATCATTCTCTGTAGACAAACAAAATGAAGTGCTACATGAAAAATCATGAGATGTTCTGACTGCACAAAAGCTTCATTTTTATGCCTGACTAAACCTGACAATCAAAAAATAAGGGAGGGGAGCAGGGAGAATTAATAAATATACATCACCCTACCTAATGGTTATTAACACGCCCAGGCTGGACCACAGCTGTTAAAGACCAAGTTGTGGGATTTTTTTTCTGGAGATGAATATGAAAGCTTTTTATGGAAAATTATAACTCAAAATTGGCTGGTGGAAGTTGTTGGGGTTTTTTTTTGATGACTATTTCAAAATCTGCTCAGACACAACAAAATGTATGTTTTCATTTAAGATGGACCTGAAACTCCTGGAGAAGCTGGCATGGCTGTAATAACTGATCAGCATTACCTACATCTAATATGGCTATAAAACTATTATTTGCTTTTGGTTTGGAACAGGATTGAGGATAGAATTATCTGTTCAAAAACACAGTCCAGCTCATTTCACAGTAAAAAAAATAAACATAGCCATTAGAAAGAAACATATAAATGCAAAAAAAATGCATTACATAATATGCTAAGGCTTATAAAACATAAGTGTTTTTCCTCTTCACAGAGTTGCTATATATTTTCTTAACAGCTGAGATTCAAATATAACTTGGAATGCCTTTTCTGAATTGCTTTCGATTGCTTCGATTACAGAAATCTGAAGTTTGGGCTTAAAATGAGGTAAGAATATGTAGAGGAAAGCTTGAGTAATGGTGTAGTTTGCTGTCAATGTCTAGAAACAATTGATATGGATAGGATTTCAGTTTCATATTAGGAGGAATTTCCCTAAATACAGTTCCTTGTTAGTTCTTCCCTAACCCCAAAATAACAGGAGATGCTGAATTAATGTGAGAGTTTTATACCAGTGTCTATGAAGTCTAATCAGAAATAAGCCTTTAATGTGTCACTAGCAATAAAAAAGTGAGGCCAGAATCTGTTATATATACAAAAGAACTGTAGCTTAATAGGATGAGTCTACATTTATTTTAAACCTTGCATTTATTTCTGTGAATGAAAAGTAGGGATCAGAGTATCTCAAGAATGAAATATCTGTTTGTAGCTCTGCCCTGCAAAGTGTAGCTCTCATTTGCACATCTAAAGCCCACCGGTTAAAAAGCTCTAGTGATACGAGCAGAGCCTTGTCGAGCCCCGCAGCAGCAGCTCTGGCTGTCCAGCAAACAAAGGCAAGAGGACTGTGGTAAAAAAAGATGACAGGCAGTGTTCTGCTCTGAGGATTGGAAAAGAATGTAGCAGCATGCACTGCCTTACTCTGAGACTGTCTTAACTCACCAAACGTGAGTATGACTCCCTGGGGAGAGAGAAGCAAAAGAAGTGTTTGTATGAAAAGTGTTTATATCCCTACCAGGCATTCACAACACCAAGGAGGGGAAACTGAGGCAAAGGGTTATTGCCCGCAGTGCTGCGAGCAGCGATGTTTTCCTTTCATTCTATGTAAAACCAGGAGCTTAGTTATCACTCTTTTGTTACTCCTTTCCCCTCCCTTCTTTACTTGTTAGGAGGGAAGGATGGCCTATCATGGGAGTCCAAATACATTCTTTTCCAATACCCTGGAGACGCGTTTGATAACGAAGGAAATCTTCCTCCTTTTTGTTGCTATACCTAAAAAACAGTTGCATCTACTGTTTATAAGTAGCAAGGTATTCTGTGCAACCTGAATGCAGTCTGAACAATGATGAAATATTTAGAAATTAGTTGGTGGTGATGCACTGGCAGATAATGGACTTCTCAGCTTCTTGTTTACATTGCACCATCCATATGTAATATTTGATAATGTATTTGCTGTGACATTGGCATGATTATCTGCATCAGTTAAAATGAGTGTTAATTTATAATCAACTGTGATTGGAATACTGTTCCATGGCATTGAGTTATTCACAACAAGAAATGTTCCATTAATCAATCCAGGAGACTAAAGGACAGGGTTTAAAAAAAAAAAATTAGCTGCCTAAAGATGTTAATGATGTTCTTAGTAATTTCTTTTAAATCCTGGCATTTCTTCAAAATACCCACTTATTCTGAAACCAGTACTCATAAAAAGTTTCTTCCTTGTGCACTGGTTTCCATGAAAAGTGCTTGCATAAATAAAACTACTATAAATAGTATGGAAGACTCAAAAATTAAGACAGTCTTTTAAAGAGCTATTTGAAAATTAGA
The DNA here is from genome assembly GCA_013396775.1 of Cephalopterus ornatus. Classification (NCBI taxonomy): domain Eukaryota; kingdom Metazoa; phylum Chordata; class Aves; order Passeriformes; family Cotingidae; genus Cephalopterus; species Cephalopterus ornatus. The sequence continues at coordinate 317,870 of VZRE01010291.1, read as the reverse complement.
GAGACTCCTGAAATGAGAAATAATGACCTCCTTTTACTCCTGGACATGATAATTTAGCATATACACTGCAAAATGTTTTTCCTCGGTCACACGCTCATTCTCTGAGCTGCACTGAGGACGTGCAGGGTGCATAGCACACTGTAAAGCCAGGCTGCTAGGAACCAAATGCATGAAGCAAAAGTTCCGCATCAGCATCAGTGCTCATTCTCTGTTGCCTGATTGGGGTGATCTTGTGGTTTCCAAGAGCTATTAGGCATGTTGTTTGTTTAAAAAAATGAAACAGCAACAAACAAACTTTAAGTGCATTGAGATGATTCATATCACAGCTACTGGTGCTCAGGATGTTGTGAGCTACATATTTTGAGGGCATTTATCTAACTCCAAGTGTCTTTTACTGTTGATGGGTAACGTAAGGTCTGTGAGTCAGCCAGTGCACTTAATTACTGTGGCTAATAATTAGAGAAAAGGAGCTCCCCATGGAAGCTGTTGTGTAATGTTGATTTTAATAGGTCCTTGCCCAAGCCTACCCTTTTCCATGATGTGAGGGCAATCTCCTAGTATCTCTGCCTCATGAATAATCCTGGTGACTTCACTATGAATGAAACACAGAACGTTGTGAAAGCCCAACTCCACCAAAGACAGTTGTAAAACCCGCGTTGCTTGCAGTGAGGACAAGATCTCACCTGCAAGGTCTTGCTCTGCCCAGCTCTGGCAACTGAGATGAGAATCACAGGGCCAGTGTCCTCTCATGTCCTCACTGAGTGAACAACAGGGTGAAATGCTTGCCAGCCGTGCTGGTACCAACCTCAGAATTACTTCTTTACCTCTTTGAGTCTCAGGTACTTTGTATCGACTTACACAATCTGTCTTTTTTGTACCTCAGGCTGAATCCTGCTTTCAGCCAAGTATTTCCACAAAGTCCGTGCGAGCTCTAATCCCTGCTTCAAATATGTCAGGATGGGGTTACGGAAGCAAATCTTGCAATCACTGCACTGAGACTTGCAGAAGTGGTGCCAAGTTTTGCCTGGCAGACTGTCCCTGTACAGTGAGGGGGCTGTGTGCTCCTCATGGGAGGGCTGACATTGATGTGGCTGAGCAACACCTGGAGCAGGATCCCTGATGCAGCTCACCTGTAAGACAGCCCTCACAGTGTTGTGACTCAGCTGGTTTTATTTGTGGCAGAAATGTAAATCTCTGGGCTACAAGGCAAGAGCTACACGAGAAGCTTTGCATTCAGCAGGCTTAGGCACCCAAAGCTGCCACTGTGTTTGGGCACGTAAGTTCCTGAGTAAATTTCATTCAGATTTTACTCCTAGCAGGGGTTGTTCACCCCCTCTGTAAATAAAGCCACCTTATTTGGGTAGCCAGCAAGGTTTTAAAAGACTAATAATAGATCCCCAGGTTAGAAAAGTTTGACCTCAAGTTTTATTTAGGATGTAGGACTCTCATGCAAATTGTAGCGCAGAGCAGGGAGAGAAATATAACAGCTGGTCTGGTTTTATAGCTTCTACTCTAATGCATCGTGGCAAATCCATTTAAGTAAGCTGTACAAAAACATCATCACTTCTGCTTAATTATAAATCTGTTGCATACAATTTTGCATTTTGAAAATGAATATGGATAAAGAGACTTACCTCTAATCTATATTGATCTCTATCAAGAGATGAACAGATGATGAACTTAAACCATCTAGTTCTATTCCAGTGCATTTCCCATCTGCACAGAAATGGAAAAATGTTTACTGTAATTAAGACCTAACACTTCAAGTAAATGATTATGGTAGTAAAAGATAAAGTATAGTAAAAAAAAAAAAGCAAAATCACATGTGAGAGAATGCTGTTGCATATTGCCAAGGTCAGCTGACACAAGAATTCAGAAGGCAGGAAATATGCTCCTCAGTGTGAGTAATGGACTGTGTTCTTCCTCCTGGCAAAATGCATTAAAGGTGAGCATATTACTTAACATCTACATGCTTCAGTTCTGTCTCCTCCAAAATGGGGATAATTGCTCTCTAAAATGTATCTCAAAACACTGGTTTGTTTTTATTCTGATACCGTATTAGTCAGAAGAAACAATCACTCATCTTTCAGATCTAGCACTACATTGGGAAACACACACAACTAGAGTGCTGGAGAAGTGATGAAATTCAAACATATGAGAGACAAAAAGGCAAATGACACCCATCACAAGCTGGAAAGTCCAAGAGGGCATCAACCTCTGTTCTTTGTATGAAGATCCTCACTGACTTACGTTTATAAATATCACAACATCTTGAAATAGTACCTTGAAAATTCCATCTGCCAGGAAAATATTTACTGTGTTTACTGGATGAAGAATCCTTCAGTAGGATGGTGGAATTTCAGTTCCAGAGTAGTATGTGACCTGGTTGGCACCTGTGAGTCCTATATTCTGTAACTCCCATCTGCTTAGATTTGGAGAAAAAAGATATCTATTTACTTCCTACTCCTCATCACTTGTCTGATGTAACTTCTGTGTGAAGTATCTGAACAAGCAACTTGATTAACGTGACGACCATAGGAATGTACATCCAGAGATTATAAGCCTCCGTGATAATGGGCTTAGGTCTACTTAGCCAACCGTGAGAAGGAAATATGAAACAAGGACAAGACTGGTTTCAGTTTAGCCAAGGATAAGCATAACCAAGAGTTCCTTATCAGCTAGGACTTGAATTCTCACCAGTGTCTGGATACTTGAGGTAGTCCTGGGGCCAATTAGCATATGCTGTACTCCACACCCCTGAATAGCCCTTCCTTTGGTGAACGTTAGTTAGAAAACTGCAAAACTCAACACAATGATCCTTTCCCTGGAGACAAGAATCATCACAGTACATTTATTTCTTCCTTGGAGAAGGAAATATATACACAACTCTGTTTTCTTCTTAATTTCTGAAGCTGCAGGAGATCATTATCTTATTTCAATGTACTATTCCAATTACTTTCATTTTACAATCCTGTAAAATTCAAAATAACATAAAAAATCTTTATATACCCAAATGGATATAGAAGTGTTATATGTAAGACTTTGTACATTTAAAGCCAAACAGTTTAAAAAGAAATCCATTGTCATTTATTTGTGCTTGCTTACTTGCATTACTTTTCAGCTTGGGTAATGCCAATTAGATGGTTTATGATTATTTCACATTGAATTTCACTGCAGGCTCCCTCTGCACCAGCACAGCTCTTCAGTGGTTCACTGGTTGCAAATCCTGTGGGGAGAAAATGTATTTCTTTGTCGGAAGACAGAATTTCTTTTGGAATTTGTTTAAATTGCTGCTACCTGCTGATCAGTCCTGGTCTTTATCACAGACTCATTAACATGTCAGCCCTGGTACTGTGATGGATGCCTTGGCAAACGCTGGATCTGGCTTGGAAATCCCTGCGATGCCAAAGAATTAAATCCCAGACCCACTGAGTGACAGGAGTGAGGAATGAGTAAAAGAAAATAAGTTTAAAAATATAAGTAAATAAAATAAGAATTCGGTTGTACTTCCTGGACGTGTTTTCTGGGCTTTGAGTTTGCTGGATGCAGCGTGGCTCAGCGTGCACTCAGCAGAGACTGAAGGTCTGTGAAGACCATGGACAAGTCATTCCAGGTTTGATATTTTGGTCTCCCTACCCATCTGTGGAGATAATGGCACCTTTACTTTGGAGCTCGCGATGTGAAAATGCGTATTCCAAGGCATTAGATGTTGTGGAGCAAGACATGGCACAAGAGAGGTTGGGCTGTTACCTCAATCTTTCAGACCCTTTTGCAACACATTCCTAAAGGAAGTCCTTTTCTAACAGCCCCGGGAGTTTAGGCTCATTCTTCCCTCCTTAATCTGGTATTGGTTTGCCATTTGTGTGGGCAACACCAGGGCCTGGAAGCTATACACCCACAGGGTGGTTTCCCAAGCAACCATGAACTATTGCAGGCTTGGGTCAGGAGCACATCATCTTCCTCAGCTTGGAAAACAGCATCAGGAATACAAGGGGGAAGGCAATGCTGCCTCTCTCCAGACAGAACTTCTCACCTGGGAGAACCTAGGAGGGGTTGAGAGGAACTGCAAATCAAGAGGGAGCTGTAGGCCATGAGACTCAGGGGAAAGAAAAATATTCAGGGGTGTGGGAGGAAAGGCAATAAAAAAATTTTTCTAAAAAACTTGAACAGCCCCCTAGCAGGACAAGTAGAAATAAGCCTGACAGGAAATGACAAGAAATTGTAATTAGATAAATGTTAATAAGAAGAGAAGGCTCTAAACTTAAGGGAATATTATTATTGATGGTAGTAGAAGAAGGTGCAAACTCTGCAAGTTTTGTTTTCTGGCCCAATGTACTTAGGTCTATGTATAATTTAAAGTATTGACTTCAGTGGGGAATACTTTTGTTCTGAGAGCCCTGTGTGTGTGTTATGTATCTGTTGGAGCCAGGGACTCTGGCAGGAGTGGTGCTCTCTGTGCTGGTTAAGGCTGCTAAAATGTTTTTAATTCTATTTTTACTCCTTCTCCAGTGCTTACAATTGGTTATAACTTTCTGAAACTTTACGTACTGAGCTGAACTCTTCCAGATGGTTTACTTTTGAAACTGGTTTCATGCACGTGGGCAAGAGGAAAAACAGTTCACCCATTTAAAACCAGGAACGGCCTTTATTTCCATACACTGGCTTTAAATATTTCAGAAATGCTTTCCAATCCATACAGTTTCCTATTAGAGGTTAGCCTTGCAAGGTGTAAGGACCCTCTCTCCTAAGACTTGTAAAACTGAGCATTTCATAGGGATGTAAAGTTTACCTTTTTTGATTTACCTTTTTATTTTTTTTTGATAATTTTCTTGAAGTAGTCCTAAAAATTCATCATGCATTGTTCATAAGATGATACAGTGTGCCACGTTCCCAGTGTGGGTGCAGTTTTAGATTTCTGCTCAGATGAGTGAAATAAACAACTGGGCCTTAATACTACAAGCAAAGTGGGACACGGCTGAGGGAAACTGTAGAATAAGCTTCTTAAAGTGCAATATATAAACTCACAGTGTATTAAATTCATCACCATTGCTCTTGCTGAAATTAAAAAATGTTACATCAATGTAATTCTTCTCTATGAGAGCCTGAGCAAAGTCTTGGAAAACTTTGCATTAACAGAGAGGAGTTGGTGAGACAGGGTATGTCTTTGCCAGTGGCAGGCAAAAGCAAGCAAGAACCTTCCTGAAGGTGTTTTATTTATGTGGTTGCTGGTGATCCTTAGGCAGGAAAAGCTTTCCATACAGTGATGTGGCTGAGGCTCACTTGGAAAACACTGAACTGCTTTTAAAAGACAGTAAAATATTCTGCTCTTAATTTGATGGTAGAATCTGTAAGGTAGCTTTGCTGTCCTGTATGTGACTGCCTCATCTGCTGACTGGCATTAGCAGTGCCTGTGCTGTCCTGATGTGCTATGCCAGGACGGTGTCTGGCTGCTGAGAGAGGGAAAATTCCTTCTTCTCTCAGCTGATCCTTTGCATCCTTCTCTGGCGGCACAGTTTCCTTCGCAGCGGTGAGAACAGCCTGTATCACACTGGTACTCTGTGTGAGATGGAAAGAAAAGAAATTTGGATGCTGTGGTGTGCCATGTCCTCAGGCCACCATGCTTCCTTAGGAGCAGAAAGGTGAGCACGGTCAGGGGTTGCCACCCTGTCCAGGGAAGCTCTGTGAACAAGGCACAGCATCACAGAAATGCCTTTTCCCCATTTCATTTGCCTCTCACAGTTTTCCTGAATCTTCCTCCCTGTGAAGTTTCTCTTGGCTGGTGTGATGCTTTCCACCTAGAAGAGTGGAGGTGGGTTCCACTGATACACACGAGGGAAAACACATATTGTCGAGTGTCATTTCTTTTTCATATGGAAAGACAGTGCAAAAGGAGGGTGGGGCAGATGGGTGTAACTGCCTTGAAAGAGAGTAAGGGCAAATGGAGAACATGGGAGTGGGAGAGCTACCCTCATTAAGCATCAAAAATTGCTTTCATTGTGACACATCAAAGCGGAAGGCTTTAATATCTTCCAGTATGTCTTGCTACAGGAACCCTTCAGAAGAGTGGGACAACCTTAAGCAGACTTGCTCCCAGCATCAGGTGGGCCTGGTAAATGTTCTTGTCTCTGGGATGAAGGATGCCTTTGCAGCCTGTGAAGTATTTATAGTAGTGTTATTGGCTCTGGTAATCAGTAACTAGCTAAAGCTTTGTGATAAAATAGAGTGGCTTTACCACACTTAAGGACATGGGAGACATTTTAGATACTGGCAATAGCATGGTCTAGCACTTACCAACCATTTCTGCCTTCCATTTCTGCAGCATAGTGTTCCTAAAGGGGCAAGGGAAGGGACTTGTTACTTGGGTCTGCATGCTTCCCAGCTTGCCTGCAGTTTTGTGTTGGTGTTAAGGAAACAGAACTTGCATTTCAGCCTGCCCTCCATGCCCTGGTGTTTATCTTATGAACAAATTGCATTCCCATTCTCTTTTAGCAAGCCCAGGCATTATTTGCTTAGGCTATATACACTGAGAGAGAGGCCCCTGCGGCTTTACAGCACCTAACTCAAGGTGAATCCAATCCTTAATCAGACTTTGGACTTTCTTGAAATTTGAATAATTCTAAAGGTCACTGCTCCTGCAGAGGTTGGGAGAAACTTGCTCTCAAAGGAAAGGGAGAGCTTAGGCAGCCATCTCCTCTGTTGTGAGCACTCCTAACACGGGGGTTTGCCCATGACCACATTTTTTGTCAGTCCCTGTAAGTAATAGATTCCTTTGTGCTCCATGTAAATGACTGGAACAAAGTGTATGTAGAAGAGTCTGGTTATGCCTACATGGCTTTCTGGGCAGACAAACTGTATGTCACTCCTTATTGTCAGGAAGTCAAAGGTTTCTTGACTTGCTTTATTGTACCATGCCAGACCTGCCAGCCGAGCTGCTGTTAGGACACATCTGTCCAGGGGACCTCTTGCTCTTCTTGTACATGAAGGACCTGGAAGAGCTTTCAAGAGCCATTTAGAATTGCTAGTCCAGGAAAGGAAATAAAGACAGAATGCTGTAACCAACCTGATCCTTTCCCTGTTGCAGCAGTTTTAATTAGGTGTGGCTTTACTGTGGTCAGCAGGGTGTTACCTCTATAGAGCCAGCAAGAGCCCTGCTTCTGCTTGATGGGACATCCAGTGTCCCAGGGAGCTGCTGTCCTTCCTGCTAACTGTCCTTGGGCTTGACTTAGTTTTCTAGGAAAGATCCTAAGATCCCAGTTCTGAAGCCCTTCCACCACCCTGCTTGCCTCAGCATGAAGAAGTCAGTAGTCAAGGTGCTTGTGCCTTGCCACCAACACTTCAGCTATTGTCAGCTGAAGACAGCTCTTGACTTGTGCCGGGTTAAGGGCTGGCCTTTGCTCTCGGGTTACCTCCACTGTGAACAGATCTGCCCTGCCTGATTTAATGAGTGTCTGTGAGAAGCGGTTACACTGCCCTCTCCTTCCTTGAATGGAAGGAAAAGACAGATGAATAACTCAAACCTGCAACCTGATCTGTAGGTTTTTAGCCATCAGTTATGTTTCTGCTAGTGTAACCCTGGGGTTCCCCTTCAAGTGAGTGAGGTGGTTCTGCTGTTCCCTCATCTCCCCTTTTGAAACCTCATAGTCTGTGATACTGATATTCCTACTGTGTAGTGAAAATACATCCTCTGATGGGTTCAAAATAAACAGATATCTCTCTAAAATGGGAGTGCTGAGTAGAAATTGATAGAGATCAATGCCTGTGAACTTGGTACAATAAACCTCCTTGTGTTGCTGTTTGTGTGAATGTGGCTCCCATTGTACTGACCTGGCTGTTGGGTAGGTAGCAGGGAACGCATGGGTGAGTTTTCTTTATAGTTGCTTTCAAATATTTATCTGCAGGAGGATAATGGGAGAGCTATGTTTCCTCTTGTCGTCAGAATTTCAGAAAGGATTTTAATCCCCTGCAATCCTGCTGCTTGCAGAGCCCTGACAAAAGTGGCTTGATCCTGCTGGCACAGGACCACTTCTCCTTCTTCCCTGCTGCCCCCAGCAAGGATGTACTTGAACTTGCCAGACTGAGCAGCATAGTGTGAAAATACCGATATTTTGGAAACTTGACTGAATAGGGGCTATAAGGTACAATCAGTGAGATCTAACAGGGGCTCCTGGTCTTTCTCTTCTTTTTCTTTTCTGTTTCCTCCACTTCCCTTTTAACTGGTGAGTAAATGAGTGAAGCTGGAGATGTACAGATCTCGACTCCAGTGCAAGATGTAGGTGTCCAGCACATTTTGGGACTGAGCGCTGATTTCCCTCTTGCCAGCATGGCCATTAACCTGAACATGTATTAAGATGACATAGACCCTACTGCATATTCTGTTCCAGGTGCTTATGATTTATGAAGGGTCTCAAATGAATAGTTTAAAACCTGGATTAAAACCTCAAAAGCTGCTGCAAGTCTGGTATACTGCTGAGTTTCAAGTCAGCGCTGAGATGATATTGTATGATACTGTTTACAATAGGTCTTTCCACAGGGACTACCTTAACTTACTCTCTGCTGATTACTGTTTAGTGTCTCATTTTTCTTCCAGTCTGAAGGTCTCCTCTTCCTTTGCTGTAGCTCCGGGTGGGCATTAAGAGTTTTATTGTGGCTTTGGAAGTACCCAGCACTGCAGCAAGGCAGAGCATCAGTGTGCCTGGCCTTTGCGTTAATGATTGTGTTAGGAGCTATGTGCTAACAGAGATAAGGATCGTGTACGGCTCCCTTCTGCCTCCCCAAGCCCTCAGAGTGACAATGTGAGTTCCTATAACATCATAAAACACAGTTCATCAATTACTGTGAAACTAGGGGGAGAACCTATGAACAGCCTGTCTCTGCTTCTCAAGCTGCTGCTTTTGCGAGGCACACGCATGACTGTGGTGCTGATACGTAGGGAACAGGGCATGCACAGTGGCAAGAAACAGAGCCATGTGTGTATTGCTGCGTTGTGATATGCCACACATGCTCTGTGTTTTCACATGTGACAGGAGGGGCTGCAGTCTCCTTCCAACAATTTTTTTCGCAGCTGCTACCCTCCCTTTATTCAATGCATCTCACCCCTGTGCCAGGCAGGAAAGTGGTTTTTCTCCCCTGAGTCCAGACATGAAGTAAAATTCATCTCTCCTTCCTGTTTCATAAAAGAAGCAGCCAAGGAAAGGCTCCTTTAGCTGCAGAAAGCTGCTGTGAGCTCTCCATGGAACCCTCCTTGCGAAGCACAGTCACCAGCCATTGGGGCCCAAGGCTTCAAGGAGGTGAGAAGGACCCATGTGCTCAGAGGTATTTCCAGGCCCAGCTACTGTCTAGATGTGTGTTATGCTTACATTACGGCTCACAGTGGTAAAGTACAACATGGTGATAGAAATGGAAAAAATTTCTCAGTGAGGTAACTGAGAAGTAAAACCTTGGACTCAGATGCAACACAGTTCAAGGTATAATACTAGTGTTAAGCTTTGCCCTATTAACTGCTTGATAGAATAGTGGGTTGATAGATACCAAGATGGTATCTAAAAATCATATTTAAGATTGTGTGGGGTTTTTTTTCCAAAACAGTGCTCTTCATCACTATGCGCACACATAGCAGCGTGTCAGGGGAACACCTAACGCTTGCTAGATAAACACATCGCTCCTCTCCATGTGGGAGGAGCAGCCACAGAGCTGCATCATGCCGAGCCCTGCTGGGTGCTCCTCCGTCTGCAACCTACTTAATATGCAAAGATACCTTTTCTGCAGTGAAAAGGCTTTGATTCGCCCAGGTCCAGATCACTTTATTAGCATTGCAAAAATGCTAAGAGCCTATACAGCTCTTCAAACAACAAACCCTTCTGGCTCGGTTTGATCATCTGCTACATATGTGATCCTAGCAGAGATAATTTGGAAAGGTGTGCTTATTGCTTTGCACTTAGCAGATAGGGGTATGCCTGGCAGTTTCAGAACCATGCCCTTGGCTAAAGTCTGTTGCTAAGCAATAGTTTAAGATAAGGAATATATACAAATCCCCAAATGTTCAGTTTTAGGACTTCAGGTACTCATATGAGAGAGGTATAACAACATCCTGCCTTTGTCCAGAGCCCCCAAAAGGAATGTTAATCTTCATTAGCCTGAGAACAGCATTAAAATGTAAGGATCTGCTGTGTGTTCTTCCTCTTGCAACTAGCTGCAGTGTACAGCAGAATAAACAGGTCAGATGAGTAACCAGCTCTACTCCTCATCTGAGGTGACAAGGTACAGAGAATGGACAACTCCTTCTCCCTCAGCCTTTATTTATGGCAGACTTTTGCACATGGAGATGGTAAAATCAGAGATTAGTTTGGTTGGAAGAGACTTCTAAAAGTCTTCTAGTTCAACCCTCCCTGCAGTAAGCAGGGACATCTTCAGCTAGATCAGGCCCCTTCAGCCTGACCCTGACCGTTTGTAGGGACGGGGCATTCACCACCTCTCTGGGCAACCTGTTCCAGTGTTTCACCACCCTCATTGTAAAGAAACTTCTTCCTTATATCTAATCTAAACCTACTCCTCTTTCAGTTTAAAGCCATTCCCTTTGTCCTATTGCCCTTGTAAAAAGTCCCTCTCCAGCTCTCTGGAAGGTGCTGTAAGGTCTCCCTGGAGTCTTCTGCTCTCCAGTCTGAACCCCAACTCTCTCAGCCTGTCTTCCTAGGAGAAGTGTTCCAGCCCTCTGAGCATCTTTGTGGCCCTTCTCTGGACTCCCTCCAACAGGATAGGGACTTTCTTGTGTTGGGGGTTCCAGGCATTCCAGGTGGGGTCTCACAAGAGCAGAGTTGAGGGGCAGAATCATCTCCCTCAACCTGCTGGCCAAGCTGGTTGGCTGCTTTTGATGCAGCCCAAGATACAATTGGCTTTCTGGGCTGTCAGTGCACATTGCTGGGTCACATCCAACCTTTCATCCACCAGATGATGGGAGGGAGCATAGCCTTTCACTTCTTATCTTTCTCCCTGCTTCTGTGCATGCCATCCATGTGGCCCTTGTAGCTGGAGGTCACCTCAGTAGCATGTCTGTCACCCATGTTGGCTTGTGCCCATCAGCCAGTGAGTCACTTCATAAGCAAAGGGGAACTCTCCCATGGTGGTTCTCTGCTGCTCCCATCTCATGGATCGTGTCACAGACTTGGGCTGTTTGCATCTGAAACTGAGCCTGCTTCTGCTTTCTTCACCTGCCCCATAGCTCTAAGTCACCCAGTTTCACCTCATGCCCTCCCAAATAGTTTTCTCTGCTTTATGGCCTGCCATGGGTGGATCCGAGCAATGTTGTGGGGCAGGAGGTGAGCCCCATCCCTGCATTTCAGCAGAAGCCTCATGGAAAGACTTCTTGTCTTCTGCTCTCCCCGTTTCCCCAGTGTGTGTGAGGGAATAGCGAGTAGCTGCAGGAGCTTGGCAGCAGCAGTGGACACAAGCTGAACTGACACATAGGGTGCAAATAGAGTCATAAAGTATATGTGGCAGTGTGATGCATATTAAAGCGATTTGCAGGGTAATGTTTCCCTGACTATATTCTTAGTAACAGAGAGAAGTGATCTTCCCACCTTCCCACCTTCACTATAGGCACATTACAGCGCCCAGCAAAGAGGCTCTCAGGAGCTCGAGGTAGTGCTGGCTCCAGAAGTCTTCAAAGCTCAGGTTTGCAAGGGCCCCATCCCACGTGGCCAGACTGTGTTCTGCAGCTTTGCTCTATGCAGAGGCCCCATGCCATAAGCCCATGACTGAGCACATGCCATCTCCTGTTCCTGCCTCTCAGTGGCACATATAACAACATGCCCAAGAAATGACTGTGTTCCCTCAGGAATAAGGAAGGACTAGCCTGCCTAAAATGAGAGGAGAAAATTTTATATCCATGTAGTTACTAACTCTTTATTTGGAAAAACAGAGCTGCTTGTCTGGTGCTTCTTGGACCTTTGGCTTAATATTAAAATGACCTTCGCACAAACCTTCTCCAGCTCCTTCCCAGAGGAGGACAGAAATTACTGTTTTCTTTCCACTGGCTCTTGCTTCAGAGCAGAGGTTTAAAAACTGGGCTGCAGGTGCCCTCTCCAGTGAGGCCACAAATGAAGCAACTGCATTTTAGCTCAGGAGGTGTTAGCCCCTCAGTCTGCAGGGTGGCTCACTAAAATGCCAGCTGGCAAAAGGTCAGTGATTATGGATTATGGATTATGTTCTAAAGCAGGCAAAAGGTCTTCCTCTTACCTGCTCTTTCCAGGTCTGAAACCTCCAAAGCTCTGGCCATGAGATTGGCTTTTCATCTCCTCCCTCCCTCTGTGCTAGCACAGAAGGTGTGTGTTGTGAGGGGTGGGTGTGGTGGCTGGAAAGAAGGAAAATAAGGTCTTTTCTTTGGTATATACATAGTTCCTCCAAAACCTGCAGCCAAACACCAGAAAATCATTTTCTGCCCATGCCCTCGCTTGGTGAGCTTCCCTTTCAAAGAATCACAGCATGGCTGAGGTTTGAAGGCATGTCTAGTCTCACCCCCTTCTCTAACCAGAGCAGGTTGATGATCCGGTGGGGTTTTATCTGTTTCCAAGAGTGCATGCCCCACAGCCTCTCTGGGGAACCCATTCCTGGGCAGCTTGACCACCCTCACTGAAAGAAATTTGATTTCATGTTTAAATGGAATTTCTGGCATTTCACTACCATCACCAACACCCCCTTGTGTGAGCTGGGCCAGGAGTTCCTGCCTCCGTGTATCTGCTCAAAGAAGGAAAGATTGCCTTTCTCTGTGCGCTGTTTCTGGGATGCTACATTTGTTCCCATGTCAACCATCTACCCTCATCTCTCTCAAGCAGAAAGAAATGGCAGTATCTCCTCTTGGCTTCCGATAGATTTAAAGTCTGCTTACATGTTTTTTACAGGCATGTGAAGTTGTACGTGCAGAGCCTAGTTTAAAACCAAGTTCATCTGCTTAGTATGTCCTTTACAGTCTCTGGTGATGGTGTTCTGGATCACCTTCACACTTTAATGCCAATGTGAACAAAGGCATCTTGAGATCATGCCCTACCTTTCCTGCAAGTAACTTTTTAACCTGATAAGAACACTATTGTCATACAGCCTCTAAAGCCCAACAACACAAATGTCTGGGCTGCTGTTAACAAGCATGGCGAGAGCGTATTCTCCTGGGAGGGTGTGATCATGGAAGTTACTTTTGTTATATCCAATTCCACTAAATGTATCTCCCATTTTCCTGTCTCTACATCAAACGTTACATGTTAAGGAGCCTCAAATAACAGCTGCTGCCACTCATGTCAACTGAGAGGAGCACAAGACACTGAAGTGTCTAGTTTCTCATCACTTTACGGGACGGATAAAAGTATCTGTTGTACTGACTAGTCCATCAAATATGAATGATGCAGATAGAGTGGCTGTTTACACACAGCAATCTATTTTAGTTAAATTGAAAACACACACAGGGGAGTGTTTCAGCTTTGTGGATAGAAAACACTGGAAACGTCAGGAGTTTCTTTGTTTTGTATTTTCTGTTTGCTGGTGACAATTAGCATTTAGGGGTGCCCAGTCTGTGGCTAGGAGAGGATGAGCTCTCTTCTTCTGGGACAAAGGTCAAAATATTGTGAGTTATCCAACCAAATCTCACGAAACTGAGGACGAGGTGCTTGCCTCCTTTTACCATTCTAATTTTACCAGAATACCCAACTCTTTTGTACATCATTAACATAAGCATTTACAAAGCCGGTCCCTCTGGAGGATGACAGCAATTGTTTTGCTTAATGTTTAATGGCTTCCTCTCCCTCTGGACTCTGTGCCAGGGCATATTGTAATGAACAGGCTCTGGAAGAATATTATAGCCTCACTTCATTTATTAGGACACTTTACATAGAAATTTATTTTGTACTACCGTGAATTATATAAACACACAAATTAAAGATACATACGCAGTAACTGCTTGCAGAGAGCATTGTCTGCAGCAAACTCATTAGGAGAATGAATTGCTCTGTAGAAAATCACTTAACCTTTGTGGATTTCCTGGTACTGTGTTTATTAATGCCCTTGCTTTATTTTGAAATAGTATCTCTGTGTTATCTGAAAACATGCTCCAGACTTGAAAATTAATGTACAGCACGAAGATTTCCTCTGAACATACTATTGAAAACAAAAAGTAGTGAGGTCTCATTCTGTGCTCCAGTGTCCATGTGCAGAGGAGTACAGATGTGTCCACTTGTGCAAAGACTTTTGAAAGCAGAATCAAGTGATACAGGGCTAAACTCCTTTAGAGGAGGAAAAGAAAAAGAATAAGAATAAAAGGCTGTGGTTTCCATGGGCAAATGTTAATTACAAGCGGAAGGCTTCACTGAATAGCCTTTATCACTGGGCTCAATGGCTAACGTTCTGCTGTGGAAAATATTTCTCCAACAGCAAATGGAGATGAAGGAAAATAGCAGACTAACTTTTTGGCAAAATGTCTACTTGAGTTAGAAAAACAATGCTCAACATGCACATGTTTCTGTCAGGAAGGCTGCTAGCAGGAATATGGCAACTCTAGTAATTTCACAAGTAGTAAAAACAGGATGTATCAGGAATAGCACGCTGGGTACAGAATAACCCACACCGAAATGCTCGTCTGCAGGAAGCTGTGTGTGCACGGAGACCTGCACCCATAGATATTTTCAGTGTCAAAGCATCACTGAAGCCTTATATAGTAACTTTGTGATAACAAAAGCTAGCGATTAGTCACTGAAAATTTCAAGTGACCTTGGTAACCTGAGTGCCGACTCATCCTGTGGCCTGTCTTGTTTATTGGGAGGGCTGTGACCCAGGTAACTGAGGAGAAGATGTTGCAGGTGCCTATCAGGGTGACTTCCTTGTCATCATGCTGCTGACTGCAGGGACATATGGAACTATGAAAGCAAGGCAATGGAAAGGTTTGGTTCAGTAGGTTTTAAGTCTATAGCCTTATTTCAAGGACATACTATGGAACTGAAAGCAGGCAGTGACACTGAGGTGTACTGGAGCAGACTGACGTTCCTGGAACCTGTTGTGGTTTTGGGGTTTGATGCTGCTTCTGTGGCACAGGGTTGCTTCTGTCTTTGCTGTGAGAACACCCATCATTGTATGCATGCTGCATCATGCTTATATCTTGGAAAGCTACAATAACGACCCTGCAGAGTGAGTCAGTAGAGAGCAAAGGTCATTGACTTCCAGTGAGAGCTTCCAGATGATATTAATACAAATAGAGTAAAACTTCGGCCTTGAGGGGGAAGTTCCAGCAGACGGCTACTTGGAATAATTAAACCTATCATACAAGTCATGTCTTCCTGAAATGAGTTGAAAAGCAATATTAACCTGACTGAAACTCCAGCCTCCTTAGAGGTCCGAAGCCCTGGAACTGACTGCAAAGGCATTGGAGTGGGCTGGAGGTTAGTCCTGAGGATGTTTATGCTCCAACTGGCAGCATACCTGAGTCTTGCAATCACTTAACTGTGAAATAAGTATTAAAAAAATAAATAAAAAAAAAATTTGCTGCTTTTGCACATCGGCATCTAGTGCTTTATCCTTTGCACATTGTGGATTCAGCATGGAGTGGTTGCCAGCAGGGGAAGGAGGGTGGATGGTGAGTGTGGCAGATACTGCCTGTAAAGTAAGTAGAACTGGAAGGGGGCAGGGGAGGAATCAATGGGATGGAGAGAGGAAGATCTGAACTCCTGCAACCTTGGTGCTCTGGTGTTTCACTTCCATTTAGAAAAGGAAGCAGCTTGTAAGAGACTGCTAATGCAGATAGGTTATGGATCAACAGACTTCAGTCTCCTATGAATTACATGAACAGTCTTATTTATTGCTGGAGATTATAAGAGGTTAACCCTGCATATTGGGGCTGTAAAATTTCTCAAGAGCAATACAAACAAGGGCTGAACAACCGAAGTGTCGAGTCTGCAAAAGCTCCTGATCTAAACACAGCTATTTACAAAGACAAGTGAAGCAAGGTTACATATTTCTGGTGGAGACTTACAAGAAGAACATCCCTTGTAACTATTTAGATTTTTCTCCTATAAGAGCAAAGGGAGAAGAAGATGATGCTAAAGTCAGTTAGTGGTAGGTCATCTTTTTCTGTAAGAAGAGGCAATGAATTTTAGAGCTGTTCTTTCTAGTGAAACCAAAACAGCTTTGATTTCGAAAAGCACCTTCATTATCCTGGAGCTACATTACAATGATTTGTAAGTTGAAACAAAAGCATAACTTTGTTTTAGTTATGTTTTAACTTTCATAACTGATAATCTTATCAGCATTATCTGGTCACAAATGAGTCTTTTCTAACTATAAAAGTGAAATTCAACTCTTGAACAAAAATGCTTGCTGGATACTGAGCATCTCTTTATATTTTAGGTTTTGCATAATGAAGTTATGGGACCCACTGTATGTGGGCGAACATTTATGTTTTCATAGTAGGTTGGTAACATGTTTCTGTCATGTGGGATGACTGGAAGCATAGCATTTTGGTTTTCCTGGTATAGTTATTAACATCAGTGAAAATGTGCATACCCGCATTTGAGAAAGTGGACAGACTGTCAAATCTGTTGGTCAAATGTTCAGAGAGAGAAAAGTTGAAGACATTTTTCAATTCAGTAAGACAGACAGCTGTTCGTCTCTAATTCAGTAGTGAATGGTGAGCCGTATATGATAAATCCTCTAACTGCTCTATTGAAAATCATGCATGCTACTTGTTTTTACATAGCTTTCAGGTTTGGGGTTTTTTTTTTCTTAAAGCTCTTCAACATGCACACATTCCCATCTTCCACCTCACCCTTCCAAATGCAATCATCTCTGTGCGTGATGGACCTAAGTGATCACCATGGTTTCCAATTCAATTCAGGTCCCCAAAGAGGTCTTTTAATTAAGAAGCTCTAATAGAATCTCAGAGAAAACCTCTAAGTCCCCAGTCTTCAGTCTGTGAGCTAGAGATCTCGGGGGTGTCTGTGGCCAACTAGTACGAGACCCTGAACATGTCCTTTGTGGAAAGGTTATATCCTATGCAGAAATTTGTGTTAGTGGATCTTAGAGATGCAGACATCCCATGGAAAATTCCTAGGGATCACACAAAGCTGAGAAGTTCTATAGTAGGCTGCTGTTGAGCAGTGGGTAGCGACTGTTGAGGTGGAAGCAGGCACACACAGAAATGTCTGTGTATGAAACTCCAGCTACAGTTGGTGTGTAAGGTACTTGGCCCAGCTCGCGGTCAGCTGAGTAATTGCAGATGTGTACGTAAGTGGGATTTCCAAAACTGCTTGGGATTGGTCTCTGTTTATTTCAGTGGGGACAATCCCACCTTGTGTGTGTGCAGGTGTGCAGAGCAGCGTGTGCTGATGTTTACTCAGCAGTTGGTACTAATCTCCAGGAAACAACCTGTGCTTGCTGGACTGTGGTTGTGATGTTTGGTAATGTTGTGCAGAACTACTTGAGAACGCTTTCACACCAGGAACTTCAGCACTGGCCACGTAGGGGAACAAAAAGTGGAACTGGAAAACACTTCTAAACTCTTAGAAATATGGTATTTGCTGAAAAGTAAAGTTCCGGAAAACTGAAGCCACATATAAACTTTGAGATAACTTTGATGAATAGTTCTTGGCTGGAATACAGAAAGGAAAATTTAAATTGTTTGTGTTGATTGTTTCAGGATTAAACATCTTGAATTTTTGTTTCAAATGCTCTCCCTTCTGGCAATTCTCTCAAAACTTCTGGTCATATAAAACTGAGTTACTGAAGATAATACTTGAGGAGTCTTGTCAGAACAATATTTTGTTTAATTGGAAGGTATTTTTTAAGCTCTTTATTTAGCTGAAAATCTCTGAAGTTTTTCTTTGGAATGTAGCTTGAAACAAATTTTTTTTTTTCACCTTCTTTGTTAGCTGACTGAACAGAACATGGTATTTGCAAGTACCCAAGCGGGGACAATGGGAGAACAGAAAAAATAATAAAAGCTTTGATTGTGATAAGTCATCCCCTTGGCACAGCAGAACTCCAAGGCCAGACCTGGACCACTTGTACAGGGGTACGTGTACATTTCCGCACCTTGTAATTGCAGCAATGTGGGTCTAATATGGGCCACTCTGATGATTTATAGAAGCCATTTATACTGCATTTATATAACAAGTGAGTGGAAACTTCCATTAACTCCCCCTCCACAGAAGAGACCTGAAAGAAAAAGGGTTTGAAGGAGGACCGTGCCATGCTGTGACGGGGACATGGTAGTCAGGGGTGGGAGGCAGACTGAAGAAAAGAACCTGAGACACAGTGAAGTAGCCCATTCTGTACCAAAAAACACCTCTCCCTTGGCTCCACTCCTGGCTGAGTTGGTTTTTCATCTGGTGAAAAATGGGGACGAAATACCTCCCTTGCCATCCTTTGAAAAACACTTCAGTATCCTCAAAGGAGATATAAAAGCAGCATCATTATAAGTGGGAAATGAATTGCTCTCTTGCTGGATTTAGCAGCTTCCTGTTTTGGAAACTCGAGATACCATCTCAAATTTCTGTTTGTTGTCAGCCTAGAAGAAGAGACTCGGAGGCTGCAAAGCTTCTGATGAGGCAGTGCTTAATTTGCTAATTGTCTCTGCCAGACAATGCCATTTACACTGAGCACAAAATCACCTCTAACCTCCACTGACCAGAAAATCGTTATATCCTTGAACTCCCATCCTTCTGAAACAGTACCCAGCATTGCAAACTCGGGCTGTGTGTGTCAGCCCCTCTCATGGGACAACAAAATACAGGGATACTTATTGCTGGTTCATTTACAAACATCCCCATTTCCAGGCCTAATTACAATATCATAAACATCTGCATTATAAAAAAGATGTTTTGACTCGCCATGCATAATGTAATGAAGTTTTTGCTTTGAGGACCGTTCTGTCCTTTGAGAGGAACAGGACTGGCATCTACCCTAAGCACACTGTGGAAGGGTCCAGGTCCTGTGCTTCAGGCTGGACTGGGGTCTCTGGTGCAGGGTTCAGAGAGGCCTTTGCAGCCAGGAGGCTGGGGAGGGGCTGCTTGACATCTGCTCCCTCGTAGACCGGTGTTTTTGCATGTTTCTGTCAGAAAAGCTGGTAAAGCTGAGCCTTGCCTCTGTGAGAGCTGTTCAGTAAGGAAAATGTTTCCTGTTGTACAGTTTTCATTGCTCTTTTGCTGTTTTAGGCCATGTCACGATGATTGCCATTTTTGCTGTATAAAACGGAGATGTTCTGTCCACCTGCTTCTCCTCCTCCATCAGCTGGATGATCACAGTGGCTACATCAGTTTTAGATGGGATCAGACCTGAAAGTGGTAGCTCTGATACTCAGGGCAATGACTTGCAAGGCTTTTTTCCCTCATTATTAAACACTTACTGAAGTTGGAGCAGCGAGAAAACCATTGAATCTTGCTGGATCTGTGGGGATGGTTTTGGCTGTAAGATGTTGCTCTTTGTTTTGGAGACAACATAGCAGAGGAAACTGGCTTGACAGCCACAGCTCAGCTAAATGCTATGGTGACTGCTAAAGGCAACAGAATAAGCCAGTGTTAACCAGGTCTACTTTCTCTAACAGCAGTCTTTAAAGAGCAGGAGGTTATGTCTATAGTTCTCCTTTGTTCCAAGGACTGGTTCAGGCATGTTTGACTGGGATGTGACATCTCCTGAGGGATGTGGTTAAAGACAGACAAAGTGAACACTGCTGCTTTGGTGACTCCACAAAAATCTGATAGCCAGAGACTGTCATGGAAGGGAGCATCTGGGAAGCAGCAATGCTTCTCATCTCTTCCTTTGGGAAGTTTGTGGGACTGCTAAATGTAAGGAAGTGCTAAATATCTGGACCTCACATGAAGCAGGAATATATTGTATGTATCTGAGTTGGTTTTACCCATTCTGCAGCAGAAAGAGCTGGAGGTATGAATTATTAAAAATTATATAAAATATATCAATTATTAAAAATTATTAAATTATTCTTAATGACCTTTCAGGAGTTTCATGTCAAAATTACCACTTGGCTCTCTGCAAGGGAAGAAGTGATTCTGTATTAAAGGTGGAGCTCCCAAATCAACTGGAGCTCCTTCCAGCAAAAATGAGGGATGAAAAGGCTTATTTAAACAGAAAGGGAATATTAAACAGACAGGATAACAGGCAATGTACCAGCATTAGAATGGAAGCAAAGATGAGTGGTGTCCCTCAGAGGGGACTGGACAATGAAATTCTTGAGCTTTGGCTGGGGTTCAGGTGCATGCCTCCAGTTGGGCTCCTGCTTGGAGGGGCCATGGAAGCCTTCTCCCTCCATCTCCCACACCAGTGTTTCACTTCCTCTCTGTGAAAAAATTAGAAAAAGGCAGGGGGAGAGTCAGAGCTAAGTATTTTGTTCGCTTGGATTTCCAATTTTTAAGACTGTGTAAACAGCTGAAGGACTTAATTCTGTTACTGCCACAGACAAACCTCATTATGTTTGAGTTATGCTGAATACACTCATAAACCAAAGTAGCCACAGTTATGAAGAAATGTTGTTCAAAAACCCCACCCTTAATCTCATTTGAGTATGAAACTAAGGGGCTGACTTTTTAAGAAGGCCCTCTTGAGGCTTGCCCAAAAGATTAATGTGTAAATGCAAAGAATGCTCTGGAAGCTCTTGAATGGAGACATTTCATTTCCAAATAACCACAGGAGTAACTGTTTGCAGCAAAAAAGATGATTAATGGCATTGCCGCCAAAGGAAGGTGAGTCCCTAAACTTGATGGCATACTATTTGCATGTTACCTCAATGTTACAGTTTCTCACACTACCTTTGTTTATTTTTACTGGAAGAAGCACAAGAAAAGCATGATGCTTGCTTAAATCTCTATAAATCCAAACATCTGAAGCTACATTACTCCTTTTTTCTGGCTCTCTTCCTTTCTGAAAGCATGCTGCTTGCATGCTCACTCTCGTTTTTCCCATGAACTACAGCATTTAGGCCAAAACACCCTTTGCAACTGGTAACTTGCTAGGCACACTAGGTTCCAGTTAATATAACAACTGGGCATTTCATAATACTGGAAGTATCCATGGCATGAATGTATTAAAAGTCCTGAAACTCGCAGGAAATATGAGCAGCATTTTTTGTTTTCCACAGGGTCAATTTTATTCATCTGGTGAAAACATCTTACAATGACAAAAAAAAAAAAAAGTAACATGGAAAACTGACACTGACACCCGCGTTAACGGTATTAGAGTGGCGTGTAGGACATGCTTTCTGTGTGCAAAAGCTGAGCACCTCTCTGTGCACCAGCTCAGGGAGGTTCTTATTTGTATCATTGTGGGCCGCTATGCAATGGCACAGTGTTGCATTCCTATCAGTGGTTTTAGCTACTGACTGGCATGTGTTGCTGTGGGAAAACCAGCTGGATCTTTTAGTATCCAGTCACTTGGGGACCTGCCTTGGTTTGCTGGCGCTGAAGGCAGTTCCTTAAAGGCAAAGTTGGAGGAACCATCTCGGCAACTGCTGGGTCAGTGTTTACCTGACCTCCTGCCAACGTCACCAACTGATGGATGATTTGGCTTCTCATTTCTCAGAAAATAACTTTCTACCTGACCACGCACTGACATCCTGCAGCACTGAACAACAACTCAGCAGTAGGGAGGCCATTGCCTGGAGCCAGGCTTAGGGAACAGTCTGACTGAAGGGGTGTTGGTGAACATGACTGTGCAGCTGGCACCAGGGCAGTGCTGACAGGCACCCAGACGGGCACTGCAATTGTCCCTTCGGGCATAAAGCAGCTCCCCTTAGCCAAAAAAGGAGGGAAAGATGCCTCAGCTACACATGCCCATTGTATAATTGTCAAATATTCCTGTAATACAATTCCTTCAGAGGCAATTACTGCTGCAGTGTGGTTGCTTTGGGAAGCCTTCCTCTCCAAGGCTGAACTGCGACTATCAAACCTCTGCTGGTCTGGCTGAAAAAGGACCATGGTAGTGATGTCTTTTTACTAAAAAGGATTGTTTCCCACTCTGCTGTCATTAAAACAAAATACAAACTAGCCAAACTCATTCTTCACCCAGACTCTCTGAAAACAAAACATTTTTTGGATAAAATAACTGTAATTCAAACTGCAGCAGCCAGTGCTGTGCCTGCTTTGGTACCCAGCCAGTGAATTTTAAAGTAAACACCCTCCAGGACTGTTCTCCATTCGGATTTATTAGTCATTACCAAGAAAAGATAATTAGCACTTCTGAAGCATTGTGATAATCAGTAGCATGAACTGTTACCAATAGAAACGGACTGGGGTATTTGTGTGGCGCAGGAGTTTGCAGCTCTGTTGAACTCCCTGTACGGAATGAATACATGGGTGGGCAGATCCTCAGCTGGAGGAAATGCTCCTAACTACCAACTGCTCCAACGGAGCTAATGACACTTTACACGGGGTAAAGCTCCACTTTACATGGGAGCTGTTCCCTGGCCTATTGGGCTTCTCCTTCTGTTATCCTGGAGGCAGATTAATTTTTTTTACAATATACAATCCTTCTTGTTGGCCAAAGGCAACAGCACATACTACTCCTTTACTGCACAACAGGAAAATAGAAGGCAATTATTTTTCTTTTTGTGTGCACCCTGCCAATAAAAAGGAAAATAACCATGTGGTGGAACAAGAGGAACCTGATCCTTTAGGCAGCGATGCGTTTGTTTTAATCTCCCTCTTTCAAAACTAATGAATGAGAAAACTGTTGGACTCAAGTCAGTGCTAAAACTCATAGAATTGGTTCCCCAAACTTACTGTTCCCCAAACCTCCATTCCTTATGAACTGTAATAATGATATGAGGGATGGTATGTAAATCTTGTGTTCTTAAATTTCAAACCCTGAGTATTAAACATGCCAGGCTTCCTGCCGCACAAAAAAGTACTACTGAGCTCAGACAAGTAATTCTATCAGATTTATCAGTGTTGCTATCTAAATAAATATCACAATACATAGGCTTGTCTGAAATAGTTGTCTTTGTTTTTCTGTATCTGGAAGTGTGAGCAAAACCCATGCTGAATAAGAGAGGTAGCATGTAAGCTTGGGAAGGCTTCTGTTTTGGTAGGCACAAGTAATAAAGAGAGATAGAGGATTTACCTCCAAAAGACTTTTAAGTCTGCAACAACCACTTTCTTTCCTGCACTGTACAGAGCATTTCAGGCCAATACAAGACCCCTCCAGCCAACAGGCATTCTGTATCCCCTGAGAAGCACACAGCAGATCTGAGGATTGAGGCCAGTATGCATGCGAAGCGCTGCAGATGCTGCAGGGGCTGTGGTGTGATGTGCTGTGCTGGTAAAGGGAGCCTTACCCATGGTGATTCCTGTTGATGCTGATGGCCTTTACTCATGTAGGTCTTCCTGGAGCAGAGGCTCTTAAGATTGCAATTCCAATGCCAGTAACACTCGTTAATGCACTTGAGAAAGATGGGACCACCCTGGCAACATCTGACTTGTTGACACACTTGAAGTATTCATGAATGTTTGCCCCTCTCCTAGGAAGATGACTGCTGTGGCAAGTCTGATTATTGCCAGGATGGAGTTTGCCAGATAGCAACAAACATGATGGGCTGGTGGCTGTTTATGAGCTACGCATACAGAAGTAAATGGGTCTGTAAGTGTTTGCTTTTCAGCTGCTGCTGGGAAACAGGCACCCTCCTGCCAGGTCACAGAGCAGCTACGTTACAGACCTCTTAAAGCAGTTCCTTGGTCATAGAGGTGGATGTGTAACTTGTACTCAAATAGCTGTCCAGCACACAGGAGTTGCTATGGCAGTGCTTTACAAATATACATTGCACAACGGAGCGGTGATGTCGGACCACACTTTTTTTCTGTCTTACACAGAAAAAAAGGTTTGCTCCCACCCTGGAAACTGTGGAGCAGAACAAATATCAGAATATAATATCTATGTCTCTATGTAAGTCTGTTATCAGATTGCATCTGACTGTGGAACTGGGTTTAAAACACCTGGGTAACCATTTACATATTATGCCAACAACAGCATCTCTTTCCCACCTGTAGTGCAGAGCAAGCCGACTTCACAGTATCCTTCACACCAAAATGGGTCTCGGCTGTGTCTTTTTGTCTTCATGAAACTCATTTAATTCTGGTACTTTAACACCTACTCCTTCCTCTGCTGCTGGTGCTATTGCAAACAAGAAATGTGTCCGGGTAACACTGTCTCCTTGGAAACCTGCCTCTGGCCTAAAAAAGTCAGTTTTGGTGCCTGCGTGGCACTGGAAAGTCAGAGAACTCATGGGCTGAGCACCTTTTCACAGCTGCGCTACTTTCACCTGGATTGAAATCGGCCTAGATCAGACCTGGAATCCCTTGGTGAATAGATAAATAATCTGGGCTATTGTACCAGGATGATTTAATGGGAAAAAGTAAAAATATTGGCCTGGCATTGCACCATGCTGCTGAGAGAAACCTGAGAACAGTGTACTTCCCTTGGCACGGGCATCTCAAGGGAAGGCTGGGGGCAAGAGCTCTGCCATGGTGTGGTCTGGAAGCACTGCGAGGGCCTAACTCTTCATTAGCCTGCAGATTTCCTAATAATTGTAAACAACGCTGACTTCAAGTCTGCTGCCAGAGCCTCAGGCTCTTTAAGAAATAACCCCAATTCATTTATTGCCTAAGGATATTATTTCCAGAGTGAAGTAGTTAAGGATCACAATACTGGGTGGAATTATAGTACAAGGTGTTTTAGTGCAAACTTACTTATGAAATAGTCACAAATCTTCTTTGGATGAAAATAGGCACAGAGCCCCAACATTTTTTTTTTTTTGTAAAAAAGTGCCTGCAGAAAATTTCTGCATCATCTTTATCTTGGGACTAGTCTGGGCAGGGCTGGCTCCTGTGGGTCGTGTGACAGCACAGTACAGCTCCACCTCGCTGCCAAGGCCCCAGGGAGGTCAAGCAGAACTAAGGAGCAACTTAGCAGGGGGTACTGCCAGCTGTGTCCCCTGCCCTGGCTGTGCCAGCCATGGGGAGGCTGTGCGGATTAGAAGCTCCTCACTCTTACATCTGATACGATACGCGAAACGATCCCGTTCTGCTGAAGGCTCAAGTCCATACCTCTCATGTGAAATTTCTAAGGACAATCCAAAGATTTAGTTTCAAGAAAGAAGTAATTCACATATACACATACTGCCTTCAGCATACTTTCCCTTAAAAGACTTCTGCCATCTTTTGTATCAGGAAAAGATGGATATGAAAATGTTTTGTGCCAGGAACAGAGTTCAGCCACTATATAATGGTAAACACTATAATCTTCACTAAAAGTGATGCAAGAGGTGATTAATAAGAATGAAGCTTAGAGTTTATAATTAACTACTTCATGTAAAGCCTTTCAATAAATATGTAAGTGGACATACGTGTATGTTTTTAATACTAGTTCAAGTGTGAACTGATTTGGTCTTTGGTCTTTCTGCTTTTGTGAATTATACTGCAATATTAGCTTTTCTAAAAAATAAGTATTTTTAATTTAAATTGGTCTAGGCTAGTGCTTCACTAAATACAGTGGGCATACGCAATATATAAAAGCAAGGCAGGAAAAAGGATTATCAAAATAGCTGAAATAATTCTGTAAACAGCATATACTGCATATGTATTTGGTGCAAGTGTCATTCTTGTCCTGTCAGATCTGTGGGGAGGCAGTCACATGTTTAAGCACAACTTGGTCAAATTAGCTGATGCATTTACTCCTGTTTAGAGCAGGTCTGGGCTTTAATTCAGGGCTTGGCGTTTTATCTTGAATGAACACTGAAGGTGCAAGTGCTTTGAACAGCTCTACCCTAGCATGATCCTTCTACAGTCACCTTAAACCAACATTTGGAAATAAGCCTTGATACCAACTTCAACAGGAGGTTAGCCAGGCACCTGTGAAGAAAAAGGGATTCTCTATGTCTGTGTGTTGCAAATTCTTCTACAGTTCAGCTTGTCTCAGCTAAGCATGTAGACCTGAGCCCTGTCCTGGAATTACTTATCCCAGTTCCAGGGTACAGTGGCACTTTTGTGTTGGGCTTTTTCTTTGTTTATTTATTTGGTTTTGGTGTCTGTCCACTCAACAAAGGTGCTTAGCTGCAGGGCAAAGCTTCAGAGCTCTCTGGGTATGACAGTGAACGGAATGACAGGACTGGTGGATTCAAGGTCCAGTGCAGTAAGGAAGCACTCGATGGCTGCTTCGTTTTTCCCCTGAGCTTGCAAGACCTCTCCAAGGCTGTTCCAGGCAATGTGGCTGGTGGTCTGGATATGGATGGCATCTCTGAGGACTTTCTGAGCCAGTTCCCTCCGTCCAAGTCTGCTTAGCACCAGGCCCTGTCAACAAACAAGTGATGAACAGTTAACAACGGCACAAAACAGAGGAGGAAATGGAGCACCCCCAGCTCCCACAAAGCTGAGATGCCGTATGCGTGCAGGCACAGGAGTCCTATGGAGGGATTGTTTAAAAAAATAATTGTGAAAGTAATTTTTTTTTAAGCAGACACTGATCCAGCAGGTGCTCCTCCTGTGTCTTACTGGGAGAGCTATACAGAAGCTTACTGGGTGGTATACAGAAGAAAGTTACAGGCCCTTTAAGTATCCCTCTCTCCTTGCCCAAAAAACAGACAGGGGTTCAATTACATCCCATATCTTGCATATCTGGAACATCCAGCTGAGGCTGAGGTAAAGTCCCTCATCTGCTACATCTCAAGCATATAGAAAGATCTTTCTTCTTAACAAATAAGGGGCAGAGGGATGTGGTCCCCTTCCAGTCTTCTATGGGCAGGCTGTATGTAAGAGCATGGAATGTGACAGCTCTGTCCTCCTGCACTCCAATGTAGATCCTAAAGCAGTATGGGGGAGGAGAAGGATGCAGAAACCTTGTTTAAAAAGCTGTCCTTAGGGTAAGAAAAGACACAAGTGGGTGTAACCATCTGGAAGGAACAGGAGGGGGAGGATGAAAGAAGTGTTAGGAAGAACATGTTTTCCTATAGGGCTCTCATGGATGTGGATCTGAACCCACAAAGCACCTAATGAGCCAGGCTCCATGTCAATTATACAGCAGTCAACCACACTGAGCCCTGACAGTCATGAGGGCTTTGCAGGCCACAACACATTAGTGGCATTTCTCTGCTTCCTCCTGAAGGTGCACATAGCAGGATGAACCTCCCACCAGTTTCACCCAGGGGTGGCCTCTGGAAGAAGCAGCCAACACTGCCATGTTGCCTGCCAAGCTCTGCATGGCCTCTGCCTGCACTCACCCATGGAAATGCTGGAAAGTGGGATGATTGCCTCACTTCATGCTTTGCCTGGGAAAACATAGTAGGTGGATGCATATATTTATAAAGAAAATCATTAACCTAATCTTTAATGTGTCTAATTGACTTTAGTTCATATGAAAAGATGTAAGAAACCTGAAATCTCTTGCAACTAAAACCCAAGTAAATTTGTGATGAAAGAATGGTGATGCTTCTGGAAATAGTGAAGATTTTTCCTCTTTCTTGTTTTCTTTGATTTTCCAAAAGTACCATTAGACACATGGTGCATCAGCATGACTAAGACCCTAAGGCCAGTGATAGTACTAACACCTACAGAAACACATTAATTTGCCTGAGACAAAAATTAAGAAACACCCATTTAATCAAGTATTGGTGGTGCTATGAAAAGTTTCAGTGCCTCTTTCTTGCCCATAACCTTGACCTGAATAATCAACTCAGAATCAAAACTGATAATTTAGAGATGCAATGGGGGTGTTTTTTCTTTAGGTTTCTCTCTGTGTAGGAAAACGATAAGGCAACGGGGTCTAATCTTACCACTGCCTTGGGAGCAGGCACACGAGGCACAGAGGTACCCTGGTGGGAGAGGCTGGTTCCCCTGGAGGTAGCTGCCTGGAGATGACTGCAGGCACGTAATGACAGACTGGAAGGAATTTGTGCAATTATAATTTGAGTCACCCGCTTGACAGGGATAATGAGGCATAGAAAGGGCAAATAGTGTGGCCATAGCAAATCTGCTGCTGAGCCAAGAATAGACAGGAGTTAGCTCAAGTTTGTCCTCAACCACAAACTCACTCTTTCTAAAAACTCTTCCTGTTGCACTGACCGAGCAGAGCCGATTGTGCTCTCTGGTGGCTGGGGACCCATCGCTGTCCTCGCCCTGACACTAAGCGCCATCCAGCCCCTCAGTGCTCTCAGAGGCTGCTGGCCCTGGAGGCACAGAGGCCAGCGAGCCTGTGCAGCTGCTGCCTGTCAACCCTCTCCAACGAGGAGGGGAATTCCCTCCCTGGTTGACATCTCGCGCCTCTCAACAATGCTGCAGTGAAATCCACCTCCTCATAAACTGCTCGTGCAGCACAGCTCCCTTGTGCTCCCCAGCACCCTTGCTGGTCAAGAACCAAAGACTGGCCTGGCTTCCCTGCTACAGCTTTCCGGTGTTTACTCTGCCTATGCTTGAAGTCCCTGCAGCTGTTTTGCAGCACTGGAGGAGGCTGTATGCAAACCCAGGTACTGTATTCAGGCTGGGGGAGATGCTGAAACTGATGCCCACCAGTAAGTGCAGCACATGTAAACATTTGCTCATAGGTATTCAGTGCTTTCAAGTTTGCCAGTTTAGCTGAAAAAAGATCTGTGAACTCTCAAAAAGGGTGATTCCAGGCTCCCCAAAGTCAGGGGAATGCCTCCTGTTGATGCTGCAGTATACCGCATGAGCGAAAAACTGCTGTTTGTTTCTGGAGAGAAACACAGGAAACATTTGTTAAAGGAGTTTAAGATTTCCCGCCTCCTCTTTTCTTACATGCATGGCTGTCGACACCAAAGGCTGCCCAAGTCCGTGGTCCTTCCAAGGCATGCCCACCATCCTGCTTCCCTCTTCTGACCAGGAACAGCCCCCGTGCCTTTTCTTCTTGCACACTTGCCTGAATTTCATGTAGTGTGGGCACATAATGCTGGGTTTCAGGCCTCAGCCCAGGTGGAGGTCAGGGTTTGGCCAACCCACTCTGCAATCCCCATCCTTGCCAATGTTCCCAAGCCCCAGCATGGAGACCTATTTCTTTGCCCCAGAGTGAGCTGTGACAGATGGTGTCAGCCTTTTCAGCGAGGCTTAACTGAAGCGGCAGAAATATGCTGCTGGATGTTTAAAGGACAGGTTGAACATCATTAATTCTGTGTGCAGGAGAGTTTCTTGCTTTGGGTTTCCTCTCTCTCCTCTTCCCCACCCTGCTCCTTGCAAACCACAAGCATTTTCCGAGAGCTGGAGGCTGCACAAACCCCAAGCCTTAGGAATAAGCAGCACCGAGCACTTGAGTTTCTGTTTCCCTGAGGTATTTGCACTTGAGAGCTTCTCCTTGCTACTGAATTTCTTATTTCCCCATGGAGTCTGGCTTGCTCTAAACAATGCCTGCATGTTGTTGCTATGTATGTCCAGTTGGAATCTGCCTAGAGTGCAAAAGAAAAAAAATCATATATAAATTCAGAAAGCCACCCACTGACAGGCAATTTGCATTTTTATCTGGAAGATTTTTTTTTTAAAGAGATTTTTCTAATGAAAGTTCAGCTCATGAGTTTCTATGGAAACTCATCTGCTTGGTGTGCATGCATAATTTCATGAAGTCAGATCTCAGGAAGATAAGCAATTAGTATAAATACAAGCAGCAATGTGATTAAGGGTTTCATCCTCTTATTCCTGAAGATGGAGGATGGGGGCTGGGTTTTGTTGTCTTTCCTCCGTTTCTATTTGTGTTTTTGCCAAACTAACTGCAGAAACTGATGTACAAGGTAGCCTGGCTTCTCTGCCACCTCCTGGCTAGCACTGGCACTTCTGGTTTTGCCTGGTGATTTTCCTCCCAAAGATGACAAGTACCTCTAAGTATGGCCTTCTCTGTCAGTGATGGTACTGAGTCAGGCCGCAAGAAGCAATGAGGACAGGCTTATTTTTAAACTCTAGCAAATTATAAATAGTAAAAAATCCCAAACCAACTCAAAAAGCGAGTGGGAATCATTTTTCTTTCAAGCTCCTGTGGGCAGCACATCCCCGGGGCTCGTGCCCCAGGCCTGTGCTAGCCACACACAGAAGCATTTCATGTCCCATTTGTGCTAATACAGCTGCACAGTGCTCGGATGCTCGCTCACTCACTCACTTGAAAAGGTCTGAGGGTAACTTGCACAGATTAATTTAATTTCTTCTTTAGGTCTGAAGATGTACTTCAGATTCTGTAAAGAGAGGCAGACTAGTGAGGCCAGAGCACTAGAAGAAATTAATTTCAGGTGAAGGGCTGCGGCACAGCGAGGCCAGTACAGTCTAGCGGTGTACGAAGGCTGAAGGGGGGGATAGTGAATTTGGTCTGCTGATTTAGGGTGCCTTTTGCTGACAGCTGGACTCCTGGATTGATGGTTTTTAATTTCAGGGAACAGAGGGTGCCTATGGGAAGCTTTTTTAAAGGTATTTTTGACCTCATCTGCATGCAAAACAAACAAAACCTAAACCACTTCTATGGTGACACTGGGCTGGACTCCCTTGCCTTCAGTGATGTGATACTTAGTAACTGATACATGTGTGAGGCTATTTTAGTTTTAGAATAGGAGAGCCATATTTCAATTTAAGTTAGATGAGGAAAAAAGTGACTTATTTTCTATTTCCACTAATAAAAAAGTGAGCATAAACCACACTTGAAGTCCCACTTTCAGATGGCTGTGAAATTTCAGATCTGTGCCTTTATTTCCTGAGAGTTTTACAAAACCTTCTTGAAGGCTGTTAGCTCATAAAATTCCCAGAAAATAGTGCAGAAAAAATATTATGGAAGACTACAAAATAAGTCTCACATACAAGCTGGGGTTTATTTTTAGTAATGAAAATCAAAACTTCCTTTGCAAATGTTTAGTTCAAACACCTGATGAGCCACAGGGAGTTATCCTGAAACGGCATTCTTGTCTCCTTCCACTAAGGTGGCACAGATTTCTTGTTCTTTCCTTTGGGGATTGCACTGGAAAGAGATGTCCAGACAAACATTTTATTCCATTCCTGGAAGGTTGCTTTTTGTTGTATTTGCATGGTCATCTCATTCTTGGAGAATCTGTATAGGTGAACTGGACTCTATCCTTTACAAATGGATTTTAATAATTACATAAAATGTAAGCTCTCTCTGTCTTTGCACGAGACTCTAATTCCAAAGTGAGGTTTTCTCTGATGCCTGTCTCAACTGAGCAGAGCATTTTCACCTATTATTGTCTAAATACCCTAAGATGTTTCCAGAATAAATCAGACTTTGCAGACTTTGCTGCTGGGCTTCCTTTAGTGCATTATTTAATTAATTTCAAGGTAGATGCAGAATCCTTACTGTCTTCTCCAATCTGTAATACGGACATGTCACTAGTGGTTACTAGGAGGGTAATCAGCAGCTGGCAAGAGCAGGGCATGCTGCAGAAAAGTGCTCGTTCAAAAGTGTGCTTATTCAGCAGAACCCTACAAAAAGCCTTTCAAGATGCATTCGGCACTTGGTGATAACAGTCTCGTGTAACAGAAAAATCCGCACTGCTACAGGGCAGCATACGCTTCTGTAATTATTTAGCAATCAGAATAAGTTGTAAGCAAAATCTGTTGCATAAACCATGAAATATCAGAGTCCTTTTGGAAAATGGCAAATATTAACCCTGGAAATTCTAGGTCTCCTAGAATAAAGACAGACATGCAAGTAGTCAATTGCTCTGCGATTCTCTCCCCCTCCATTCATGACCTTTGCATTTCTGAAGAGCCAGGATTTTTTTTAGCTGTGAGCAGTGAAGTGAGTTTTTGTTGTGCTGTCACTTAGCCACGCAGCGGCTGGCAGTGCGGGGGTAGCCAATCATCCATTTTGCTGATTCAGTCCAGGTTGTGGCGAATCTGAGCTATACATCTGAGCTTTGTTCCCTGTAAATACACGGTCAGGGTCCTCTCACCAAACTGAATTAGAGACTATATCTTAACTTGCTGCCCTAACGAAGGGTGACTGACATACAATTCTGGGAGAAAGCTCATCTTTCAGTTTTTATTGCTGCCTCCTTTGTTGAAAGCAGCTTTTCCTTCTCTTCCTTCCCCCTCTCCATCTCCTCTGCCAAAGCTGCTGCATCCCCTGTCAGTCAATGACGCTGAAGTGCTGCAGTTGATAAAGCAGAGGAGGGGAAGGAAAGGGGAGGAGAGGGAAGGCAGGCAGGACCACTGCAAAATGCAGCATGTGGAAAGGAGAAATGAAAGAACAGCACCAGAGGGGGGAAACTGGCAAGCGCTGGAAAAAGGAAAAAACCCGAGTTTGCATTACGATTAGTCGCACTTGTGTACCCCACTGCTTGTGGGTTTCAACTCAGTAGGTTCAGCCCTGAGATTTCAGCTCCAGTACTGCAGGCAGCAAAGGCATTCTAGCCTTTGCTGTTTAAACTTCGTTACAGCAACTTCATGTGCTACCAAGGAGTGTGAGGGAAGAGAAGAAATGAGACTGCAAGGAGGTATCAGAAGAGACAGACTAATTGAGTGTGAAGATGGAGACATCTTAAGCCCACCAGAAACTTGGGCATATGGACATGCTTTATCAACCACACTAAGGCAGTGCTGGCAGGGAGAGAGAAGCAAAAGAAAGAAAAGATCAAAAGTGGTGAAGACCTGAAGAGAGGGACATCCCTTTCAAAAGCTTGTCAATATGTTTTTCAAGGCAGTGAATAATTGCAAAGGCAGCACCTTGCCCGGGCCCTTCCGTGAGTCCAAGGCAAGCACCCCCAGCAGAAGGGAAGCATTGTTTGGTGCTGCACACTGCCCTCTGCCCAGGCTTGCTGTCTCTATTTGAGTTCATCAAATGTTAGAAGGGATGTTTCTACCGTGTTTGAAGCTTAAATGTGATAAAACATTTATTGACATAAAAAGCAAACCCTAAGGCAGCATTTCAAACCAGGAGGCTCTGATCTCTTCACAGGGAGGCTCATACAAGCCTAGGGAGAATGAAGAGTTTTTCTGCCTTGTTGGATTGTCGTCACTTAAGCTTCGTGCAAAGCAGAATCGTTTGCTGCATGCTGAATATTCTCTAGACAGTTATTCCTTTGCTGAGACCTACATGGAGATGAAGCAGGAAGCAAGGAAGCTTACCAGGATGCCTCAACCACACATTTGAGAGTAACTAAATCCAGTATTTGTTTCACACTCTCTTTTCCTATAGAAGGCAAAATTTCTCCCAGTCCTGATCTTAGCAGTTGTCATAGTAATGTTGCAATAGAGCACACAGTAGCTTCAACTAGGACTCAAGCTCACGGTGTCGTCTGTAAAAATGTGCACCAAAAGAGGGTCCCAAACTAATAATAAATAATAATTTAGAATACGTAATTTATAACTTAAGGTCCCAGTTCTGTTATGCATTGTACTGGCTTCCCTGGCTGAAAGCCTTTTTGAAACTAGTGAGATTCAGTCTAGGTATTTTCAAGTATTCCAAAATCCATGCAGAACTGAGACTGATAAGCACCAGCAAAAGAGAGAAAAGGCATGCAACATACATGCAGGATGCCGAAGAGTGGCAGGTAACCTGCTGGCTAAAGCACTCGACTATAAAGCAGTTGCTGTGCTTCACTGGCTGCTAATGCATTTCACACTGAATAATCTCATTACTCAGGAACAATTCAGAGAGCCGGGACAGGGGTCAAGGGACTCAGACGGAGGAGAGTTGAGAACTTGGCTCTCTTGTGCCGAGGGGGTACATGCTAACTTCTAGCAAATGCTTGTAACAAGGTAGGGCAGCTGTTAAGCACCCCCATTACCCCCAGGGGCGGAAAAACCTCTGTCTATATTTTGATAGTAAGCAGGTGCCTATGTTCTGATGCACATAACAAAATGTTGCTGCATATAGCTGGGGAATGTCTAGGCTTAAGACTTGGGCACCCAATTAATCCACCTGCCCACAGTATGCAGTGGTTGATGAACATGGAATTTCTGTCTGCTAAAATATCCGCCGCTGCTAATGCTGGATCTTTCCCCAGTTTTTAACAGACTGCTTTGCAACAAACGAGGGGCTGATATGCACATTTCCCATGCATGTTATCCTCTCCTCTCCATATAGAGTAAATCTTGTCTGAATGCATGAGTCATGAACAGGTTCTCCTAGATAACAGCTTCAGCTCTGCCAAAGGTCTCTAGGAACCCCAGTCCCACAGAACTAATCACCAGAACAAGTGCCGCATTTGGTATGTGGATGAGCAAGGGTGCAGTGCAGTGAAGACATGGCTGACAGAAGCACACAGCATGCCAATGTAGATTACAGCAGATGTCTTCTGAAAGGAGAGCTGAGATATTTAAAATATCTTAATTTGCTTAGTTTTCCACTACTGGCAGTCTCTGGGATAGCATGTGATTAATGACATCGTCCACACAACTACAGAGCTGGAGCCTCTGAGTGCAATATCACAGCTGAGCGCTAACCTTAGCGGAGCTGCTGGGAAACACACAGAGAGCTGGGCAAGAGCACACTGCTATGCCTCCAGCTTCTGCTCCAGTGCCTCTGATCCTGCAAGGAATATGTTTCATTATTGCTTCTTAACAAAAAATCTCTCTTAAATCATGAACCTCCATGTATAAAGAGATTTTACTGAATTACAGACAGCATTTTATGTTACATGCTCAAAAGAAAATGAATGAAGAAACTCACTGAGAAGATAAAGACTTGATAAATACTCCACATAACATTAGTGTAAATGGAAGCTCCAGAAACATTGGAGAGCTGTGATGTTTTCATGTTTCCCATTTGTTTGGCAAGAAGGGACTTCTGCTTCCTTCTCTTGACTGTGGCCAGCTCAGTGTATCAGGAGAGCTTGCTGAAAACCTGGAAGTCTTGCTAGTTCCCACGCCCCTGTTTGTGCAGCTGTGTCTTGTGTATCAGGAGGCAACATATTCTGTTATTGTGATACACTCTATTTTATTACTATATTATTACAGTCTATGACTCTGTCCTATCTTTGGTGTGATAACAAGCAGCCTAAATAGCACAGAATTTAAACTAATTATAACCAGTTTCCTTGTTTGCGAAAAACAGTGTTTGAAGGTTGAAGTATAAAGGGGATAGTCACTCCAACACCTCTCCCTTCTGACAGCTCCCTGAGCACTTTCTGAAATACTGTTTATGAGTTCAGCTGCAGACCAACTTGTCTACTACAATTCTTAGGCTTTAATTTGATCTCAGGGCAAAGCGCAGCATGAGGACAATATTGCTTAGTAAAGCTGCAGTGGTATCTCGAGGGCTGTGTATGGGAAACCACAACTAAAGCTAGTAATCATCTGGAAGATCAGGTTGGAGCTCAGAGGAGAGACATCTGCTGCAGGGTGAGATCAAGCCAAGGACTATGTCTTTAAACCCAGATGCAAGTTTAATTCTCCAGAGATCACTGAACTGCCCCAGGAACTCAATGGGTTTAAGAAACGTATCAGGTTCTTCTTCTGTAAGGTGTTACACACACTTTAGAGAAAAGATCAGAGAAGAGCTGGGGAGTTTTGTCTTTCAAGATTTTATTTTGGTTCCTGAAGTTATATAAACAGAGCCTGAATAATGTGGTAATGAGCACCTCGGGGATATGGAGAATAACTTACCACAACAGAGGAATGCAAGTGATTGGCACAGAAAAACACAGCCACAGATTCTCTGGAAACAGGGATAATCCACCTCTGAGAAGCAGAGCACCAGCCCCCTGCTAATGGACTGAAATCTCTGTGCTGTGCAGTGGATCAGATTTGCTTCCAGCGACCCCAAATGCCCCAGCAGGTCCAGTCTTTTGCTGATACAGGAACTGCGCAGTTCCCCCAGGAGAGGAAATGGCCACTCGTAGTGCCTAAGTGATGGCTTCGGTGTCAGAAAATCACTTATCACCTTGTTTGTGATGGCTCCACTGTCTCCTCCGGATGGAGGAAGGAAGCCTAGCAACTGCAGAGGAAAAGAGCGGGCAACAAACCAGCAAAACAACTCTGTCAGCTCCTAACTGGTGCTCAGGAACCGTGATCCCGCTGCAGAGCCAGGGATTTGCTCTGATGGCTGGACTACAGAAGCTGCCAGCTAACTAGTGGATTTGCTGGGAGGACGGCAGTGGGGGAGGGGGGTTTCTGCAGCAAAGAGAAATGAGGAGAACAAAGTGTTTGCAATTCCTTGGACAGTGAGTGAGCTGACACACAAACTTAATGTGAGCATCCAAAATGCTCATTTCTCCTCTGGGAGCCAGTGACTAGAGGCAAAGCCAAGTTCTCTCCCTCAAGCTCAGCTGCTTCAACACAAAAATTTGAGTTAAGAGGCTGCTCTAAGGATTGCTTTTCCCCAAGGAGAGCTTAGAGCAGTTATTTTGGGATATCTGAAGTGCAGGAACATTCCTGGGATTCTGCAAGCTTCAGAGTTGGGAAAACAGGATCTGCTAACCAGCCATGGTTTGGAAGGAGACTACCAAACATCTCCAAAAGCCAAATGTTGCTCTATTGTTGCCCTGCCTAGTGAAGATGCAAAAGGTATGTGCTGGACAGGCATCACATCCATTGGGAGAGCTTCTCTTAGGGTCAGATTAGAATTAGTTTTGATGGTTCTCTCCACCCCAGCCCATAACCTACCTATATGGGACTTGCAGAGTACCACTGCTGTACTGACTGGCAGAAAGCAGCTGTCCTAATTACGCTTGGCATGACTGGGGATGCTTCCTGCAACCACAGCCTTACGTACAATGAGAGCGCAACCCCTTGCTGGGGAATTCCAGTGAAGAGCACCATCCCACAGGAGACTGCGCTGATGGTCCACCACCAAGTGCTGTGCTGCTGAAGTGCCATTTTTGGAGGAGGTGTAACTAGCTATGTCACCCTGCAGAGCAGGCTCAAAATAGGATTGCACTCAGTGTGCCATGTGGCTCAGTGGTATGTCAGGACATGTATTTTTAGGAAATTCCTCCTTTGGGCAGAAAGGGTGAAGTGCTTGGCCTGGTTTGCAGGCTGCTGGCTTTGCCCAGATCTTTTATACTAGAACGTGGGAGCATGTCAGCCACCAGTCGGTTTGTAGAGGCTCTTAGAGCCTGAATATACAGTGCTAATCCTAGTCACCTCCTGATCAGGGTGGCTGTGAAAGGGTAAAAGACAGCTGGTCTGCCATTGTGCTTTTCTTTGTTTCAATGCCTGAATGCTTGCTCTCTCTCTTTGCTGGTGCTCTTCAGAGAGGGAACTGACCTCCAACAGAGCAGGGATGGAGAAAAAAGTAAGGAAGATCAATGTGTTGGGAAGACTATGGTCTCTGATGAGCAAGAATAAAAATGTACCTTTCAGAATGAATGTGTGAGGGGAACAGGGAGCTCAGAGAACATAGCTCATGCAGAGAAGAAACAGAGAGTGAAGGAAAAGCAGACGGCAAGTAGAGGATTTAAATAAGGTTCTGGAGAGTCAAAGAGGAGTCTGACTTGGTGAGGCACTTTTTGGGTGCAGCACAGTGAAAAAATGCAGTACATCTCCATGCCCAGCCAGTTGCTGATGCACAGGCAGTGCAGTGAAAAGGACAAGGTACGGCAGTGCTGGACTCTAGAATCAAATTCTTCTCTCTGACAGACAGTTGCTGGCTTCCTCTTTTCCCCAGAACATCACTCCTATCAGGCAGCATGTTTTCAGCTCCAGCATCTGGGTTGTGATTTTTTGGCAGCTGCACAAAATTTCTGCTATTAAATCCCACCTGCCAGTCTCATGTCTGCTCCCAGAGACCTTTGCCTGTCAGCAAATGTTTCAAAATCACAGTGCCAGGCACAGCACATCATTCTACAACCCTACCTCAGGCAAAAACCCTCATGCAAGGGCTCCTTTTAACTTCAGTGGGCTGCAATAGAGAAAGGCCAGAGGACAAGCCTCTGGATAAGAGGCAGAAATACTCATTTAGGTCATGGCTTGCGCTGAATCCCTTTCAGCACTAATGTAAAACAGCTATTTTCCCCGGAAATATCTGAATAATACTGTTTTATCTCACATTTTAAGAAGCTTTGTTTTCAGACATGTTCCATGCTATAGCTGTGCAGTAAGAGAATTTGTGAACTCTGTCCACCAGAATCTGTTCATACGAAGTTGTTCTTCTCTTTAAAATTCTTCCTTTACCTTTTCTTGCTTAGCAGTCCCAGCTAGCAATGCCACCTTTATGATGTGTGCATACTGTATGTCACTCCACTGTTGAACCAGTTCCTTAGTAAACAAAATGCTGAAATACAGCTTGCTCATCTGGCTTGGATAGGAGATCTATCCACAGATATAACCACAATTTTTAATTCTGTACAGGGAGAAAGGGCCTAAACTTCCACATAAATCATCTGCTGTAATATTCATAATCTGAGTGTGAACCTAGGCAAGGAGGCTGTGCTTCTGGTGCAAAGGACAAAATCTCTTGGAGATGGAACAAGCTACTCGATTATGGTATCTCTAAAATTGCAAACAAAAGAGACAATCAGTGCTTTTTGATGCGGACATCTGTCAGCAGAGAAACAACTGCTAATTGTCATGTAATAACCACACCAGACACTTTCATAGCAGTCATCTTTCTGGAATTCAAGCATGAAAAAAACTTACTCATCCAAGCACCAAGCATATTTTGTCTGAATCTGGCTGCATTTCTGTAACTGTTTAAAACTCAGACGTGATGTGATGCTCTTTTATAGATGGATACCTGAGATCAAAATACTTAGCCAAAATACAGCAGTCAGTTATTGTTTTTCTTGGCATGTGGTTAAGGTATTTGGCTTTCTATTCTAATATTTGCATTTTAGCTTTAGAAGCAATGTAGGTGTACTGAGAAAAGGTGCTGATATCTCACACAAATACAAGCACGTGGGATTTGTAGAGAATTGGTTCAGCAGCAGAACTATTTAGTTGCACTTCATTCAGAGAAGTCCTTGCTCCTACAGAAGCACCGTAGGAGCTGTCACTTCAGCAGCTACAAGCCTCTACATGAGCTCTGAACAATGTTAAAGCAGTACAATGCTGTCTAAAAGCCATGTGTGGGGAGGAATAGCTAATGCTCTTTTTATGAAAGGATTGACTCTAGACAGCCTGCCAACTATAGAAACCATACATATAATTTCCTAAAGCATCTGCATACCTCCCTCGCAGGCATGGGCTCATCAGCCCATCACTTAATTGAAGAGCATCGAAAAATAGTTGCAACTTCTCCAGATACAACTGGCAAATGGATGTCTTTAATGACTAGTAACCCAAATGAGGTTTGAACTGACTGAAAACTTCTGTAGAGCATCTCTCGATTTGATGACACCAAAGGTGCCTGCACTACAGACCAGTTATTTTGCTGGTTACATAGTTTGGCAGTAGTCTAATGATGAATATAGTGCACTTGGGAAAATACAAAGGAGAAGGGAAAAATGAATTTTCTTGAGAGCTGCCAGAGAGAAATGCTGGATCATTAGGAAAGTGGATAAAATCAATCTCTCATGATTTTCAGCAAAGCAGTGAAAAAACTCAACTGACTAAACATGGTAATTGCTGCAATAGCACAGAAACATACATATAAGATACATTTTAGCACTGCCCAGAGGCCTAAGCAAGAAAAATAAAATACCAAACATTATGAAGTCTTTTTTATCCATGTGGAGTGAACAGAACTCTTACAGACCAATACAACCTCTAGTGCTGCATCCATTCTCTAGTCTAGCAAAGCCCTTTCATTTTTATGAGGTTGGTCTGCCTTTGTCCTAGGAGGAATGGGCATGATTATGTTAAATGAACCAGCCTGCATCTCTGAGATGCCTGGGGAAGCAGCAATATGGAAAAACCCATGGCGTCTGGGGAGCGCTACAGATGGAAAATGAGGGAGAGGGGCATCTTCAGTTGTTGTGTCAAAGCCTCAACAAAACACAGACTCCAGCAGCAGCAGCAGCAGCAGCCCCTGATGGGGATGATGTACTTGTGAAACATTTACATTTTCAGCAGGATGTTTCTCATTAAACTCAATTGGTTTGCACACCTGCTGGGAATGACTGCTCTGCACCTCATCTCCCTCTCCTACTTGAGCAGAGAGGACGCAACTGCCGAGGCTACCACACAGCACTGTGTTCCTTTTGTGCACTGACAGTAATTGAGAAAATGGATGGCAACAGCCTGTTTTGTGTTTGCTACTGTTCTAGGAAGTGCTTTATTCTTCTCTCTCTCTAGTTTTTTTCCCCTCCAGAGCATCGGACTGCTCAGGTTTTACAGCCCTTTTGCGAGACTGACAGGGCTTTGTGTAGTTTCCCGACTGCAGGGTATCCCAATTGATGCTGGTAATAAACCACTCAGGACCAAGCAAAGGATACAGATCCTGACTATGATCAGATTGAAGGGGAAAGGATGGTATTGAAGCATGCCATGGTTAATAGTGCAAAACAGAATAGCCAGCTGTCACTAAACACTTCTCAGCCTGTTTTATGAGCACAGCCTGACTTGTACATTTTAAAAAAGGGTTTTATTGACACTGTGTTATATTGTCTGAGGCATTTATGGTTTTGCCCAGAAAGGTCTGAGGCAACCAAACCTTCAGAGAAAGCTGCTAAAACTGTGTGGACAGTCAGCAGGACTTCTGGTTTAACACTGCTGTCCTAAGGTTCCCCTTCTGCACGTTTAGGGAGCCAGCACTTGTCAGTGAGATGTAAGTCATACCTCAAAAGAATACTTGAATGTAATGGCCTTGTTGTACTGCAGCGTTGCCCTGCTGTGAAATGAGAAAAATGCATTTACTGTGCCGAGGCAGCAGGTCAGCATCCCAAATGTTCTCCCCTCCAACAAGCTCACTGGGTCAGAATAATTCTGTTTTGGATTGTACAGGACAGTCTCCTGGGTAACACGCTTCACAGCAGTGCTTGGGGGGAACACGCCCTTGAATGCGAGGCAGTCAATGAGGTTTATAATTACAGTGTTTTATAACGTCGTTCATTCAGGCAGGGAAGAATACTGCTGAAGGGACCTCAAACAAGAGAAATCATATATCTGCAGCTACATAAATAGTTGTTGTTAATGTGATTTGAATCTTGGATGGCAGAAGGAGCTCTTCTGTCCACTGTGCTGTCCAGCGTCATGCAAAGAATGCACACATCAGTTTTAAAATCAGGCGGCAGTAGGACATGAAACTCTGAGTTCAGCTACCCTCTCCCAGGGAAGAGGATGTAAAATCCACTCTACCACTGAGATCTGACTGCATTAAGCAAGGTCCTGGCTCAAGGCCAGGTCCCAGCTGTCCCTGTAGTGATAATGACCGCTCTCCCTCAGGGTGCTGGGCACAGGCAGAATCCAGCTGCATTTTCACACACGCACACATGTAAATTGTCTGAACATGGTGGTGTAAATGCTTCTGGGATGACAAACTGAACCCATAGATGGCTCATCAACAACAAGATTCTTTCAGAATACATTTTATTTTTATATTGTATTTATTCTTGGAAAAGCCTGGAGGTAAAAAAAAATAAAATCTCCTGGTACAGTTTATCTGATGCTTTGTTTTTGAGTGTCCTTGATGCATAACAGCATGCTATCATCTCTAAAGATTAAAACCAATCCCTTCTTATTGCTCTGCTGGGTATTTTCAAAGAAATTCATGCACAGATGAAAACAAATAAAAACAATGTCCAACGGCTCTGCAGAGATC
This sequence comes from Cephalopterus ornatus, assembly GCA_013396775.1. Taxonomy (NCBI): domain Eukaryota; kingdom Metazoa; phylum Chordata; class Aves; order Passeriformes; family Cotingidae; genus Cephalopterus; species Cephalopterus ornatus. The sequence continues at coordinate 276,272 of VZRE01010291.1, read as the reverse complement.
CTAGGCCTCTAGTTGCAGGTAGTCTGGAGACAATTTTAAACAAACATAGACCTCTTAAATCCTTGGCTACACCTCGTTGAGGACATGCTGGCAAAACTTCAGTAGCTTTAATGGGGTGAGGCTGGTTGAGGATTTTCAACATCATCTCCGTTTTGTGGATTTTAGGGTACAGCTTAACTAGGATCTAGAGCTTATCATCTGCAACACTGGATTTTCATTATTTTTTAAATTAGAGCTTCAAGTTAAATAACAACACCTTTGTTCAGGCTTGGTTTAAACAGAAATTCAGAGTAGCCAGGTTGCTTTTCATGATGTTAAAATCTAAGGTTTTTGATGGACTATGGCAAAGGTGGAGAAAGTCACCCTCTTATCATCACTGCAGGACTAGGGCCCAAAATGACTCAACTAAAAGCAGTATAAACTGAGAGAGCCTCAGGCACTGACAAAGGAACAGTTCAGCTTGCTTCAGTTAACATGTCTTTTGCTTTTACCCACTTGGCTTTATTGTTCCCAGGATCTGGCCCAGTGCAAGAATGAAATCCCTCCCCCAGGCTTGTTCTGCTTCCAGCATTTGCTGCTGGCTCGCTTTGATGGACAGTTGCAGGAGTTTCTTACGGAGAAATTTATGTGACACTGCTGCATTTAGGGAAAGTCTGAAAATAGGCTTTTTTCTTTTTCTTCACTCCTGCTTGTGCACTAGCTTTGCTCAGACTGAAAAACACTGCAAAGGTATACTCGAGGGTTTGGTTTCTAAAAGCTGGGCAAAATCATTCACAAGGTCACCTGCGAAGCAAAACAACTCCAGATTGAACTAAGCATAGGATGCTAGGGCCAAACACACGATGTTGATTACATGAGTATTGATTTAGGGGTGCTTGTGGCATAGAGGGTAACAGGGATAATGTTGAATACAAAACCATGGTCTCTTGCTGATAAAGAGCCCCAGAACACTGTGTATCACAGCACAGAGGAAGGAAGACCCAGCAAGTCATGTTCGGATTGTACCTGCTGCACAATTCCATTCCATTTTTAGAAAATCTTTCTTTTATTTTTAAATTAATCTTACACCTGCTATACATTGCCCACCTACTTTACTCCAGTTGAAATTTGTTTGCTCTTCAGTCTGTATGCTGGCTAGGTGTTGAAACTAAACCCATGTTTTTGGACAGTAACATAAGAAAATCCTCCCATGGCCCTCCCTCACCACTAGACCCGTTGTTTATCAAATACATTGTCCGTGCTAACCTTGGCCATACCAAGGTTTTTGCTGCAAGACCAATGCTGCTGACCACACTGCTGTCAGTTGGTTACTTGTGGTGTAAAAGCACAAGCAGCATCATTTCAGATGTAAAGTATTGCAGAAAGCCAGTTACTTTCAAGGCCTTCTTTGCCTCTTCTGCTTTAGGTGGGGATTACTGGAAGCCCAGTGGCTTTGTTCGGGATAGTTACTTTTATCTTTTCCCTGGTTTACCTCTTGAAAAGCTGATTTCCCAGCATACTGGGGGAGCTATGGAAGCATCAGATTCTCATGTTGTATGCAGTGAGGGACAGTAATGTTCAAGCACAGTTATTTAGGCTTGTCAAAGCTCTATGTAGCAGTGCTAGTCACCTGGGGAAGGGGGTGGCATCCGCACCTACACAGCTGCTTCTCTAACCCCCTTCCTTCTTCCTTGAGAAAAACATCTCAAGTCTAAGTAGTGTTAAAGGCACAGTATAGGTTTTTCTTCCTTGCCCCAAGCGCTGGGATATTCTGCCATAGATACCTAAAAGCCATCATAATTCCTCTTATTTTGAAAGGTTTCACCTTTCACCATCAGCTTTCCAGTATCTGAACAAAGGAAGTCTCTTCCAAAGGGAGCTCTCTTCTAACAGAGATGGAAAGCGGCAGTCCTTCTGGTTCTTCTCAAACTGTGACAGGCTCTATGACCACTGAGATGGAAAAAGTTTGCAAATTGTCTAGTTCAAAGTATGCAAAAATAGCAGGGCTGCAATTCCAACAAGGCTGCTCTTCTGTCCCTGTTTGATGCCAGCTTGTGGGAGTGAAAATGAGTAGTCCAAGACTATTGAGATTCAATCCATTTACAGAATTTTAATTGTATGAATTTGATTGGAAAGGATTTGTGTTACATGTATATATCATGACTTGTCATTGTTGCCTGCACTGACACTACATTATGTGAACATTCTTATTCCAGAGACTAGCTACCTTGATAAAATCACTTAGTGAAGCTGACCAAGCTAAAAATAAATTTATACAAAATAGGCTGTCTTTTGGCTCAAGGATCTCACATATATGCTATTTTTACTTTGTGATGCTGCTATTTTCGATGCTGCTATTTTATATTTTCTGGTTTGGAAAAGCTAATTTCAAACAATGGGTTAGTTGCAAACCACTTCCTTTGATTGTTTTTCATTCACTACTGGAAGTAACAGATAAGTTAAAATGATATATGCTTCCAGTTTGTGTGATCTGCTGTGCCAGCCAGTCAATAATATATAATACAGAATTTTTAAGGGAATGCAAAATCTGTGAGTTGAGAAAGTTGTCTAACAACTGGTGACTAGGGTGATGTTCAAAGAAAAATAATTTCAAGCTGCAGAAATGTGAAATTAACACTTAAACACTTGCACAATCATTTATCACTAGTGAAAAGCAGTCCTGAGCTTTCAAGGTTGCTTGTTTGACATATTTGTGGTATTCTAGGAACACCACCAAAGAATGCTAAGGTGAGGGTTTCTGCTCCTGAAGCCTGGAATTCTCCAGGGCTTGTGGATTTTATTGGTCTTTCTACATTTATTTACTTTTCTTGCTCTCAAGGCAAGACACTTTTCAAGCAAACAGGATACCAAATGGTCCATGAACCCAGTGCTGAAGATACTGCAGGCAATTTTGCTCTTAATGTGCATGAAATATGTACAGAATCTCTTACTCTTACTGAAGTCACAAGGAAAACTAGTATCTGCTTGTACTGCAGAAGCCTGTCCTGAACTATCCTCACATACAAAATCTCAGTTCAGGAAAGATTTAAATGCTGTGGAGTCTGGCTGTACGTTAACAGATCTATAAGCTCTCCTACAACATCAAGCTTTGAGCCTCACAATGTGATAAGGGATTATACAGGACTTTAGAAATGCTTCACTGTGGCATTTGTTTGATTTGACTTAGCTTCATATGTCTGTATTAGTCACTCCTGTACTCTTCTAAGCTGCAAGTGACAGCCTCAAAGAGAATATACCTCTGCTGGCCAATCAGATCAGAAATTCGGTATATTTTGTTTAGATGCAAGAGAGTAATACTGCTCTCTTATTAAAATTCAAACAATCCCATAGAAGTGCCAGATCTGCTCACCATTAGATGCTTTGGAAAACATTGCCCAGGGGAGTATTTACATAAGCATGAAGCTAACCTTCTTGTTTAAAAAAAATATCACTATCTCAGAACTGCTTCAGGTTGGTATGTGCTGAGCAGGTGATGCATTTCACTCTTCAAGGAAAAGAGAGGCAGTAGGGTAGACCTACTGCACATTAGCAAGAGTTTTGATTGTCCAGAGCTAAAGGATAGTGACGACAGTGTTGAGTATTTATGGGTAAGAACCAGAGGGAAGTACAACATGGCAGATATCCTGGTGGGAGTCTGTTATAGACCACCCAACCAGGATGAAGAGGCAGACAGAATAGTCTATAAGCAACCGGAAGAATAAGTCTTACAATCACTAGCCCTGGTTCTTGTGGGGTATTTCAACTTACCAGATGTCTGGTGAAAATACAACACAGCAAACAGGATGCAGTCTAGGAGTTCCTAAGGTGAGGTTCCTGGGGTTCTTTAGGCTGAAGATATGGAGCCTCAGAGAAGACCTTGTACATCACTCTGTACAACTACCTGAAAGGAGGATGCAGCCAGGTGTCTCTTCTCCTGAGTAACAAGTAACAGGACAAGAGGAAGTGGCATCAAGTTGTGCCATGGGAGGTTTAGGTCAGATATTAGGAAAAATTTCTTCACCAAAAGGGTTGCCAAGCATTGGATGACAAACAGGCTGCCCAGGGAAGAGGAAGAGTCACCATCCCTGGAGATATTTAAAAGATTTGTGAATGTTTTAGTGGTGGACTGGACAGTGCTGGGTTAACGGTTGGACTCAATGATATTACAGATATTTTCCAACCCAAACGATTCCATGGTTCATCCATATGCTGCCTCTTTAGTGTTGGTTCATGTCATGTTCAGTGCAGGTGTTAAAGCCTGCAATACACAGATTGACTTGACAGGTTGTGGAGAAAAAGTGGGAACTGTTCTTATAACATAAGGAGAGACAGAGACCACAAGGATAAATTTACCACTGAACAGCAACAGCATTTGCTGTGCTAACATATGGAATAGCAGCTTTTCCTGACCCTCAGGGGTCCAGGACCAGACATGTGAGAGCCAAAGCATGGATGGTTGTTTTGAAGTGGCTCTCTGTATTTGGGTTGCATGATGAGGTTTTAGAAGCTAAAGGAGTGGTTGAGGTCAACTCACCACACTCTCCATTTCAGGTATCCAGCACTGCTTGCATTCAGCCTCCCACTCTACTCACTTCAGGATCACAAGACTTCACTCTTTCAACAAATTAGACTCCTCCTGCCCTGACCTGGCTAGTTCTGCAAGGAAAGTCTTCTTTAGAATCTGGCTTTTTTATTTTCCTACTTTGCTCTGCCCTGGGGCACAACTCACGTACCAAACAGCCTTGGGGACCTGTCCCCTTTCCAAAGCACCAGACCCCAACCAGTCAGGATTGCTCAGAGGATGCAGGAGATTCTCCTTCCATCTAATGTTTCGTAACAAAAACTGAGCCTGCTAAAACTAGCTGACACTACACTTCTTGTAGCTCTGATGTACACAAATATGTGTGTGTACACAGAGATGCACACACTTATGGCCCTGCTGTAGGCCACAGAGGATGCGAGAACCATTCCAGCAGCTCGCCTGTCTACAAACAATGAAAGCATAAAATCACGAGGTCACACCAGGGAGCCTCCTACCAAAGGTGTCTTCCTCCAACAGCTTTCCAGTGACTAGTGAATTCCCAACAGGCCTAACTTTTTCACATTGCTCTGCTTCTGCTAATGTTGCCTTGAGCAATATCACTCCTTGCTGTCTACAATGTGGAAAAAGATCTTGAACACTGTGTGGCTTTCTGTATGAAGGGGACTGTGAGTTACTGAAAAAATCAGTGCTGATACCAAAATCTCAGCATAACTCACCCATGGCAGCTCTATATTTTTAAATATAGCACTGACCAAAAAATCTTTTACTTAGTGTAAAAATCTTACTTGCCATAAGTGGCCATTATGTGCAATTTGCCTCTGGCCCTCACCAACACAGGACTTGTTTGTCATTTCAGTGCCACAGTCTCCCTGGAGCTTTAAGAGGAACTGTATTTGCTGAAAAGTGACCTCTTGCACCTGGGATGGAATAACCCCATGCAACTGTACAAGCTGGATGCCAACTGGGGAAAAGTAGCTCAGCAGCAAAGAACTTGGGGATGCTGGTGGACAACAATTGAGCACCAATTAGCAGGGCACCCATGCAGTGCTGAAGGCTAATGTCATACTGTGCTCCATTAGATAATGCCTAAGAGCAGACTGGCAGTAATTATTTCCTTCTATTTTTTTAATATATGGAGTGCTGTCACCAGTTTTGGGTTCCTCAGTACCAAAAAGATGATGACAAACTGGAGGACAGGTGTAGGGCCACTGAGATTTCTGGGGGGACCATGATATTATGAAAAGCTTGAGAAAGGAACATTTATTTAGCCTTTCCCCCTCCAGGCTCCAGAGGTATTTAACTGCCACCTTCAGCTACCTGATGGGTGACTGGAAAAAAGACAGGAAAAAACTTTTCTCAGAGGTGCTCAGTTGCAATGGATTAAGGTACAGCAAGGCTGTACCTTGACCTTGTTCTGGTTGATTAGCTATTTAGAAAAAATTCTTCACAAGGAGTGTGCAGCATCAGAACACAGGCGGTGTGGAGGTGGAGAACAGCCATCCTTGGAAATAATCAAAGCTCAGTTGGACACAGCCCTGAGCTACCTATATCAAATACAGGTATTTGAAGGTTGCTCCAATGTGCGCAGGAGGTGGGACCAGAGGATCTCTGGACGAAAGGTGCTTTCTCACCTAAATTCTTCTATGATTCTAATGTGCCCCATGACATGTGTGCTAAGATATTAAGAGCACTTAATATATCATCACTGGTGTCAGGTATCATCAACACTTTCATCAGATGGAACACTGCCGAGCTGACTCAAATATTGTACATCTTGTCTAACTGCAATTAAAAAGGCACATGGCAGTTTCTGTGTATCTTAATTAGTCTTGTACCATGCACACTGACATTCAAAATTAGCTGACTTGGGGGGTCCGTTACCCACTCAATTCAGAGTTTATACGGAGCTTGCCTGTTTTGTTGTAAATCTTCCTAAGGCTCACAAAATAAGGCCCTCCTTCAGAGTCACATTAACCATGGTCTGGGTTTTGAGGGATCAAAACAAAGCTCACATAGTGCAAACCTAATGAATGAAACCCTACAAGATTAATGTTCCTGCATAAAGCAGAAAACCTCATAGAGCTTCACAGACCTGCCTCTTCTTTTATTGCTCTGCTCTTGGGATGTAAGAGGAGCAGCAGGGCAGTGACGTCTCTCCCACATTGGTATCTATTATAATGCTAAGTGCTAGCTCCTATCATCCTCGTAATCCTGTTTGGGAAGCTCTGCTACAGCATTTATGTTCTTATCTTTGTTTAGTCAATGCTGGCAAATAAAAGCATAAACAAATAATCTCCACAGTACAGCTTGGCACTACTGAGATGCTGCCATTTGTGTTCCAGTTGATTTTTATTTGCAGTCTCTTATGTTGGTGACAATCTTGGAAAGCAGATACAGCCTGGTAAGTGATGTAATTGTACAACTGATGTTTTTATGAGTCTATTCCTTTTATTTAAATGAATGCTGAACAGGTGATTACAGGCAAAGAGAGAACTGGGCTAATGACGAAAACATCAATGCAGTAATTTCTCTGGAACAAGTCAATGTAATTTTACCTCTTCAGGCCTTAGGCCATGCACTAGGAGATACTCAACTGCCTCATGTGATATAATTTAAAGAGGTACGTGATCTATACAAACATAGGCACCCACTTCAATTGCACAGTCTCTCTATATCTTTAGGGCAAGAACAGAGGGAGACTCTTCCACAAGGCAGTGCAGCGTACCAGCCTAACAAAAGAGGCTCTGCACCAATCTGGAAGAATACTCCTCTCTGGGCAACAGATAGAAAGAACGGCCAACTCGTCTACCTAAGCTAAAGGCTGAGAACTAGGCAATGTGAATTTTCCCCACATAAAATGGAATTACCACCTCAGACTCCCAGAAGCAAAGAGGAAGCATAAAACCCCATTGTTCCATTTATTTCTTACAAAGCCAGTGGCTATTAAGTAAAGCATGACAGAAAAATTACTACCCATCCAACTTCCAAAAATACTAGTCATGAGGACAGATGTAGGCAAGCATTGTATTTGACAATGCCAGTGAACTGCATGACTCCAGAGAGCAACCACAAGACAGAGATGCTCCAGCCCGTTTCTGATCAAGCAGCTCCCAGTTGGTATGCTGCACCCAATGGCGGTCTCCAGTCCATGCCCTTCCTGATGGAGGAAAGGCTTGGCTAATGCCCGTGGTCATAAATCTCCCCACTGAAAGACGATTAGCTTGAAAATCCCCCGTTGTTCTGTCAGGAAGCCATACAGAAGAGGTGCAAATCCATTAAATTACATCTGGCAGACATGTATCTAAGAATACATGGCATTTGGTGATATATGGAAACTACCACACTATACCTTCAGACAGCTTATATGAGTATCTCTTTCCAAATTAACATTCTTGCCATCTGATTCTCATTAGACTCACTCAACTGTTCCATTAATCTTGTATTTTTCCTCCCAAGGGATTAACATTGATTTTTTTTTGTCTTACGCACACACTGGAAGGTCATACTGTTTCCTACAGGGTGGATTCATTCAATAAGGAACTACACTATTAAACCTGACTTAATGTTATTATCAATAGAGCTGAGCTGCCGCAATGGTGCTCATTTTTAAGAGAATCTCAATGCAACTCTCCTGAGCCCAGCTACATCCATCATTCCACTCCATGATACAACAAAAGCTGCTTGAGAACTCATTAAGAATAGAGATAAAAAATGGAGGTCAGGGCTGCATTCCAGGGAAGCCCTACTGACATTCAAACTCCACCTCTAATTTAAAAAATAATAAACAAAATAATTACAAAATGCTTCTGGGAATATATGTTCTTCAGCAGAAAATGGAAATAGGAAAGCAGGACAACAGGTAGGTCTGCAAGACATTTTTAGCTGGATACTCTGCATTTTAGGTCGCAGGTGAGGACATTATTAATTCAGTCACTGGTGACCTGGACAGGGCCAGCCTGCATACCTGAATGGGCTTTGGGTTTGGTTAAGTCCTGCTTACAGGTAATTTTGGGCCTGTCCAGTCTCTCCCTCATAAATTGACCAAGCTGCAGTATCAGATAATGATACTTGATGACCTAGAAGGCTGCTCCAAAACCTCCCAGCACTGATGGCCGAGAACCCTCTTCAATCTCCAGCAACCATTTATAGCAGATCAAGCCGCCTCCTTTAGCTGATGCAGCTTTTCTCCCCCTACAGCATTCACTTTTTGATTCCACGTGTACCTGCAGAAAGCAGGAAGATCCCTTCCCAGTCTTTGTTTTACTATCCCAACAAGTCGAGATCTCTCTAGCCCATCCCTGACAATCACAGGCTGTTTTTTTCCCCTGCAGCCTTCCCCTGCCTCCATCTTTTTCTAGCCAGGGATTCTCTCTCTTGACCTCTTTTGCAAAAACATAAGCAAGAGTCACATTAGCAATATTAAACAGCAGCTCATTGACAGACTGGAGATTTATAGAAGCATGAGGAAGGACAAGAGGAAAAGAGCAAGAGTGATGTTTTCAACATGTACAAAATACACAAGTTTAGATGTCACGAAGAACAAACACAAAACGTGTATTAAGTTCCTGCCTCAGGGGTTGATTTTTCCGATGGGCTGAGGACTTCCACCTGATTTCTTGGTCCTGGATTGTTTGTTCTGTTGTTTTCAGATACTCCTTCAAAACCACTGGAACAAGTTTTTGACCTAAGTGCACTTTAAGAGTCTTTGTAGTGAAATTTACCTTTCCTTGGATAAAACAGTAAATAAATAGCACTGAAAAAGCCTTCTGGGGCAAATCAAGGTTGGGTTCACGTTCTGCAGAAATCTACAAGGTGAAGAGAGATGAAAAGGGAAGAAACAACCTACTGAACAGGTAATGGAAGAGAAAAAAAGTGATTTTAACTGTCTCTGAGTAGTCAATACTTTAACTTGATATTTTTAAAATAAGTAGCAGTCTGTGCTTTTTGCTGTCAATTCTTTCCCCTCCCCTTCTCTTATACACCTATATATCACCATCTGCTTGTTCTCCAAATGTACTGGAGAGATGCAGTGCACNAGAGAAAAATTGTCACGGCATAGTCCCCTCAACAGAGTGAATACTTATGGGGTGGACTGAAATGTTTAAATGTTTTGTACTATCAGAGTAGTCCAAAAATATCCTGCTGGAGACTAGGACTTTGCAAATTCACCCTTGCAGTGTTTTCTTGTGCACTCCATATTAGGTAGACCTAAGAGAGTCGCAGTGTGTGTAGCTCTCAAAGCCGCATCACAGAAGACGTCACTGGTCTTCCTTTGGGTGGCTTGAATCTCCTGTTGACTGTCACTATTACTTACTTAAGGAAGGGGAAAAAAAAAAAGGCACTTTGTTCAAGGTTGCTCCATTTTTGGAATGGCTTGTAATGACTGTCTGCTTGAATGATTTTCCTACCTTTAGGTCTGTCATCTCTCTCTTAAAAATCCAACCCCCTTCTCACCAGGGAAAAACTGCAGAACTGTACTGGTACAAAGATATTCTGCTTGCACTGAATTTGCAAAGCAGGAGGACACATTCACTGTCAGAGAAAGGAAGCACCCTCCCTCCCCCCTGCAAAAAGCTATTTTTTGCAGGCGTTGTCATATCTTATCCCCAGGAAGAGGAGAGGGCTGTGCTAGAAAGCCGTCAGATTCACATTTGCTTCTATTTTACTCTGTCCTTCACAGCACTGCTATAACAATTCATCAATACAGTGGAGGGCAAGGCATGACACACAGGCACAGCAGATTCCTCTAATGAAAACAAATCCTTGCTAGAGGAAGAAATAGTCTGCAGGTTTGCCTCCTAAATCCTACTCCTATTGCAAAATCCTACTCCTATATTTTCATCACTACTGACATTTAGGGACACAAGGGTACTCAGAACTCTAAAGCACATCATTTGTGCCGAACAGTTGCAGTACTTTGTCCAAAATAATTTGTGGTCCAAAATCCCAAATGAATACAGGAAACAAGACATACAACTAGAATAAATAAGATTTTGCATGTACAGAGTGGCTGTCATCTGAAAGTGTGTGCAGATATTAATTAAGCCCAAAAACCCCAGATGAAGTAGATTAGTAGCTTCATCCCTGTTTCACAGAGGTTTAGAGTAAAGTGTGACACATAATCAGAGCTGAAAGTGCAGCAGAGCTGGCGATGCCAGGGATGGTGAGAGCCAGGGCTCCACCTCCTCTCTGGCCTCTTCAGTGAATTGCCTTCAATGGAAAATGACTGAGTTGCAGTTCTTTGCTCTCTCTAAAAGGAAGGACCCACCCTGTTGCACAACAGTAGCAAAGTCCCAGCCTGAAGTGCTTTGATAAATAGCATGAAATGGTGCCTAGTTTGGAAACAGAAACCTAGAGCTCGCTCGCTCTCATACATTTGCTTTGGGTGCTCTCTCTTGCTCTTTCTAAAATGCCAAAAGATTGCCCCGGCAGCAGCACCCCCGCAAACAGTCCTAATAGCTTGGCTTATGGCTTCTCAGGTTTAAGGGACATGGCATACGGAGTATCTGAAGTACTTTAATAACTGATAGTGGTTTTTATATTTCTATGCGTTTTTACTATAACTCGGAAGCCACACCAACCTTGAGTCACACAGACAGAACGTAATTAAAAAACTAGTCAATACATACAGCAAAACCTTCAAATAACCCTCTTTTGAAGAAGGTTTTACATACGGAAATTCTGAATAATAAACACACCTGATACCACCCAAAAATATTTAAAGTAATGAACACAAGGAATAGATGTATTAAGATAAAAACTAATAACGCTTCAATTGTTTTGTATGTTAAAGAAAAGTCAAAAATTTATTTTGCAGACATTACCTACTGAAATTTGAATTCTTGTGACAGCAGTTTCTCCGAGATTCCATTGAAGTATTTGTTTAGGCAGTAGCTATGATAATGAAAACTATTCTCAGCATCACAAAAGTAGTACAACTGTCCACTTCATCAAAATTGCCCAGTCCTTAACTCTGCTTATTACCTTTGCCTAAACAAGAGCAGAGGGAGCATCAAATGCAGTGAGGAAGAAGTATCTCCAGAACAGATAAAAACAGGTCGCTTGCTGTGTCTCTAGATACAATTATCCACCTAACTACACTTAGGACAAATGCACAGTTTTTCTAACTACCAGAGGATGAATTTTAATCATGCTGTTCAGTTCTCTGTACACAAATATGAAAAACTGAGGAAGAAATGTCACTGTAAATGGAAACAGACCACGGCATACCTATCTACAAAATAGCATAAAATTGCATAAACTACAGACAAAAAGCAGCTTCTCAGATGATAACTAACTCTATTAAATAACTAACTGTATTAAATAATGTGAAAATTCTGCTCTTTTGTTCTCACATTTAAGCACAGAAAGCATTCTAATTTAGTTTTCAGGGTAAAAATGGTTTTAATTAGGGTCCTAGCTACCTTACAAGACATACAGACCTTGGTATGATGGAGCTATGATAATTTACCCATGCAGAGAATCTGCCCTGTGATTTATATCATTACTCCATGGCAGCATGAAAAAAATCCCCAAGGAAGTAACACATGTCATCCTTGAAAATATTAAGCAATCAAACCATGTTTTTATTATGTGAATGGATGCCTTTGAAAACAAGGATGCATGCACCATACTGTGAGGTAAAATGAAATAAATGAACAGAAATAATTCATTTCCATGTTCTAATCAGCAGAAACTGTAGTCTTCAAATTATCCTGATCCTACCAAATGTGAGTCTGGACACAATAGGTTGACTCTCCTACTAAAATGAACATGAAATTGCATCCTAAGTACACAATGAAGGCCAAATTAAACAGTCCAAGACTCTTCGCAAAGACTCTTTCTTTTTATTCAGTCCTTGCATCCCACTGAACAATTAAGAACAGAAATTTTAAATACAGCATCATGTAGTTTTCAAATGCTCAGATCTAATCAAGAGCAATGTACTTATATAATCTACACAAAAATCTGTTCTCAATCAAGGTCTTCAGCTTCTAGCATTACAGCAGAGTGAAATCTGTGTTCCACCAGCAAAGAGGATGCCTCTGGCAAGCAAAATGAAGTATGTTTATCAACTATTAGAACTACACGTTTCCTGGCTGTGTTACATTCACAGACTGGGACACCAACATCTCTGCAAGGACCTGAGACAAGTGTTACACTACTTACTGCTATTATAAATAACCATGCATTTATTAACGATGCTGACCATTGAGAAAATAAAATCCAGCCCCTACAGGCATGAGGAGATGGAAACAGACCTTTGATAACAAAATCAGGTTAATACGAAACAGTTGAAATAGAACATTATATTCCTGTGAAAATGTATATAGACATAATTATGCGAGTAAAAGACCATGGGCAGGGAGTCCACAACACTGCCTTTGAAGCTAAGCTAGTTTTTGTAACTGCATTATTTGCTCTATTCTGCCTATCTTAAAAAGAGCTGTAAGAAGTTCAGAGAGAGGTAGTAGCAATAGAGAAAGGAATAGGATTAGTTCAGTGACAGATACCTATAAAATCACTAATGGGAGCGGGATGAATAAGAATCAGTGGGGTGTCTTCCAAAATAAGAACAAGGTGCAGCTCTATGGCTGAGAAGAGCTGCATTAAGAACATAGAGAATGTGGCAGTTCTTTGTACAGCAGAAAGGAGACCTGTGGGTCTCCTTGCTGAAGGGTATTGTGAATGATGAAAGCTCTTAACACAGGCTCAAGACAAGTTCATGAAGGAGAAATGCACTGCGAATTACTATGCAAGTAGAATCTAACTCTACTTCAGGATGTCCCTGAGCTAAGTCATAACCTTAGAAGTATCACGTATGCCTGCCCTGCCCTCATTCTTTCCTAGGCACTTCTTGGATGCTGTTGGTGAGAAGGACTAGATAAACCTGTGGCCTGACCTGGTACAGTCATGCCAATGTTATGTTTAGTATCTACTTGCAGAAAAAAATTCCTGATAGTAGCTTCAAATTCACTTTGGAGGGGATGTCTGGATGGAAATCAGCTTTGCAGGAAAGGACGTGGCGAACGAGCAGCTGGCCATGGGACAGTGATGTGCTCTTGCAGCAAAGGCAGCTAACAGCATCCTGGGATGCATTAGGAAGAGCGTTGCCAGAAGGTCAAGGGAGTTGATCCTTCCCCTCTGCTCAGCACTGGTGAGTACTGTGTGCAGTTCTGGGCTCTCCAGTACAAGGAAGACATGGACATACTTGAAAAAGTCTGTCAAAGGGGGACTGAGATCACTAAGGGACTGGAGCATCTGTCATACAAAGAGAAGCTGAGAGCTGGGTCTTTCAGTCTGAAAAAGAGGGGGGAGACCTTATCAATACAGTTAAATATCTGACAGTAAAGTTTAAAGAAGATGGAACCAGACTCTTCTTAGTGGTATCTAGCAACTGGATAGGCACAAACTAAAACACAAGAAATTCCATTTAAACATAAATAAAAGCTTTGTTTATTGTAAGGGTGATCAAACACTGGAAGAGATTGCACAGAGGTTGTTCCATCCTTGGAGATGTTCAAACTCCAGCTGGACATTGTCCTGGTACCCTATTCTAGCTGAACTGTTGAGCAGGGAGTTGGACTACAAGATCTCCCAAGATCCCTTCCAACCTCAACCATTCTGTTCTTCTGGCTGATACCTCCCCAACTGCATTTATCATAAGAACTTCTCCCAAAAAATAACCAAGGCTTCCTGGGGAAATGTCACAGTCTAAACTAATCTTGGAAAACAACGGTCACGAAATAGCCCAGCCTAGGTGACTTAAACCCACATGAGTGGGAAGCTTGTTTTGAACTTCACTTGGGAAGTATTATGTGACTGTGAAACCTTTCTCCATGGCTGCCAATCTTGTTCTGTGGTTCAGATGACAGTCAAAAAAGAACTCTCATGATTAGCACACCCCATTACCTGTATATTCTATTTGATTATGGAACAAATCAAGTACATATTCACTAGATTATGTTTTCTTCCCATTTATGTGGACACATTACGAAGACTGCTTTCCATTTTAACCTTCAGAAAAACTCACACAACAAAACCCAATATATTTTTCACTTTGTTTTGCTTTCAAGTATAGGGATGAAGCAACACAGACAGCTATGTGGCATTCTGATAACAACCTTATCCTCCTTGCCCCAGCCTTCAAGAGAAGTGAAGAATCATTACAATCTTCCACTGCATTCAGTAAGATCCAAGTATGAATCAAGCAATTTTTTTGCTTTGTTTTGATGGTACTGTTGGTTGTTTTCATTAATCTGGCACAGTGATGGAGATGAGGGTGCCATTTCCTTCCCTTTTAAATACACAATTCTTGTTCTTCTTTCCTGAACTAAAACATGTTGAGAATTGCTCTGACTTGACAAAGTGCTATGTGAGATGTATGCTGGGCAGGAGTCTTCTGAATATCTCCGTATGTTTTTAGTTTATCTTGCAATATTATGTATGGAGCTTTAGGACTCAAATCCAACATGCTGGCATTGATTTTCTCCTCCTCTGAATCAAAAATGGGAATGGTCCGGAATGCACTGTGGCTGGAATTAGCAAATTTCAGTGTCATTCTCTAGTTACATACAGGTAGGTGGATTTGTGTATCGCTTTACAAGGTGTCACCTGCCCCAGCTTGCATTACATTTTCTGACTTTGTTGGGCACATGTCAGTTTTGTTATCACTGTCCCAAAGCTGTGTATAGCATGATGTTATATAAACAAAATTTGGTACATACTGAAAAAAGTAAGCCACAGTTATGGGTTGTAGAAATGTGCAGTCAGAGGTCCCCACAAGGGGATATGTTTCTAGACCAGTAAAGACACCTACTCAGTAGAAACTCCATCAGCCTTCCTGGGGGGGAGAAGCGCTCTATGATCCTTGTAAGCAGGCCCCAGAAGGAGCCTGTGAAAGGGAAGAAGGAAAAAACAGGGCTGTTCTAATAAAGGGAGGGATGACAGAAATGTGTGAGACAGAATCGGAAAAAATCTGGAAAAAGAACCTTAGCAAGTTGTATTTATGAAAGAAAACTGTGGTCTCACAGTATGTACAATTTTTAAAGGCCAAGCTAATTGTTTCTGGCAGCCAAAGGAGTAGTTCCACACATCACCAGGAGTTCTTTGGTACATAAGTATGGTCCAAATAGCCTCAAAAACTGTGTATGTTTTTTTCAAGTGAAAACAGAACTCCTCAACAAATATGCTTCCTTAAATTAGGTATCAGCCAGTAGTATTTACTTTGTAAATGCCAATGGTAGATTCCTAATACAGGCTTAAGGATCCTGTGACGTCACTCAGAAATTGCAAGCGTTACAAGAAGCAGCACAACTATGTGGTATTTTCCAAGTGCCTGTGGTTTCCTAACCACAGTACTGACACCAAGTGCCAAAGGCCCCTGTGATGAAGCAGAGCATGCTACCCACCTCACCGGATGTGCTCAACACAGCGCTCCTGCCGTATGGCACTGCTCTTCCATGCAGCACTGTGCTTTATATGGAAAGCACACTGATTTGACAGCTACTGTAAACACCCCATAGTCACAGTAAAACACAGCCATTTTCAGCTAAGCAGAGAAAGAGCTTGTGTGTATTATGGTGGTGACTCTATTCTGTGTAAAGGTGAAGTTACTGACACCCGGTGGACTCATTCATTGCTAGATCTGTGCCCTTCATTTAAAGCCAGCAACACTCTTCAGGGTGGAACTTTCCAAATATAGCTCTGACAACCCACTTCTGAGAGCCCAGGGGAAGAGACAAGACTACTTTGCTAATTGATGCTGATACACCAGGGAGGATCGGCACTGTCTGCAGCGGAGTCTTCCCTTAAAGTGGATTAGGTCAGTTGGATGGCACCAAGTCAAACAGTAATTCTCATAACCAGACCATCTTTCTCTAAATTATTACATATCCACAACAGTATTACTACAGTGGGAAAACAATGTACTCAACTTCAGAGGACAGCACTGAAACAACATGTGTGAATTTAATTCCAGCTGCCTGTGTATGTGTCTTGCATAATTCTGAACTCTCTGGAGCTCGGTGATAATCTGTTTTGGCTTCTTTCATAAACCAAGACATATATTTCCCTCTGGTAGGGGATTGAACATACTGTGCTCAAAAACTTGTATTTTTAATAAAAGTACAGCTAGTACTTGGCTAATTCATACATTTCAGAAAGGCATTCAGTTTTCTTCTGATGGCCTTGAGGAGATTCAGAATTTACCACTTGTTACATTACATCCTCAACTGCATAAACGCAGTCTTAAGTTCTGCATGGGGACACTGTCTCATTCAGCACACAAGACAAAATCACTTAGCTAGCAGCCATTCAATATTTTATTTTTGCCCTTTTTATTTGATGCATAGTCCTAAAAGCCTTTTTTACTGCACATTATTCCAGCTCTATTCTGAAGGCAGAATGATTAATTTCTTTACAGGCTTTTCTATAGTGCTCATCAGATGTTTCTAACTTGTTATGTGCAATTTCCTAGCTTTTGGAAAAACATACAAAGGAATGCCATTATGTGGCATCATATAACTACTTCCATGATTCATATCAGCAGGGATAGACCAGACCTTTGCTATCTTAGCTAACAGGTGTAAACCACAGGCTGCCAGCATGGCCAAGATAAAGGAGATGAGGCACATGCTTAAGCAAGTGATTTTCACTGATATTTGTTGGCACCAGGATGGGAAGAATCAGAATCTTAAGGAGACTGAAGGATATGGAAAGGAAGTACAGGTTCCTGCTCCTTTGCCACTCTCATAAGACTGACCCCTTTAATTTGCCCTTTCCAACATGCCCACCTCTCAACCCATGTGTCTTCTTATCTATCCAGTCTTATCCAGTGTTACCTATCTTATCCTATTTTCCATCTATCCTTATTTCTCTCACTTTGTTATTGAGTTTATCTTTCCTCCTCTCCACTTGCTTACAGACTGAGTCTCTGCTCCCAAACTTCCCATCTCATTGTCTTTTTCAACTCTCCCAGATTTTACTTCCATCCCTTGACTAAGACATCATCACAAAATACTCTGAATTGGAAGGGACCCACAAAGATCATCAAAGTCCATCTCCTGGCCCCAAACTGCACAAGACAGCCCCAAGAATCACACCATGTGCCTGAGAGCGTTGTCCAAACACTTCCAGAACTCTGGCAGGCTTGGTGCTGTGACCACTTCCATGGGGAGCCTGTTCCAGTGCTCAACCATCCTCTGGGTGAAAAACCTCCTAATATCCAACTTAAGCCTCCCCTGCCACAGCTTCAGGCCATTCCCTCACATCCTAACACTGGTCACCAGAGAGAAAAGAGGTAAGTGCCTACCTCTCTGTGTTCCCTCACGAGGAAGCTGTAGACAGCTATGAGGTCTCCCCTCAGTCTCCTCCTCTCTAGGCTGAACAAGCCAAGCGACCTCAGCTGCTCCTCATATGGCTTCTACTCTAGACTCTTCAACATCTTTGTGGCCCTCCCTATTCTGTGGTGCCCAAAACTGCACACAGGACTTGAGGTAAGGTCACACCAGTGCAGAGCAGAGCAGGAACACCCCCTCCCCATCCCAAAACCACAGGTGATGCTGTGCCTGATGCCCCCCAGGACACAGCTGGCCCTCCTGGCTGCCAGGGCACTGCTGACTCATATTCAACTTGTCATTGCCCAGGAACCCCCAGGTCCCTTTCTGTGAAGCTGCTTTCCAGCCTCTTTTCCCCCACCCTGTATGTACACCCAGGGTTGCCCCAGGGCATGTGCCTTCACAAACCCATCCTGGCTGAGACCAATGACAGCATTGTCTTTCAGGTGTTTTTCAGTAACTCCCAGAATAATCTCTGTAATTTTACCAGTCACTGAAGTGAGACTGACAGGACTGTAGTTACCAGGGTCATCCCTCTTGCCCTGATTGAAAACTACTGGAGTTTGAGGGGAAGGAGCATTCACAGACTCCTTAGAGCTTTCAGCTTGCACATATGTGTTTTTTAAAGGTTACAACTTGGATAACCTGGAAAAGATTTTCTTAAGGATGGTAAAAAGCACGTTAATATGTTACCCATTACTTGCAAAACCTGGAGACACTAAGGCACAGTGAAGAAGATGCCACAGAAGCCTTTAAGGTCTCTTCTGTAGCTTCATTTTCAGGAACAGTTATGACATTTTCTGAAGTAAACTGGGCCAGAGCAGATTTGCATCTCAGAAATTTTTATTCCAAATTACTATAGTTTCAGAAAATTTCAAGCAACTGAAATAGGAAGACACAGAATGTAGTTGTGTCCACAAAATAAGACAAAAATTGAAGCTGTTAGTACCATGTTGGAATCTAACTTGATGGCTGTTGTGGTATCAGTGACTTGTCTAAAAACATGACACTGAACAAAGAACATACTTTCATCTAGCTAGGTTTTTAATGACTGAATTTGTAAAGGCTATATTAGAAGATCAAAGTAATATTATCACCTCATATAAGTTTGAAATGTGTATAGCTGTTTTGTAATGTTCTCCTGACATATGCACCACCTATTCATTTGCTATTTTTGTACTAAACATTTATTATTACCAAATATCCCTTGCCTGTAAGTTCTATTATTTTCTCTCAATTATAACTTCACATTTGTCCTCTTGTGCACTAATATCCCTTCACTTTTGGAGATACCAGCAAACCCCATCAGGACCAAATTTATGCCAGGAGATACAAATCTGCTAACAAAGACACTAAGCAGACACATGGACATAGAATTCCTGTAAAAAATAAATTAGTCAAGACAGACTTCTAAAATCCTGGAGAGACCTAGTAAGGGCTACAGTTAACAAGACAAATCATTGATGAAATTTGATTTACTGTTCTGATTTCACACGAGAAGTGGGTTTTGGTCTTCCACAAAGCTCCCTGTATTACAACTATTGTTATTAAGCTCTAGGCCCTGTGTCTGGAAAACAGTTTGTTTTGGGCTAGGGGCCACAGAAAAAAGAAAAACTTGCTGGGTAGGAGTGTTACCAAAAAAACCCTACAAATGTGGAGTCACTGCTCCTACACAAGGCTGTAACTAAGCTGCAGCTGAAGAGAGCAACAGATTAATTTTGATGTAAACTCTGAGTTTATCTTGATTTGAATAGACACAAGACACCAGCCCAAGGTTTACAAACCCCATATATATGCATACATCTATATATCTCCATATTCTAGAGTTATTTAGTTCAAATCTTTCAAATAACAGTGTACTGCTAATTTAAAATTAATAACAGTTAGCAGGAAAAGCAGCAAAGACAAGGCAGTGAACTGACTTCCAAAACTATCAGCCTTTGTCAATTAAAATATTTACTTTTGACACAAGTGCTAATTAGTCAAAAACATTCAATCCACTCTTAAAATAGAGGTTCAAGCTACCCAATTTATTTTTGGAACAGTCACTTGCTCTCAGGATTAGGAAGACAATGGCATCCAGAGCAAGCATGAGCCCTCTCCCCTCTTATTACAGTTAATCAGGAACATAAATACTATAATGGAGCTGAGCCCCTGCAAACTCACCAGGCTGTTCATAATTTCCACTCCAGCTGGATTCACTGTGAGCGCTTCATCATACAATTGCTTAGCCTCCTCCAAATTGCCTTTCATCTCTGCAAACCTCCCACGCATGTACAGTACAGCATGAGATGTGGGGAAAAGACTAGCTGCCTCCTGGATACAAAAGCCTGCTTCTTTGAGATGCTGCTGTTCCATGAAGAGTTCAGCTAAAAAAAAAAACCAAAAAAACCAACCATAAAAATAAAGCAAAAAACACCCTACCATTAGAGGAAATATAACAGAGTTTGAGGGGAAGGAGCATTTGTATTAATTATAAATCATCTCCCTTAAGCACATTAAAACATGAGGCCATGATCTGGCACAATGCTTACTACTATGGTTAGTGATTACTATCATGACTGGATTCACTGAATGGATCTTTTCCTAATGCTAAGGGCTCTATACAGATGTTCATGGACATCTTTAGGTGGTGTCCTGACAGAGGACAGCCTTAAGGATTCCTCCACTGGGAATGTAAATAGTGCTGAACTAAGCCCTAAGGAAGCAGGGCTGGTAGCTACTTGGAGTCATCATGTGTATTTCCAACTAATCTGGGGGGAAAAAAAGAACAGAATAAGATATCACTGTCAACTGAGAACTTCAAACATGTCAGAGTAATACGATACATCTGAGCTGGACATTAGGTAACTTACCTTAAAAGAGTATTTCCACATTTAAAAAGATGTTAAGTGTTTCTCTCTGCTTATTTGTCAAGTTTATGAGACAGCTGTCTCTTAACTTTTCAGACACTGTTAAAATCAAAAGGCTTTTATAATATAGACCTATTTATATTGTGTATTCACCATTTACTTCCTCATACATTACAGAAAAACAAAATACAGCTCTTGGAAGAGACCACTCATTTACTTCCTTGATCTATCAGCACTGTCTTAGTGGTTTTCTTGGGAAAAAAATGTAACACTCATACTCATGTGCTTCAATGTCAACTTGTTAATGAAATAATTTCTCATGATCGACATAAATTTCATAACATCTCATGGCTGAACTTTAACATTTCTCAGGATTTGGACTAGATGATTGTCTGACTAGATCATTGTTGTGTTGGACTGAATGGATGATCGTTGTAGGTCTCTTTCAACTGAAATAGTCTAATTCTAGATTTACTAGATATTAAATTCTTTCAAGAGGTCAGAAGTGATACTCAGTTTTCACTGCTACACACAGCTGAAAAGGGAAACTGTGTTTTTAGACATATATATACACACAAACCTGTATGCATGTACGAATACAAAATAATTCTCTCTCTTCATGTAGCAGGCATTGCTCTTTGGTCTATAACCTGCTTGTGTTCTATGTGTTCTCACTGCAAAAAATCAGTGTCTCTTTTTTTTTTCAAACTGATGTGGTAAGGAAGTAGGTATTGACAGCTCAAGAGTTCAATTCAAAATTACTAATTCAGGCTCCAGATTAAGAAAAAATGATTCTGAAATTAGACACAACCTTAAATGCCCTGACTTTTAAAGGCAGTGAATATTCTCAGGAAGTCTCTGTGAGGAGGGAAATTAGTGTGACAACTTCTCTTAAACAGATTTGAAACTCTGCCAGTTTCAAAACACTGAAGACTTTTTCAAAACCCAGAAGACTGTGGGGACTTGGCACGATGACATCAAGCTTGCTGGTGAGAGGTGAGCAGGAAACCATCTCAAAGGCAGTCCTGCCTGACCATGGAAAGGCTCCTCCTTGCCTATCTGACGTCAGACTGGGACCACAGATAGCATTTCTATTGGCACACTAAAAATGATTCTGTACTGAAGTGACAGCATGGCTAAACAACCTTCCACTTCTGAGGTGGTCCTCCTAGAAGAGTGGTGAGACACTGTCGAGAAAATGCTTGAATATTCCTTGGCCATCCCTAGGTTGTGCTACAGATAAATGTCATTCTCCAAGGCAGTCAACATGAGCAAAATATTAGTTCCTTCATAAGAGTTATACCCTTTCAGAATGACTCATATACATTTCTCTCTGGTTAATCATAAAATCTCCGCATGCATCCCTTCCCTTGGCTCCAAGAGGCTGCAGCTATCTATAATAACAGAAAGCAAGGCCATGTACCTTGTCAAACTGAGTATTTGTACAGCCTTATGCAAAAATTTGTGGGAGGACAGTATTTTCCTTGCACTTCCAAGGAACAGAGCATTTTCCTGCCAAGTGCTGCATAGCAGCTGACGCTGTGCATGTGGCATTAATGAGGATGGGGATGTGCAAAGAGGCAATCACTGCTGAAGATGAACACTTCATTCGCAAAGTTAGCACAAACTTAGCAGCACAAGAGTAGGGGTGAAATCCTGGCACTGTTTGAAGTCAGCAGAAGTTCTGGATACTGCCACATTAAAAACTCTATTAGTAACTAACAGCATCATGTGACTTGTTTCATTTCAGAAAAGAATTGGGAGCAAAGGGGTTTAGATGTGAAATCACGCACAGCCAGTGTTTCAATGAATACAAAATGGAGAGTGCTTATTCTTTCAATGGTGCCTTGTAAATCTTCTTCAGTAATAACAATTATTTAGAGGAAGTGCAGCAACACAATCTAAATAAGATCTACAAATTGTATTTTATGGTATGGTAATGTAGCATATTAAAGTTCAGTCCATTTCTTTGCAGGCTCAATAGTCAATAAAAATGATTTAATGGTGTGGGAGGTCTAATTTGCATAAAAAAGAATGAGAGGGGTGCCTTTTGGTTATGAAAGGAAAGAGAGTGCTAAAATTTTTAGCTACCGAGCTAAAAATAGACATTAAAGGACATCGTTTACGTCTTCATTAAAATGTGTTTTCTGCAAACTCATTTTTCACTTCTATTACACACTCATTTTATTTACAGATTAACAAGATATGCTTATGTAACATGGAATAAAAACACACCTAGAGGCAGAAATCAAACCCAAAAAACAAGTACCTATTACATTTTTCATGGTAATACCCTCAGTGGTACTGAAAGTACTGAAACACCTGTTTTTGTGCTACCTGGGTTAGCAGCTTCCTGACTACTGGATTAATCAGCCTATATCCTTATATAACCTAATTATGCAGTAAATAAACTCCTAACAAAATTACCAGCCCTTGCAAGGAAGTTCTGTTATAGAGACATGGCACCCAGCTCCACTCCAAAGCAGAGAATATCTTCTTAGGCTGACACGGCTACTAAAGATCTGTAATTCTTATCCTGTGAAAGGGTCAATGCTTCAGGGAAACCATTTATGAACCTCTAATTGCTGGACTACATTGTTCTTGGTACTGACATTCTTCAAAGCTTGGAATCTAAAGCCAAGCTCCCTTGCCCTCTCTCACTTAACACCATCTTCATAAAAACTAAAACAAATCTACATTCTGTTTTTAACTAAGTAACAGCAAAAGCTCTCTGAATACTACTGAGCAGAGACATGACGATCCTGGAAGTACCACTCCTATTAGCCTCTCTGGAGTAATGCTAGAAACTCTGAGTGTGAATGACATTAGGAAATATTTCAGCACTTTTACCTACAGGTATGGACTGAGACAGTGCACTACATGGATGGGCAAAGACAGGTTGAATCATGCACTATCTCCTTTCATTCAGTAATTGAAGCCTGCGCCTGCACTGAGACCATGAGCAACTATCCAGCTAACTTCAAGATCCAGCCTAGATCCATTCCTTTCTCAAATCCACTTTTATGTGTCCCATCTGTGCTCTCTTTCAATACTGTCCAGCCTACTTTGCTGTTCTTCCAAACAACTGCTGTCTCCTCTTGTGGCTATGGCCTCCTTTGTCTTGACTTGCAACTAGACTGCTATACCAGTTTTAATGCTAGGTCCAGCCTCTGAGAGTGGCACACACCTCCACTCAGATTATTGTTAGCTCCTAAAATGAGGTCCTAGTTCTTCCAGCCATTTCTGCTAGAAGCTTGTCTATAGTGAAGATCCTCAATCAAGTGAAAATTGCCAGAAGCGTATCATCTACTTGCTCTCCAAAGAGCAATAACAAACACACAAACTGAGAGCAATTTCAAGAACACGGACAAAGCTGGGTCTCCTACAGTCAGCCCCCTTATTTTGTATCCAAGATAAATTATTTGCAGAGTTCTGTTAGGTAGTCCACCTAACAGTGTAATTTAGTCATGTCTGCATCACAGTGCTAGTCTGAGAAACAGAGGTGCTTAATATGACCTTGAACACTGACTCTATTTCCCATTTCCTAAGTGTTTCAAAGCAGTGTCAAGAGTGACAGTGCTTGTCACTGCAGCAACAACGGTAATTCTAGCCTAAAAAAAAAAATCAAACAGATTCGAAATGTTTTTATGCAATGTGAACAACCCAAGAGTTAAAATTTCATTCCTTGTGAATCACATTTGGTGTTATCCAAGATGCAGCACTTAACTCCCACAAAGAAGACTGCTCCACATCACTTGGCTGTGTATGCCTGCCAGACTTATAGCACCTTACTCTCCCCAAAAATGTTACTGCATAGTGACACGGCCAGGGTAACACAGCCAAATGCCCAGCAGGATGGTGCAATGAGGAGTAGCCCTTCATACTTAAGAAAGAGATAGCATCTGTGGGGATGTGTAGGAAGGTGAATTCTGTTCTACATCATCTGCCTTCAGGAGCTATTATTGCAGGAACCCTCAGCCAGTGTGAAAGACCCACTCCTCGGAGAGCAGCTCTGCCTTGACCAGTGACTACAGAACTATTACGATGACAAATGGTTCCCCCACTGCCTTTTCTTTCTGGCAGGTGAGGTTTAGTCATTGTTCCATGCTATGACATCACCCTGCATACAGTAGCTTGACAATTTGTGGCAGCTTAGGCAGAAGATTCCTCAAGCTGTATCCTGACTACAATAATTTCATCTGATGCAAATGTTTGATACAGAAATGAAGTACAAAAACTGCCACGTGTTCCTATCCACCTGAGGTCAGCCACTTGCTCTTCTGAATGAAGCAACAGATTTACATCCTCAAGGGCTCTATTTGCAAGCAAAACTGGTAGTTAACAGAAGTCTGGGGACTTGCTTTAAAGTCCCAAGCTTTGGGTCTCACAGGCCCTGAAATATCCAAGCTTCTTTATTTAAAAATGCAGCATAAGAGTGAAAGGTTTTGGAAGCAGCACAGAACTGCCACAAGCTAACTTCAATACTAAATGGCACAGTCAAAACATGACTTGAAATACTACAAGGTAGCTGGTTCCTCTATGTGAAATGGGGCCCTGTTCACTGGTGCACTCTTTCCCAGCAGGGAGAAGCAAGCCATTCTTGGTAATTAGGCCACCATTGGTAAGAATGACATAAAAATGCTTCTGCCGGAAAAGCACTTTCTGGGGTCTCTTGCACCCTCTCTCAAAAGACGCATTGCTGGTTATCGTCAAAGAAAGGACTTCTAAGCCTTCATATTCCAGCCCAGTCAAGTATAAATTCCTATTAGCATTCCTATGAACAGATGTCCTGCCGCCTTCTTCATGACTGAGTACACTTTATCACTTGTCCAAACTCACTGAGCAGCTGAGGAAATGCTAGTATTTGGTACCCTCACTCACTCTCTGGGTACCACTGGCAGTGCAACAGGTTCCTCTCCATTTCATGGCAAAGCACCACAGAATGCTTAATAAAAAGCATTGGTAGCTGCTGCCTGTTCCTTCACAGGCGAGTGTTCAAGACACACATGAATGTCTGCATGTCCCAAATTTAAAGAAATACTATGTGCTCTTTGAAGCTTGTCCATGCCCAAGCATTATCAGTCAACAAAGTTTCATGTCCTCCCCCAGCAATGGAGAAACATCCAGAAGCTTCAGGAATGAAGGAGACAATCCAAAATGCCCTGTGCTGATATAAGGCCAAAAGAATCCTTTTGACTTTTTAAATTCATTGTTGATAGAAAGTAAAATAAACCAAGCTGGAGTGTAGATCAAAACCTAGGATTATCCCCTCTTGAGGACGTTCAGATGAAGAGAAATGGGGAACTTGGTGACCTCCATCAGAAAAGCCTAGAACATAGCTTGCTAAACCAAGAAGCTCAGCAAAACGACTGCTGGCTTCTTAACTTCACCAGCTCACTTTACCATTTGTATCTCTAGTGTGAAGCTTTCCTAATCCATCCTAGTACATAAATTCTGCAGGGAAGCCACACGTTTATTTTCTTCAGTAATAGGTGTGTAATAAAGGACTCCCTCCTGCTCCCACTCACTGGGCTCCAGCTTTTCATAGTGCTTGGTGAAGAGACACAAAAATTAGGAGTGTTTATGGAGCTCAAGAACTCAAGCAGTGGATGGGGAAGTTCTAGATGCAAAATTCTAAAATTTGAAAGCATTTAAAAAAAAGAAAAGAAAAATATTGGAATTGCTTCAATAACCAGTACTGCATCACAGGACTGTGCATCTGATCCAGCTACTCTAGCAACGTCAATAAAGATGTCTCCCAAACCTGATAAGCACCTTTAGTATCAGAGCTAATAACTTGTGGGGGCTTAGGATCACTGAAAGCTTTGAGAAGGAAGAATGTTTAAGTGCCCGTGCCCAAGCTGTGCAAACACAAGCTGTGCTGGGTGAGCTGAGGGGCACAGGGGAGGGCCTGGCTGCACCCTTGGCTGCTGCCAGCATGCCGGCTCTGCGGCTGTGGGCCAGCTGGGGTTGGAGACTCCAGCCCACTGGCCCCAATGACTCGTTCTCGTGGAACAAAGCCCATATCCTCTAACACAGCTTTTTCCCAGGAATTGGCCCATATCGAATAAAATAAATAAATCACAAATGTTTTGTGAAGGGGAAAAAAGAAAGTTCCTGCTGTACATAGCTCGGGGGAGCAGATGTTTTTCCATTAGCTCACTGTTCTGTGCTGCACTGGCTCTCTTTGCATTTCTTGTTTGTGGCATGTTCATTATAACATTTTTTTTTCCTAGGGTAAACTTTAGCATGTTACTGAGACAGCAGGTAGCCCACTCCAGGCCCCCATTATTTTTCTCTAAATGCTCCTTTAAATTAGCCTTAGAGTCTACCTGGTGAGGTTTGCAGGCTGAGCTTAGCAGGCATTTAGCCAAACTTAGATCAAATTACCAGACCTACTTTGCTGTGAGTGGCCATATTTGGTAAAGTATTGGGTTAGTCAAGAAGCTAAATTGTCAGATATAAAGTACTAGTAAAGACAAACAAAGTGGACATTGTAGTTAAAAGTAGAGCTTAAAATAATATAGTAACGGGAGCTGGAATATCAGAACTCTTATTAAAACTGGCTTGCAGCATTCTAAAATGCTCTGTGTAAATAGAGCATATGCTTATTACTGCCTGGAAATATAACCACTCATACTTCAGATAAGAAATCACTCCAGTTACCCAAAGAGATTTGAACTATTAACACTATTTCTTTTCAATACTGACATGCCTTGCTCTCTAGGTCAAAAGTGATCTTATAAAAACGTCGAATGAAGGTAAATTTTGGTCATAAATTTGAACGATTTCAAGTATATTTTCCTTAGCCAAACAGCATTACTCTATTTTCTAAACAAAAAGGAGGAGCACTGGCAGGATTTTAAAAAGTATTAGCACCAGTAATCTGTAGGATTCCCCTTGCAGCTCTTCCTGCAGCAAGAGGGAGGAGTTCACAAGCTTTACCAATGTCACAGAAGTGCATTCTCTCTTCTCGAAATTGAATTCAAGCTCTCAGTTATAAAAAGTACAACAAAGAGGAGAAATGAGCATATTGATTACATAAAGACCACCTCTCCTGGAGCTGCACCACTGCAGCATGTGCACTGTAGCACCGTTCCTAAGTACTCCCTGAAACGAGCTGTTTTTCAGACTTGGGGCCAAGAATAATGTTTAGGCTTATAAATGTTAAAGTGTTCCGAGTTGACTCTTTTTAAGAAGACATTACATTACATTCCAGGAGAACTAGGGGGAGGTTATTGTTAAAAAGGACCAGACAAGCTGTGTTAACAATCTTTGCTGCAGAACACTTGAAAACAGAGTAAGTCTATTAGTATGCCTGCTGCAGGGATGGACAACCTCTCTAGTCCTTGGGGACATCACACCTCATACTCTTCCAAAGCTAACTGTGAGTGCCTGCAGGAGAAACAGGGAGATATGGAGGGCCACAAAAGTAATGTTTTAAGTTCCCTGCTGCACATAGCTGCACTCCCAGGTGGTCCTATAAGAGATGGCTGGACAGAAGATTAACAGTGAGAATTCACAGTTTTATTTTGATGCATGAAAGAGAAAATTACTTTCTAGAGACCACAGATCCATCAAGCAGCTCTTTGGTGTTTACAGGAAGCTACAAAAAACTATCTTGCCAAAGATCAGTAGGCATTGCTACAGGGAAAGACAAGGTATAGCACCTGTTGCAGTGCAGCACATTTGGACTTAGCAGCTGCACATCCAAAGCTGCTGCTTTATTACCTTTCCTACATAAATGTGCTGGTCATAAACTCAGAAAAGTTATAGATAAAACCACTAAGTCTTTGCCCTCTTATGTGCAGTGCAAGTATCTTTATCATAGCACAAAAGAGATTAACTATTTGCGTAGGGTTCACAGCCTTGCCTTCAGCAACTGTTAAAGGAGTGCACATGTTCTCATGAGCTAATTGTGAAAGTCATTACAGAACAAGGGTTCTCCAGCTTGGAGGGACTGAGGGTGCTTCTGTACAAGGCAGGAACTTGTATTGCAGCTGCAGGTGGAGGATGATACAGTAAGGATTCCCCTATATAACCACCAACACTCCCTTTCACAAGTATATGTGCTGGCTTTGTGGCCTGTCCTGGCTGATGGAGGGCTGTAAGAACAGCCTCCAATAGCTGTGGGATAGCTGGTTCTGTGCGCCTCTTTCCTATATCAGTGCAGAAAGCTCTACTGGATCAGTTGGCTGCTACCATTAGTTTTCATGTCCTGGGATATGAAGGGGCATGGGAACTGCAATGGCTCTAATGGAACCCAGACAAGATTGTAACCTGGCATCTAAATCCATACCCTCACACAGAGACATAGCCAGCTGCATCCTGTTAGTGTCTGAAAAGGATGGATGCTTTGTTATAAATTTACTGTAGTATGAGGTTAGGAAATAGTAATAATTTTATCTAAAGATTTATGAGTCATGCTAAAAAGGTCAAAGTGTTAATGACAACAAAAACAACAACACACAAGTCATTTCCCAAAGGCAGATTAACATTTTTTCCCTTTAGAGATAGGACAGAGGTATGAAAAAGTTAGGCAACTTGCCTGGAGTCACAAGATGAGTCATCGATTGAAAAAAAACAAGTGCAAGCTAAACCTGATGAAGATCTACAGTGTACTGATGCAGCTCTTCCATGAATATGAAGGGACTCAGTATGCAGGCATCAGAACATTACACTAATAGCCTGCTGGTTTCCACAGATGTTAATTTTGGGGTAAGCTGTAATGCAAAAGCATGTGACTACCTCAACTGTCATTAGCCATGCATTTCTGCTTAATCTGTTGTTTATGAAATATCTCTATTCTGGAAGTTCTTTACTTCTTACAAGAATACTTGTTTCTCCTTTTCTCTCCTTCTACATGGAAAAGATTCTAGTACTGAAGTTCAGTGATACTCTCTTGGACTATGACACTCACTGAGCCCAGTGTAAGATCAAGCCACTTCCAAGAAGTTCTCTAATTATTCAGGCACAATGCCCTTCTCCACAGAGAGTAAAGACTACCCCAACATACCTGCATCTCTCTTTGTCTCTCAGAATACCAGAATGCAGCAACTTCCACACTACTGTGCAAAGAGAATGGCCAGTACCTCACCAAGAGCTCATTAAGCTGCATCCATAACAATAACTGACTTCAGTAATGAAATTACAAAGCAGTCACAGTATGTGTTTTCAAAATATCAATCCTGATTAAAGTCAAGTTAAAAGTAGCATGAAGCAAAATAAAGATTTAAAAAATGACAGGACAGAAAAGTTACAGCTTATAAAAATAAATTCTATCTAAAAGAATTAATTAACACCTTTGAGAAAGGCACTCAATTCACACTGAAAAGCAATCACAGCAATTCACAGCTAGGTCACAGCAAGCACTAGGTCTTTATTGCTTTTTGTCTTTTTAGACAGCGGCAAAAATGTAAACTGCCTAGAGCTATCTGCAGGGTGATGGACAGCAGACACCTGACTTCTCATCACAATAACCTGCATTTATTTTGCTCCCCACCAGCCTTCTCTGCAGCCTTAAATCAGGGGTATAAACTGACTAAAGCAAAATCTTGCTGGTGATTTTGAAGCCCACAGCACATGACTGAAATTTACATGCACACAAGTCATTAAAGTGACCATATGTGATTAACTTAAAGTATGATGCTTATTCCATAAGGTGACTTCTTTTGTTCTTCAATATTAGTCAAATTGTAATAAAAGCAATGGCATGTATTTTGTTCTAGAACTAAAGCTGCTAGGAAATAGCCCATAAAAACAGCTACAAAGATCTTTGCTGAGAAATAAGGTGAGACTGCCGGGTTTTTGTGTGAGAATTGTCAATTGCATAGATTAGCTAAACGAGAATTTGAAAGGGTCTCCTGCATAAAGAATAAGAAATTATTAGCAAGGTTCCACAGGCCCTATTTTTTTTTCTTCATGGCAAATGGTGAGACATCTAATAAGCAACTACAGCACTCAAAGGTAATTTCAGACTCACAGCTGTGGGCCCAGTTATGGAAGAAAAACCGCATCTCATAAGAACAAAATTGCAGGGTCAGAACTTTTTCTATCAGTTCCAAAACCCCAGAATGCAAATGGCAGAATGTGCTGGGCAACTCTGTTCCTCATCAAATGTCCTACATGAAACCATTCCATGAGTTTGGAGATCGACTCTGGGTAGAGTCTCTTCTCACTGTTCTCTTTTCCCTTTATGTGCTCTACTGTAGCATCTCTGCACTAGTGTTTCAAACTGATAAAGCAACCTACAAGCCCTTGGGAGATTCAAAGAGTCAAGGAGTGAGTGAAGTGAAGGACTTGCTCTTTTTAAAAATTTTCACTTAAGCCACAGCAAAGAGTGGAAAGTTTCCAGTCTAAATCACATTTAATATATGGTTTACCCAATCTTATTACACAGAAGCATGTAGGAAAAAGCAAATGAAAATAATTGTCCCTATCAACTACCACTTATTAATGAACCACTTAATCTCTTTTTTTAAAAAGCATATTGTAGTGATAACTGAAGTTTTCTGTGTGTTTTGGAAAAACAGAGGTAAGCTGAAAAATCATACTACTATAGTATTTTTATGTCAAAATTAAATAGGTGGTATTACAAAAACCATCTGGGATAGATAGGCAGATTTTCTGCTGGAATAAAGTGATTTTCAACTTATGATTTCAACTACTTAGTTAATACTTATGTCATCTCATTCACCACTGGAGGGAAAAAGGAGCTCCAGGTGGTCCAGGACTTACCAGCTTGTAGCCAAATTTGTTCAAGAGTTGTCCACAATTGCATAGGTCCCTGCTTCATTGTGCTGCTCTGCATGGTTATTTCAGACATGGCCTGTTCCAGTCTTGATGCAGCAAGGGAAGAGGCTCGTTGTGACCCTACAGACCACCAAAACAAGAACAATAAGGATATTTCTTTGACTCATTAAGGCAGCAGGTCTGGTCCTCCACTAAATATAATAAGAACTCTATTGAATTCTGGCATGACCAACTGGAGAACTATGTTTTACAAAACGTTAATTTACTGAAAAACCCTACTAAATTACCCAAGGGCTGCAGTTCAAACAAGCAAATTAAGAGACAGACAGTAATTTTATAAAGGTCTGCTTAGCATTCATTAAGGAAGCAACCATATTTTGCTCATTGGGGAAGCAGAAGTCTACCATCAAATATTTCCCACAAATACTTTTTAATAATCCACTTTATAAGCACAGTCACCATACAATTCCAAAATGTGCCCCACTAGTGTAAAAACTTAGTCAGCATTACAAGGTAGCTTAGCCCCATTCACACAGCACACACATTTCAAGTGACATCAATATTATTCTACTGATTTAGAGGCAATGTGGTTTTTCATTTAACCTTGGGGAGCAGAGAGTTCAGAGCTTTGACTACATTAACCTTTAGTATGCACTGTAACATTTAAGCAAGAATGAAGTATTTGGCGCCCACACCTCTGGGACAAAACATCACATCAAAAGCTACTCCCAGGAGGAGTGCATGGGCGGAAACCACGTTCTCCAGTACAGCAAGTGGGATTATACTGGTGAAGTGATCTCTTACAGGGGTACCAAGAGGATGATAGCAAAATAAGAAGTTACAAAACGAGATTTCAGAGTTGACTTTGTAAAGCTTTGAGAAATAAATATTTTAATATACATAGGTTTAATGTGATTTAAGGTTGATAAGCTCTTCTCTGGAGAGCTGCTGTGACTGGAACACTTGTGGTGATTAGCATTACTCTTGAATCAATCCTTACAGGCTGACCTCACAGACCACAAGATCATACAGTTAAAATCCTGATTTCTCTCACTGCAGCCACCCTGAGGGAGCAGCAAAGCCTAGCAAGAGGTACTCGGGGAAGCTGAGATGGCTCTGGGCAAGCAAAAGGCCAGAAGGGCAAAAAACCTGTCACAGGGCCTATGCATTAAATGCTCTCTCCGAGAGGGACAGCAGCTTTTCCAGCTGGAGTGTGCTGAAGAGGGGGTTGCCAAACCACACCTCCTGACCAGCAGACTGACACATCACCCCGGGCCAGGGTGCTGGCAGGCACAGCAGTGTCGTCCCTCAGCCACGGTCTCTTGGCCATCACTGTTCTGGATGCTGAGCAGGGACCCAAGCCTCTTGCCAGGCATGAGGGGAGGCACGTTTCTGCCCCATTCTCCTGTGCCAAGACACCTGTGCATTGCGAGGCAGGACATGGCTGCAGCTTCTACCAAATCCGCGGCAAGCGTGTCACAGCGTGGGAGAGACCACAAGTGCAACTCCATGCCCAAAATTGCTCCGGGAAATACTTGTCCCATTATCTCACCGCTAACGAATGTCATTCATTTTAAACAGGAGAACTTCAAAACAGCCCCGCAGAGCAGGACTCTCCCACAGCTCCCTTGGAAAATGCAAATGTGCTCTTCCTAGCTGCATTTCTAAAATTCCTACATATTTTCAAAGACATTCCTGATCTAATGTTCCGAGAGATGACAGTGCAGTAATGTAGCAATTACGAGTTCAGCAGAACGATAAAAGCCACTCTGCTTTGCAGGGAGAATTCATTATATTTAACAGTTTATTTAACAGATCCATCTTCAGCCTGTTTCACTGCACGAGATTCCTCCTCCTGCCCCGCCCCGTGCCCTTCTGGCTTAGTCTTCTCCCTGGTCCCTACCCCCACCTGGGAGAAATTCCACCGAAACTCCCAAAAATTCAAGTCAGACTACAGCTGTTTGACACAGGGAAAACTACCATTTACTCCCAGCTATCCAAAAACGCAGACAGCTTCTCTGAAGCGCAGAGACAAGAAAATGGACACATGAACAAGCTAGTGATGTTATTAGGAGCACTTTGAAATTACGGCAGACCTCTTGCCTTCTAGATTGGCAAACGTGGAAAAAATTACATGTGCTTTGGGGATTGAGCCTAACCAGATTCTTATATTAGCACTCTTGATGATGTTAGAACGCTTGGAAAGCAACTTTCAGAATCATGTTTTTCTGCCAAGACTGCCCTCTTCCAGAGAGGCTTTCTGGAGCTGTGTTTCTTGCAAGCACCCGTATGTAACGCTGGGCTGTTTGCATGGGGTGGGCAGATGGGCTGGTGTTTTATTCACATCCTCACAGAGCTCAGGGAAACCCTCTTTTCCTTGCAAGTCAATCCAAGAAAACTATGTCACTGTAAGGTACCTCTATGCATTTTGGAGACGTTCACACACTGCCTAAGTAGATCCACTTAGGATTGACTAAAGTATCCTTCCCTCACAAAGCAGGCTTTACAGGAATATCACAGTGAGCTAGTTGCACACAAAGGAACACAAGTTAGCTGCTCCTTTTCTCCTCTTCATTAGCCCAGTAGTTGCCAAGAGGGAAATTTGACATTGAGACTGATCTTGCCCCGTGCAGTGGGCATCTGCACAGCCATAAAAATAAGAACCCAGGTTACTCAGAGATTTACAGCAGAGGCTCTTTGCATTTAACAGCCTTTGCCATTCCAGTCCTATAATGTTTACTTTCTTTTCCTTCTCTTCCAGCCTACATGAGGAAGCAAACCACACTAGGCAGAGACCATCCTATCTCTTCCCTTCCCATCCTTGCCGGGCCTCAGACACAGATATGCTCCTTCTTCTAGACACAAACACCAGATGAAAAGGTTCTGTCCATCATAGCCCGTATGGCCACTTTTGCCACTGCTGTTCTTGCCCATCTCTACTGAGCTGCTCATAATTTGGTCCTCTGTCTGACCAAATAAACTCTTTAAGAGAAGGTTTTAGCCAGCCTGGCCCTTCTGGACTGAAAGGGGCTCAGCCACAGCTCTGAATCTCAAGCAAGCAATATGGTGAGCCTGGGGGTGGGCTGATGGCTACTGGAGCCACAAAAGAATATCCCCCTAACACACACCTTCTCCTGAGAGAGCATATATTGCACTGGCATGACTATGACCTCAGGGTGGCTGGGGGAGACAGAAAAACTTCAAGCAACATTTAAAAAAAAATGCATCTGAATGTCTCATTATAAAATATCTCTTCCTAAAGAAATGTAGATCTGCATAGGCTAAAAAAACCTCCCCACAGAATCTGTCTCACAGAACTGTAATGTCATGCCTCAAAATATATGCAAATGTTGGCATAAGAAGATATCACATCAATTTGTTATTTTAGTGCAGTCTCTTTCTCTATTTAACAGCTCCACTAGACAGAATATAAACTTCACATTTTACAATAAAGCCCTTCACACATTTTGGAAATAACTCATAAAAATAACAAAACTGATTCTGTCGTGATGAGCTCTGCATATAAGCCATACAAAATCTATTCAAATAATTTAAAAGCACTGTTCTAGGGTGTTATAAGACCGAAAAGACCAAGTTTAATATTTTGCATCTATGAAAAAACTGCTATCAAAATAGAAATGTACCTCAGTAGATTTACTAGGCTTATAAGAAACACAGAATTCCCTAGCTTAAATCACTTCAGGCAAGAGCATTGTAAGATAAGACTAAATCAGAAAAAGAATGAAACAGCAAGGCAGCTGACTGATACCAGTGAATTCAGCTAGAAACACTGCTTCAGTTAGGAGAAGATGAAGAAAGTAAAGGGGAATTAATCTTTCTAGCAGCAAACCTAAAATTCTGGCACAGCAAATAATCTCATTGTGGTCTAACTGAGGAAGAGGCCAGTGTCAAACCCGGCCACAGTAACCCCTTGCCCCGCTTCAGTGATGAGTCCAGAGATCACAGAGTGCCTGTGCATTACAGCGATACTGCTGCACACTCCCAGGGGATTTCATGATGCAGACCAGTGCCTGTTCCAGAATGATGCAAAAATATCAGACCTCCTCCCTCTTTCAAAGCAGCCAGACACAGCCACAGAGCCTTAGGGGAGCACAAGGGTGAGAGGGGCTAGAGCTGTACCCTCCAATCTCACCCCCTACAGTCTTCAAAGAGGCTTCCAACCAGGACAGCAGCCTCAGCTGCCTCTCTTCTGCAGATGGAGAACAGCAGCATCCAGAGCCTGCGGAGCTGGAAGCCACAGACTCCTTTTGAAACTAGCCAGTGCCAGCCCAGCACTAAGGTGGACGGTGTAATTTCAGTACAAGCTCCATCCTTATGTCCATTGTGGGAGCAACCATGTTAGCATGGAAACATGGATTCTCTAAGTGGAGGAGGAATAAATTTCTTGGCTAAAACAAAACTGCATTCAGTGCAAATCACTTAAGTGTGTGAAAAGCTGGTTTAAAGCTTGTACTTTACATTATTTTGCTCTTCTGGGCAGGCAGCACCATGGCATACAGCATTTTCTGTTGAACTACAGCTGCTCCATTGCATGCTGGCTGCTAGAATTGGGCTAAGAGAAGGCTGGAACAGATCCCCAACCCACGTGCTTTTTGAGGAGGGCACTATATAAGAGCCCAAAAACATGCCTGAGCTTTGCTGTGACCCTGAAGAAGATGTTGCAGGTCTGCAGCAGAAGAGTGAGCAGGAGTCAGGTCTATGAAGGGTGATACACCAGCACATCAAAATATTACAGGCTCTACTGGTCACAATTTGGTCTCAAAATCTCAAACCATGCTCTAAGTGGGTGCTGCCCAAAGCTGGCCACACTTTCTTATAAACAATTACAAAGCAAGGCAAGGGATCTCCAAAAGCACGTGGGATCCACACCCAGAACACCTTTTACATACCGTTAAGCTCCAAGCAAGAGCTGAAGACACAAGCAGAAGACCAGGCTCAACCCCACAGTCTAGACACCACAAACCACTCAATACTTTAGCAGCGGAGTGAGAACTGGATGAATAACAAAAGTACTATAGCAAATACTATTTTGGGGGTTTTATTACTTTCCTAGTAATCCCTAGTGGCTGATGGATTCTGCCAACTACTCACAGTGTTTTTCAAGCTATTTTCATGTATTCACTGAAAATGAGAGTCCATTTTATTGCCCAGCATCAGAGATGATAGGATATATTTCACAAATCTTCAGAACTGTCTTCAAGTGATGACTATCCTAAATGGTTTTGTATTACCAGGAAGTTTTCATGATATATCCACTCTCTTTTTCTGCTTATTTTTAATATGCCAAACAGCAGACACTTATTTATTGTATCCTCTTCATCCATCTGCACTGAATTTGGTCTTCAATTTAGCCAAAGACTCTAGAACACTGCCATATAAACAATGAGGAAAAGGGCCTATACAAAATACAAAGAGTCATCTCACCAAAGGGTAAGAAAAAAGAAATGGAATAAAAAAAATTACATAAATATGTGTGCATACAACCAGTAAGATAACAATGTCATAAATATAGACCCTACGGGTTCAACACTACAAACAAGAGAACAGATATGCTGAATAATATTTTAATGTTTGAATGCTCAGAACCTAACCTGGCAGTGCTTTTTAACCATTAGTGGGTTTAAATGGGAATTAAGCATACATTATTTAGTAAAAGCCATGTATTTAACACATAAGAACTTGTCCTCCATCTCAGTCATACATGCTGAGCATGTGATTTCAATTTTATGAAATTCCAGGTGTTCACAACTAAGACACAGACAAACCCTAATTCCCCAGACCCAAAGCATGTGACTTGGTTATTTGTTTTCTTTTAAATCAAGCTTTTATATTCTTCTTGTTCAATTTCTGAGTTTGAGGTTCACTTTTTTTTTGGCAAGTATTTCTTCTACATCCACAAGGATAGAAATTTGCTTTCCTAAAAAAACTTAGAAGTTTGAAGTCAAGTTTCTCACATAATCACCTGATTTTGAGAATGAGGGTTTTAAAGGAAGCACCAAATATCACGAGACTCATAATAAAAATCATAAGTCGGCAGCATTCCTTGAAAGCTTCCTTTCCCCTTCTGCCAAGATTAGCTTTGATGCCTCCGTTATTTCCATCTGATTGTATCTGTTACTGTGAATATGTGTTTACCATATAATAAGACATCACAAGGTTTATGCAGAAATCCCAAAGCAAATCACCATCTAATAGGAATTGACACTTTCATTCAGCTTTCCAAAACCAAGCAGTTGGCTTGATCAGGACATCTATAAAGGATTAAATGGTGCAGGGATGAGGGGTAGAAGGAGAAAAAAAGCACTGAATTAGACAGTTCTTGTAGATGTGTAGTGAACTCTCATCGAATACCTTTCACGCTTGTCTCAGAGAGCTTTGTAACAGAAAGCAGAAACTCATCTCTGTTTTATGCAGGGGGAAGCCAAGGTACAGGCAAACCACAGTTGCTTCTGCAGCAGAGCTGGCCATGGAGACAGATTTGGACCTCCTGACCACCAGTCCAACATGGATACACGCAGCCCCGCCACCCTTGCCAAACAAAATAAAACATTCATCTCTCACAAATGCACGTGTTTAGCACAGGAAAGCAAAAATCTTGCTTCCTCACCAGAATCAGTATCGTGAGCATCTGGGAGAGTGAGATGGAGTCCATTATGCCTTTTGATCACTGGTGTTTCGGTCACGCTACTGCATTTCTCAGAGCCACTGTAAAGAAACAAAGCTATGTTACCTGGCCATCTCTCAGTGAAGAACATCTCCTCAAAGCAGGCAATAGTCTAGCTGCCACTAGAACTGAAAAATCAAGGTTACCAGTTGCAAGAAATCAGCTTCTTGAATGTATTAACACCCCCCCCACCACACACCTGCTAATGGACAGGAGCTCAGAGACACAGTGACCAGCAAGGGTTCCAGGGCATGTGCTGGTATTTAGTTTATTTGGCTGTTGGAAGTCTTTGCAAACCACAAGGAACATGCTGCTAGCTAGAAGCCAGACCAGAGGAGGCTCAC
Organism: Cephalopterus ornatus; assembly: GCA_013396775.1. Classification (NCBI taxonomy): domain Eukaryota; kingdom Metazoa; phylum Chordata; class Aves; order Passeriformes; family Cotingidae; genus Cephalopterus; species Cephalopterus ornatus. The sequence continues at coordinate 237,780 of VZRE01010291.1, read as the reverse complement.
CAGGAAACCCTCTTCCAGCAACAACCACCATCCCTTGGACTTGTCTGTAGAGTAATTTGTTCACAGGTTTCCTATGCTAATCTTTTTGAAACAGAGCAATTACCACCTTCCACCTGGGTGCTAATTTCTTCATTTTTTCATTTCAAAGGGCTTATTTTCTCCTCTTCCACCTTTGTTCTGTTCAAAAAGAGGAGGAAGATAAAAGCTACCACATAGCACTCCTTCATGAAAGGGGGAAATTTGTGAAAGGGGGAATATCTGGTCTGTTCTACAAGACTTCTGTCCTCATAGGAGAGGCCTTCCAAAGGGAAACTCACGGAAAAAAAAATAAAAAAATCACATGCCTTCCTGTGACCACATAGTCTGTCATCCCCCAAGGATCAGTTGTGATGATACCTCCTCTCATCATTCATTAAGGCACAAAATATCAAAAGGAAAAGTGACTGCCCTGGCTACTTTTTCTGGCACACTTCCAAGCTTGCAGCTCAGCCTTTGGACAATATTCCTTCCAGGAAACAAGCTGTCAGAGAGTATGATTACTGTGGGTGCCCCTGTCTTTCAGTCTGATCAGTCCTTTGGTAGGGATTGCACAGAATTCATAGTAGAAATCATATTTACAATACCTAATTAACCTTTTACTTAGGCTGAAGCACTGACTTATACACTGTACTCCTACTCCAAGGACTGGTGAGGAGATTGGAAAATCCCAGGCTGAAAGCTAAGTGGAATGCACTGTGCAAAATAGCCACTCCCAGCGGCTTAATCTGTTATCCTGGAGAAGGGCTGAAAATTAACTACTCCTTAAAAGCTGCAGTACAAGGCCTTCAGCCAAGAAAGCCTTTCCGTGCACCATGGAAGGGACAACAGCCAGATGATTTGCCTTCTGAGTACAGCACTGGAAAGTCCGACAGCAGGACATTTTGCCACTCTATTGCCTGTATTTTTGAAAGGTAGTTGAGACAGTGGACAAAATGGTGACAAAAATGCTATAGGGAACACACGATTGTGAGAGACTGCAGAGGCACAAGTTTGTCAGAGAGAAGACAAAAGGCGACTTGAGCATGGAATATGAATAGCTGCCTAGGAGTAAAATACTGGGCCCTGAAAGACTCTTCAGTGTGTCAGTAAAGAATACTGTGTGCAACAGCTCTCAACTTTTTGTAAACACAAGCTTTTTTTTTTCCAAGAGGCTCCAAAGAATGTCTGAGTCCAAGTCTCACTGATAAGAATTCCCCTTAAGTTCCTTTGCAAGCCCTACCCAGAATACTTTACATATTTGTTAGCTGGTAGTGCTGTAATTTGCTTAATATAAGGGCCTTCCTGGGTCACTAAATCCAGTCTAGAACCACAGGTACCAAGTTCATTCTTGTTACCTTTCAATTAGTACCTCCCAATAGAAAATACTTTATGATGTATTTTTTGAGAAAGTTAAAAAAAAAAAAAAAAAAAAAAAAAAAGCCCTGCTGGGAATAGAGGTGAAATACACACTGAGGTTCCTAAAAGCAAAAGCAATTTGTTTTGTTTAGGATTCCATGGCTAAAGCTTATCGAAAGCCCATAAAGCTATCACATCTTGGGTTTATAAGTATAATTGCCAAAGCACAGCCTGGGATCCAAATGCAGTCCAAATGGCTGAACTATTTATTTATCTGTTTTCCAGCATACTCTCTACAGTCCCAGGCTTGCAGCCCCCACTTGCAAGAGTAAATCTTCCTCAGTAATAATTGTTTAGCATGGATTTGATCAGCTTCATGAGGACTACTCATGTGTATAAAGACTATTCATGTGAGAGGTACATGATTGAATCCTTAGCTAAAGAGACTAAGGCCTAAGGAAATCAATCGTTCCAGTCTGTAAGCAACCATTTCTCTGCTGCTATGCAAATATCTTCATTTTTGTGTTTGGTTTGCTGCTCATTAGCTACACCAACAAGAATTACTAATAATCCCTCAAGGACAACTGGTATATAGACATACATCATTCTGTACATGTATTTCTGCTGTTTATAAGGCTTATATAAATACATACAGAGATCAGGGAACAACACAAGCTACATCAGCCTGCTGTCAGGACTGTTGCCATCAAGCATGCTGTCCTTCTCATCAAACGCAACCTCTACGGACATTATTGGTGAAAGGTAAGTACCGTCTTGGTGTAACATTCCCAAGACAGTTGTACAGTGATACCTTGACTAGGACAATATCCACAGGGTGTGGGAAGGAAGAAATCCCTAGTCAGTATCTTTCACACTTCCTAAACTTTACCTTTTGGTAGGGCAGCAGATGAAAGGAAGGAAACAAAAAGGGAAAGTAGCACTGTTTAAATGCAGATTTACTTGGGCAAGGGAAGGGAGAAAGATGCTACATTCTCCACTTCTTTCCTTGCCCAGTTAATACCAGGCTGTGCAACCAGCATACAACTACAGCATATGATAGAGTTTGGCGATGTGCCTTTCCTTGTCTTACTCACTTCGGGACCATCACTCCCACACATTCCTGGTGCCAGCTACTGCAGACTGAACAATAGCTGATGAATGCTCAACACTCCTGAAGAAAATAAAAATCTGCCCTCTATTCTGGACATCCCAAATATGGATAGAGATGTTTAGACATTTGAATCAGAAACCCTTGGTTCAAACTGCTTCTTCAATATTAAAATACTGAGGTCTTGTTTTTGTTGTTTTTTTTTTTTCATTTTTTTCCCCCAGTAATAGCTATTAAAATCTTGTCTTTTTTTAATCACAGCTAGAAATATTATTTATCTTTTAAACAGTAGTGTTTATTACTCTTTTTGCAAAATAACTTAAGTATCTAGAAAATTAAAGAAGACAACTACATCCCCAATAGCAAATCTGAGCTTGCTACAGTGAAGAAAGCCTACCTGTGCTGTGAAACATTATATACCATCTGCCACATCTGCAACATACGTCTGCATGTCACCAGAGCCTCTTCAGGTCCTTTATGTATCCATTCCAGTTTTACTTTGGTGAAGAGTAAGCTGCAAGATGAAAAAGAATAACTCCTGTTTTATTGGCATCTCATAAATGTAGAGAATCAGTATCACTCTAGCGAGACCTTAGCAGGCAGCATTTTTACTTCCTTTGTATGTGCAGCAATAAAAGAAAACATCAGAGCACAAAACATTTCATTTGGCTCAACTTTAGATTCCCCACAAGGAGATGAGCGGATTAACAATATTCCTCAGCTGCAGTCAAATTTGCGTCACAAAGCTGGCAGGACAGTGTTAAAAGCAGTGCATTGCAAAGCTAACAAGGTGAAACATACGCTGAATCTCACTTTATTTTAGACAGTATTGAAAACAGAACAAAAAGTAATTGCCATAATACATATGGCAGGCTGTTTTCTTAGTCTGGCATCTTCTTATAATACTGGCTTATATAATAAATTTCAGGCAAAAAACCCAGCACGCTTAATATACACAGATAATTATGTAATGCCTCACAGGAAGGAAATAACTTTTCTTAACCCCAGCTGGCAATCATTTCATGCCCCTAGGCAAGACAGCTGATAGCCTTGTACATTCTTGTTCTAGGTAGTGTAACTGCTGCTACTATTCTTATACCTAGAGACGACATACTTGCACAGACCACTGGAATTCAGCAGAATTGGGTCACGCAGAGGTTAGAAGACAGATTTGGCAATGACACAATCTACCACTTGCTGCTAGCATGGCTTTTAACACCATCCTTCACAGCACTCATTCTATTTTAATTGCCAAGATGATATGATTTATTTCTTATTTACTAATGCAAACTTACTTCTCGGCTTTAAATGTTTCCAGAAAGTCCAATATCAACGCATTTTTAATGCACTTGATATAGCTAGTGATCAGTCCACTGGGTGCGCCTATGTGTACACACATGCCCGCAACAACAACAGCTGAACGTTAAAAATCCTAAAACCAGTTTTGTGAATGTGACCTGCAGGCTCCTGAGGAATCCAAACAACTTCAGAAAGAGACAACAGCAACTGCATATAGGATGTTAGAGAAGACTTTGTAGTTGAGTAAGAGATCCTTCACTTGGAATAATTAGAAATCTGCCACCAAGACGCTGTGATGTATTATCTACAGTAATGCGCTAATACCACAGTCCCATTTGGCACTAATAAACATCAGGCTGGGGATTTGGGTTTTAGTGTGTTTTTTTGGGGGGAGACTGCTATACAGGGATGTCTGTAAAGTGAACTGGGCTTGTAAGAACAATGCTTGTTCCAAGGGAACGGAATACAGAATCAGTTAGTTCTGTGCAAGAAATATATATCACACTAGAAATATGGGAGGCTATGCCCCGGACTGTACTGGTATTATAAAAGATAACTTCATGAACGTGAAGTTCCTGAGCAACAATACAGTTTAGAGGTCAAGAACGCCAAGCATTCATATACGGAAGCACAATCAAGTAGGAGCTGGAAGGTGGTTATTACTGATCACAGCAGCAGCAAGACACAACAATCTTGTTTCTAAGTTCTTGCTCTTTAACTCCAGAAAATGACTGAAAATGGGATGAGGTTCAGAAAAAGGTTATGCAAGTGATCTGAGAGCTAGAAAAACGTATTTCATCAGAGGCTTAAGAAGATCAGTTTATTTGGTTTAACCAAGAAGCAGCAAAGAAATTATTTTGCCTCAGCCTACAAACACCTACATGGAGAAGCATCTCATTGTGAGTCCTGGATCTAAAAGAAAAGCTATGAGAAAATCTAAGAATTCGCTGGAAGCTGAAACTAGTCAAATGGAAATTTATAAGTAAATGCATTCATATAACTATCAAGGCAAATAATCTCTGCAGCAACTACATGTGTGCACAGTAAATTCTGTAGTCATTAAAGCCTTTTCAGCAAGACAGGATAACATCTGGAAGCAATGGTACTGTACAAATAGAAGCTGTGGGTTTGATGCATAGGCTTGTGAGTAAGTTTCTTTGGGCTGCTCTGTGCAGAGTGGTAAGACTCCATTATCACCTTCCTTCTGGAAATTGAACTATTAAAAATATTTTTCTAGTCCTAGAAACAAGCACATAAAAAAAAATCTATGCTATTTGAATCATAGAGAATGATTTTTTAAACCACTACAAACTTGCAAAATGAAAGACCTTCTGAAACACTGTACAACCCTCTTTACAGCAGAAGAATAGTGGCTAAGGAGACTGAGGCCCAGAGACCAGTCGTATTACATCCCTGAATAACACCATGCTTTTGAACACAGTAACACACTACTCAATATTAATTATATAGAAGAATCTATTAACAGTCAAACTCCTACACTGGAGGTTTATATTAAGGGTTCTTTCTCCCTTTCACATTAGTAGGGACATAGATGGCTTGTTATCAGCAAGCAATTACAATCACTACATTGTATATTTAAACATTGCAGTTAAACATTAAAAAGACGAATCAAGTACTTCATCACTCTACTGTTTACTGCTTACAGTGAATATATGTCAACTACTTTGGATGAAGATGCAATCTTCTATCTCAGTAGAGAGACCAATTAGTGAAACAGGAAAAAAAAAAGCAACTCTCACAAAAACATAAAGAAGCCTCAGCATAACACTATCACCAGTCATAAGGCATGGACACACTACAGGATCTCGGAGATACCATGGAGCTGTTGTGGTAATTCACCTTTGGAATAGTGTTATCCACGTTACTGTATAGCAACATAATGAACCAAACCAAAAGGCAAATGGGAAGAATGTAAGTGATGAAAGGAATCAAACCACACCAACAGCAGCAGTAAACAATGCAATTAAACATGACAACTAAAAGGTGAAAATACAATCAGGATATTAGGCTGCATGCGCATGTCAGTCTTTCTCAGTTACTAATAAGCTTTATAACAGTGAAACCAGACAAATAAATACATAGAGAAAACAATGAAGTTGCATCACTTATCTCAAGCTTGTAATTTCATTACTGAGACAGCACTCTTGCTACACATAAATCTAATGAGTACTGTGTCCTATCAGTGTCTGTGCACAAGTTCATGGACATAAATAAAAATTATTTATGCACAGATCTCATTATATTTTCTTAATATCATTGTACATTTGTATGATGCTTGTAGTATTAAAAAGATTCAACATATAAAAATAGCCCCAAGATTATCAATATAGTTATTGGTTAATTCTGTTAACCTCTGAATATGAAAACAAATTTGGGATAAAGCAAGCATATAAATAAGCATATACATAAGCACAGGAAAACAGAGCAAAAAATCCACAAATCAACCTTGTAACATGTGTGATTTCAGGGACAGTAACAATGGAAAATAACTAGTACTTATTCTTGATAACTGACTCTAAGCTCCCTATCAGAAGAGGGGTTTTTTATAAGGTATGTGGACAGTATGCAAAGGCTTTTATTCCCTGATGTAACATCAAGCTACTGCCACAAATACACACATCTATCACAGTAACGTTAACTCTGGCAAATTAAAATCTGAATAAATTTGCTGAGATCTGAAGCTCTGAAAATCCAAAATTAGGTTTCCCAAGTATGAAAATTTCAATAGTATAAATGACAATATGACTACAATATGACACGAGACCAGAATAGTGGAAGGCTACTTTTGTTGATTTCAGAAGACATTCAACATTTGTCTTTGTTAAGACTGATTTCAGTCACCTACTTAGCGCTTCCAAGAGTCTTCTAATCCTACATGGCTCAATGCTGAGCCTTTAAGTTCTTTAATATTTCCCATGAAGAAGAGAGGCAGTTCCTTCCTATCACTGACAATCTAATTACTGAGGTTTAATAGCTAATACTTATTATCAGAAGATTTCACATGTGCATATGGTATACTATAAACGCTTATGAGCACATCTGTGCCAGTCGTAAGTTGCTATGTATAGCAATAACTAATTGATGACTTTATGGATGCTCTAGGACTCTATTAAGATTTATTAATCAGTTAATTATTGTGACTTTTAAAAGCTGCTTTAAAATGGAGTTTTTAATCTCAAATGTAGCCCTTGAACTTCACATTTATACAGCATCACAACGGGATCTCTGTGTCTTATCATCTGACAAGCAATAAATAATGCCAGTACTATAACAAACAATAACACCTTCCACTCATTTCAAGGTTGAGAGACTAAATTAGGACTAATGAGTATTATGCAGTCATTTATCTATATATTTTGCCATTCACTGTCTGCTTATAACCCCTCCAGTTCTTAAGAGCTTGTGAGCAGCTGCTCAAAGATCTACATGTCTTCAAGCTTTACCAGATCAGTGGTGTCATTCCCCAAAGTCTTTCATTATTTACGCAGATTTGTCTACCTACACACACAGCTGCTGGGTTATTTTGGATTCGGAATACAAAGGAAACAAAACAAACCACCAAAACCTGCAGCAGTATATCTCAATTCATGGAGACAATTGTGTCCATTAGCATGAGGATACTGACCTTCAGCAACTAATACGAGTACTTTGTTTCTTTCTTTTATTAAATGACGGGATGCACGTGGCTGTTTGTACAGACATTTGCCCGGAGAGAGAAACCAGAATGCTTGTGACAGCTCCAAGAACAGCAAACACACTTTATCCAGTGACTGATGGGGTGTGGAGCAGTATGCAAGTGCCACTGGACAGCAGCGACCAGCTCACCCTGAACCCCAGATAAATATTCCACACCAGCTCCAATAAAAACCAGGGGACTGTCACAACCCGGATGGGTAGATGGCCCAAGTCTGCCCCCTGAGGAACTGCAAGGCATGGATTCAAACCCCCAATGCTTCGATCACTGAACTCTTGGTTTCTTCTCCTTTAAGGTAATGGATGCCAAAGGAGGATACAGGTGGATACAGGACATAAACTGATCTAACAGAACTGCGAAGAGGATGTAGCAGACAAGAGGAACGATCAAAGTTTTGGAATGCTTTTGATATATGGAGATAGTAAACAGACTTCTCAGCCTGAAAAAGAGGCCGAGAGAAGACATGATATTTATAAAATCATTAATAGCAAGAAGAAGATCAGGAAGGCAAAGCAAATCTGTGTTGTTCCAATGAACGAAGGAATATCCAATAAAGCAATCAAGCAGTGGATTTAAAATGAGCAAATGAAGTGCTTTGTCATACAATACAAAAGTAAAGTGCAAAACCCATTGCTACAGGATGTTCTGGAGCAGACACATAAATAGGTTCAAAAAGAGATTAGATAAATTCACAGATGACAGGCCCATCAGGGGCATTAAAGACAACCTAATGCAACTTCTGGCTTCAAAAGCTCTGAACCACTCTGCTGACAGAAGTGAGGATGATATATGAGGGGTAGGATCATCCTACTGCCACATTCCTACGTGCTTTTCTGCACTCAGCGCATGCCCTGCTGAAGCCAGACAAGCCCTTAGTTTGATCAAGAATGGCCACTCTTACATTTTGATACAGTAGAAACATGATTGCAGCCCCTGTTCTTTTCATAACCCAGCTTGTCTGGTCTTGTTTTATCTGCCAGTATGAGAGGACACTGTATGTGGAACTGTAGTATCTTCACAGAAGAATCAGTTGCTCAGTTTATCAGTTGCTGAGTTTAGCTTCAGGTGAGTCACCTATACAAGTCAATTAGATAATGTATACTCTTTCACCATAACCACTGTGGTTTCATTAACCTTCCCACAACATTTACTAAAACCCTAGTCATGTTATCAATAAGAAAAAAAGTAGGCAAAACTGGAAAGCTGCTTTTAATCTCCAGTATTTTTTGTTGATAAAATCAACATCAAAGTTGCTGTCTTCTCAAATAACTCTGTGCTTCTTGCAGTCTCCTGACATTTAAGGGCACATTCTCTAGTTAAATTAATGCCAGCAACTCTGACTGCAACCTCCTTTTATAACTTCATGCTGTGCCATGTTATCTATCACTTTCCCTACAAAAATAAATTGATCATATACTTTTACAGGCATACCGTCCTATTTTTTTACAGCTCCCTGTCCGTACACCCCCCAAATTTAACAAAAAATAAAAACAAGAAATCTGTCAGCATGCCCAAAGAAGTACTGACTTCATCTTCGCAGCCCAGCAAACCTAGCAGACTAGGAGCTGCCATATACTTTGTAAGAATGCCATGCTTAGAGTCCCAGTCTTGCATGACAATTAGCAATTCAGCTAATGTTGCTCCACAGAACTGCAACAGCAAAGGGTGAAAACAGCTTCCAGAGTGGTGGATTCCAGGCAATGATGAAGGCAACTTGCCAGGCTTAGCCTCATGACACAATGCACCTAGAACGTTTTTGTTCATAGTGAAGGAAGGAAACAGAATACGAGATGATCAGAAAAGCCAAGATTGCAGCCCAACCTGTCTGAGATTGCACAGCAAAGCCAAAGGAGCAGCCACTGGCATGGCACAAGCTCTGGGTATTTTTTTCTTGGGCAGCCTCCTCCTGCAAGCTGCAGCTTGCACCTGAAGGCAGAAGGGCCTCCTGTCCGTCAGGTGAAGGTCCTGCCCATGGACTACATTGCATATCTCTGCACAGACCCAGATGTCACTTCCCAAAACAAACATGTCTGCAGCCAGTCCAGCAAGCTCATGCACTTATTTCAGCATTCAGGTCCATCAGATTCACTTGTGATGCAGAGGGCAAATATGATTCTATGAATATTTATGTGCTCCATCCAGAAAGTGACCCTTACATCGGAAGGAGGTCTTGTAACAAATCTCCTTTATCTGCTAAACCCAGGCTGGTTGTCACTTGAAAGAAAAATAGTCTGCTGAAAGAAAAAGCAAGCTTAGTTCCCGGGGAAAAAAAACAACCACAAAACCAAAAACCAAGCACTGGAAGTCCTCTTTATCTTCACCTGTCTTCAGAATTAAGCCATATGTAGACATACGCAAGAAAACAAGGCACAAAAAAGGATGATCAGAATTATTGTCTCCTTTCCTTTTGGCCAAGTCATTAATTTTCAATGCCAGACTTGTGGTATTTTGCTTTTTGTTAAGAATGTAGGAGTCAGGCAAATCATTAGCAGAGCTGATAAAAACCCTTGTCTCACCCTATGTTACATAGGATCCTCTGGGTGATACACCTGAAAAGATTTTTTATCTTCCTCTTACCCTAATAAGGAACAGCCAACAGAACAATTTTGTGCCATCACAAATCACATGTATTTCAGTCCATAACTTGTCTGAATGAAGACAACATTAATTTTCACAATTACAAGTTTTACAGCAAAACCTGGAAAACAAAAGTTTCTGGTTTTGCTATGAAGAGTGTTTACATCATCTTTTTACATGTAATACAGAAATAGATCTCCTCTGTAAGGACAGTGTATTAGACTTTCAACACTTCAGAAGATGTTAAACTGAGGTTTAATCTGCAAGTGTCCCCACATGTTGTTTTGTGAATACTCCCCATTGTGCTGGACACCATATGATCACACTTGAAAATCAGGGTCAGGTCTCAGGCATTCAAGACTAGGAGCTTAGAGGTCCAACACTTATTTAATTTCAAACATGAATTCAGCTGGAGTTCAATGCACAGCTTCCCCATCCATCAGGTCCAAACCCTGGCACTTAAACTCAGGTAACTCTGTGGTGCAGTATCTCATTTGTAGGTGGAAACAGACACCTCCATGACAATGTGCAAGTATCAGTGCAACCTCAGAGGTGTACTGGAAACCACGGTCCACTGTGTTTCACCTCTGGAGGCAGCATGGCCAATATCCTACAGCTTGGGCTGGGGACCTGGGAGAGCCATGCTCTGTTTCTTGTTCTCTCACATGGCTTCTTGGCCAGTGTTGGGCAAGTTGCTTCAGGGCCCTGTGCCTCAATTCTTCTAACTGCAGAGCAGGTAATGGGAATGACCTTCGCAAAGCATTTGGAGAACTATGTTCCTCATAATCACCTTGCCATATCCTTTACATTTAATCTCTTAATACTGGTACTCTCAACTTCAGCACTATTTGGGGACAGGACGGAAAGCACGTTGAGTTCCTCTGTAACTGACATTACTTTCAAAATATTTTCTCATCAGCTGGGCCTGATTCTTCAGAATTTCATCAGATGTGCTCCGAAATAAATTCAGCCAGGCCTGATTAAACAGGAATTCATTTGGAAGGGCAGAGCTGAGAACTATCTTGCTGCCACAACCAATGGAATAACTCTTGATTTACAGAAACGGAAACCAGGCGTAGGGTCTCTAATTGCTGAGCTGAGATCCTGCCAGACAAGAAAAGAGCATTAACAGTACTAAGCAGAAATTCTTAACATGCTGCCAATGCTTCCTGTCCCCAAAGACTGCAGAACTGGATGCTTCACTTACAAACTGCTGTATTTTTCATAAAAGCTTCTACTATGTGCAGTTTAGGCAGCTTTTAGTGGAAAGGACTCTGGCTAATGAACTAATGCTCAACATTAACTTCAAGTCACCTCCATCTGCAACCAAGAACACACCTTCTGTTTGGGAAGTTATATCAGAATCCTGATTCACCTATTTAAAACAGAGCGAAATACCTTCTAATTAACCTAGTGTCAAGGTAATAAAAAGTGACAGTATAATCATATTACTGATGTATAAACTATGCAATAAAATACACTAAAGAAGAACCCCATATAGGATTAATAAGCCATTTCTACCCAACTTGACACATTTATGAAATCTTGCACGTTACTGATACTTGCAGCCAACAGTCTGAAAGTGCATCATGCCCCCCACTGTACTAATAAATTAGAACCACACAAAATTTGGCTTTCCTATAAAAATAACAAGCATAAATTAAGATTTTCTTTTTCAAACTGCATTATGCAATGTTGTTAAACAGACCTCACTCTTTCGATGATTTTATTCTGGGGCAGTGTAATTTATGCCACTTTGGCACTACTCCAGTAAAACACTTACCAAAGGTCTTCATCTTTGAAGCATATGAGTAGTCCGACTGAAGTCAACAAGAAATCAATTATTGCTCTCCTTAAGACTAAGCGTGTGCTTAAGGGCCTTGGTAGATCCAGCTCTTCATGAAGAGAAAAATTTATGAGTTTCTCTCCTAACTGCTTAACTTTGCAGAGGACAAAGTGTTAACGTGAGTAACAGAAGGAGGGCCAGCATCTGCCCATATTTAGAGCTCGCTGTCTGCACATCTCAGGAGAGGTGAAAAAGATGGAAATCAATCTGTCAAACACCCCTGGATTTCACTACAGGATACTGGTTCTGGGGCACACGAGGGCCTGTTCTAACTTACGTTCTGGATAAGACAACCCACCATATGACAGTTCAGAGGCAGTGCTTTTTACAAGATGAGCTTGTTTAGGAAGATATGGAGGAGCAGGTTTCTATGCCAGCCTGAAAAAGTACAGGGTCAGACATGCTTAAAAGGTGAAAATTACAGAAGACAGACAAAATCTTCATTTCTGAAAAAAAACAAACAACAACAAAACCAACAAAAATCCAAACAAAACCACAACATCTAGAACAAACCTCTGTTGTGGTAAGTTGACAGAAAACTGCTGGCTTCACCAAAGAAAATCCCAGAGAAATAAATGGCTATTTTGCTACCAGCAGGAATCATATTTGTCTAAGCCTGCAAAGCAAAGCCATGATGTAATCGTAGCCTATGTCAGCACCAGTGCCAGCTGAACACAGCTAGTGCAGTAACTGTGGCATGGAGACACAGGAGCCTGACCTTTAACGCAGAGGCAGCGATCAGCGTTACAGACCTGGGTCTGTGCTTCAACAGACAGATGTGCTGAAGATTGCACTATTGCAGTTTCATTCAGTCCTTCCCTGGCATGTATTCATGGTACTGCTGGGTTGCTTTTTCACCACAGACAGTGTTTTGGAGATGCACTAAATTTCCTTATGAAGTTCCTTTGTAGTTCCTTTTCATCCGCTACAAAGCTAATTGCAGAGTCAGGACACGTAGCCCCTAATCCCTGTCAAGTTTGAGACCATGCAGACTGGCCTTAGCAACAGTGACACTTCTTGTCATGTTGTTGCCCTCCCACACAGTACAGGCTCCCCATGGATGTCAGGTCAGCTGGCTGAATTGATACTTAACCATTACTCTGAGTTAAAAACTCAGGATACAACAGTGAACAGCTCTGCATGTTTCCTGCCATTTTCTTCCTAATAATTTCCTAACTATATACATCAACCCAAGGACACTGCCAACCTACAGAACCCAGATCCACAGCTTGTATCCTTGACTACTACTCCAGTGAAATGTTTTCCTAGCGGAAAGCTGTACATTAGATGTGAAGCTTCATTCCTTAGCCTTGCTGTAAATTTGAACTTCACTGATGCATGTATGACTCCAGCAGGTACATCTTACACTGAATGGGTAAGCTGAGTCACTGCTTATGAGTAACAATCAGCAGTCTCTCAACCTGTCAGAAATATGTAACAAATTTCAATTAGAACTGCCAACAAAAAATAAAACCCTTGAGAGAAAGGTGAGAAATACATGCATGGTAAAAAAAAAACCCTGAAAAAAAACCAAAACAAAAGGAAAAAGAGAATCCAGGGCAGACTAAACCTAAAATCAGATTAATGGAGTATTTTTCTGCAATATCTGTTACACCCCAATGTGATAGATCTTCCAGATGTGCTGACAAAAGATGACACAATATTATACATCCAAAGCACTGCATGTGTGATTAAAGAAAATCCTTTGAGAAAACATGCATAGTAATCACATTTTAAACATTCAAAAATAGCAATATATGGCCTTCTTTCAATAATAGTCTGAAAACACACCTTAGTGTAAAACTGCAAAAACAACTTAAATGCTGGCTTAATTAAACAAGCTTGACTGCTGAAAAATATGTCTCGTTTACACAGCAGTGCAGCTGACAGGATTACTGGGTTTTTTTGATTACTTTTGGGTTCTTCACCCACAGAAGGTGTTTTTTTTGTTTTTGTTTGTTTGTTTGTTTTGTGTGTGTGTGGTTTTTTGGGGGTTGGTTTTTTTGTGTCTGTGGTGGTTTGCTTTTTGTTTTAGTTTTTTTTTGTTTGAGTGTGTTTTTTTGTTGTCATTGGTTGGTTTTCTTTTTTTGAGACACAGTCCACCACTTAGCAACCACTGACCTTTACAAATTTTTACACAACAGTGCTTTATAAAACCAAACTCTGTTCCAAAATTTAGAGCTAGTAGCTGAAATGAAACAGGTAAAAGGAACTAAACATTCAGGGTCAGACAGAAAGCTGAAGGCAATCAGCTCTGCTCAAGTGAAATGAATGGATTTTTGTCTTAAACTAGCTGAAGATATGGCACTCAAGCTTCAAGTCAGAAAAGCTCAAGCAATTTCAACTCCCTAAAAATGAGCATGCATCAGATAAACACAGAAATGAAGTGCAGGGTCAGTGCAGTTTGATCAACTTGTATCAGCTGACTCCCTCTCCCCTTAAATAAACAACTCATTTGCTCATTTCTAACCTTCCATACTTCCAGAAGGATTCTGCAAGTTAAAAAAAGAAAGGAACAGAAGCAATGATGCATAACAAACTCCAGCTTTTCACAGGGAAAAGCTTTATATTTTCCTTTCTCCTTTGTGGAGAGAAACCCCATGTGGACACAGGGCTGCCAGTGTCAATCATGGTGCACCCGAGGTCATACTCTGCACCTCTACATCTCAGCCAAGAAGGGGGACAGAAGGAGGCTGGACTAAACTCATTCACACCCGCTCCTGCCGACACAACACAATGAAATCTCCATGTTTATCCTGTTTCACGTATTCTTTTAATTCAGTACAGAACTCTCTGCAGAGTAAGAGATCAGAGCACACTAGGATAAATCAGAGGAGTGTATTTATAGTCTCTGCCTTCTGATAAGTTAGCAGCATGTACCAGGTTTTCCCTGAAGTAAGTCTGAATGGGAGAAACAGATATCAACCTGAAAGCATAAGAGTACTGCTCCGTTTACCATTTACCATGCTTTGCATTTATGTATGCCTTTACTTTTCCTTCTTAAAAGGCCACGGTGCAAGCCAGCTGGAATTCAGAGCTCAAAACTTAAGTTTTATTTCCTTTCTAAGCCAGTATGTCCAAAACACAGGTATAGTGTTCCTCTCCATTGCCACCACACCGAGGGCAGTGTATTTGCATTATTAGGTCCACATCTCTCCGTAAGTCCCTTACTGAAAGACTATCCAAAGCCAATGTGCAGAACTCCATACTCCAAGGCAAGTGCAAGTGCTCAGGCTCTATGCTGACCTGACTGGTAGTTTTGCCTCCGGAAAGCTTAACAGAGCCTGTCATTACGTATGTGATATATCCTACCATAATTAATTCCCTCAGGCAATGACATCCAGAGGAAGCATAGTTCAAATACACAGCACACACCTGAAATCTGACATTTTGAAACAGACTCCCAACACCAGGAGGCATGCATGGAAGAGCTGATGTTTTTATTTTCCTTGATTGTAGATACATAGCATCAACTAAATCCTGTCATAATGAAATTGGCTTAAAAACCCTTGAAACACACATATAAAAATCAGTGTTCTTTGCTCTTGAACAGATTTGATTTAATTCATTAGAAATCCAGAAGGTGTTTAAAATTACCATGTGCCATTTAATATATGATGAAGTAATAGCTTCCTTCAACCTTAGTGGAAAAGATTCAGAGCTGCAACCTTTTTTCAAATAATTACCCTGTTCAGCAGTCTTCAGCACAAGATGACTCCAAGCAGAAGAGAAATGGAGAGTCTGGTTATGAAAGCCTCAGTATATACACATACCAATCTGAATGGCAATGAGAGCACTTTGCAGGTGTTTGTCAAGTCACAGGCCAGAATTAGGCTAAAATTAGAACTGCTGCAAAGGAAGAACAGGAGCATGTGAAAGTATAAAGTCCATCAGCCACACAAAAGGGGCTTTGAAGACAAATGTATGAAGGTTGGGTAGGGATGCTGACTAAACGAGGCAGCTTCTCAAAGCTACAGCAGTGAATTAATGCTTTCACACACATAACTTGTGGTTTTGACTCAGCCATGAGTTGCCATGTGTGGCTACCCAGGAAATGAACCTGTAGAGAAGAGAAAGTTAGTGGCTGACATAAAGAGCTGGGACAGCTTAGCGCTACCCTGCCTCAGGAGGCACGTACAAGTATCTCGCTTGTGCAATTCCAGGACAGTGCAACTATATCCTTACTCGGGATAACTGTAGTGTTTCCTACCCAGGGGTCAAGGTAATCCTGCTTGCACAAATGATTCTCTCCAACAGAAATGGCAACAATAAAATCCAACATGCTGACTAAATAGTACTGAGAATTACATCCTTGAGATCAATTCCTGTACAGAGTATTCAGTCAATAAACTTCTTGGGCATCTTTTTCCTGGAGGCCCTAGAGACTTTAGTTACAGCAGAGACATGTGAGCTGCAGTACAGTTTTAGCATGAATAAGACAGAGAAGGAATTAATTTGGAGAAACATCAGTTCTGATTTCTGATTGCTTATGGCATGACTGATTTTTTTTCCCCCCTGGGTGTTTTTCTTCCACTTTGTTCCTTATTTATAATGAGGTTCTACAGTAGCTACATTTGGCAGATTTGATATAGATACAGGCCTTTCCATTAAATTTTCCCCAATCCCTTTCTCCTCCCATTCTACTCCAAGATTGCAGCTCTGTCAGGTCTCTCCAGGTACAAATTTATTTTTCATGTAATACCTGCCATTCAGTCAGCCTCAATGCAGATTTTTTCATGTGATTCCAGCTACCCAAACAGTTTCACTTCTCCACTGAAAACTAAATAAAAATGTAATGTGCTTGATTTACTCAAATCTGCTGAAGTTTGCTTCAGTAAACCCTAAAGATCTGTGCACTTCAGACTCATCTCTTCTGAGAAGTTTGCTGTTTCCAGTGGATACAAATTCTGGTATTTATATTCAGGAATACAACCAATGGACAACTGAAGCCTCAAGTACGAGAATACTACTGTTGCAAAGCCATGGCATGACAACCACCACAGAGCATAAATGCCCAAGTCCATAAAAACTACCATGAGACACTAAGCAGTAGAACATATCATCTACTTGGTTTGCTCTGTAATACAGTTCTATAGGAGTTAACCCAGCAAAGACCACCTTGGGAAATGAATTAATCCACTGTGGGCAGCATCTGCAGCAGCACAGAGGCCCTATTTGGCTATATCAGCCCTCCCTGACTGAACTACGCAACTGTGAGACTCCCTGTGTAACTGAGAAAAGGCAGCCAGGGCACTGGACTCATCCCTTCCTCTCCTCTCCCAGGGGCAGGACACATCAACTTGTCAAATTTTTCTTTTGCTGCTGTAAATAAAAGTTAAACTGCAAGTTACCTTGTCAAATGAGTCATTCCATGGTTTATTATTGCTACTCAGGAAGTAAACCTAAATTACAAGAGTGGAAAAAATACTGTAACTGCTCTAAATTGTGTCTCCACGTGGGTCCTCAGACAATTTTTCTTAAGTTCTAGAGCACTGACCCCAAAGCACCTATGACTACATTTTTATGAGCATGGCAGACTGGCAGAAGGAGGCAGGGACAACCCCAAAAGCAGTGATTACAGTAGCATCTTAGGCCCCTGTATACATGGAACTGAGTTATGCCAGCTGTTCTATTGCTATCTGTGTTGAACATCACCACCATACTGGAGGGAACTGTGATCTACAGCTTTGGAAAGTCTGTTCTAGAAAAATTCAAAGGATGAACCTGTCCAATCCACAAGCATTAGTTTGTGGACCACACATTACAAGCACAATTATGCAGGAGACACCAGGCAGAAACTGCTGTACTCTTACAGCTGCTATGTAACACAAAGTTAAATGCTCCTGGAAAAACAACACAGTAGAATGAAGCCTGAAACTTCCTGCCTACATTAACTCATCCCATAATTAATTTATTATAACAGAGAGAAAGGCAAAAGCTAAATTCTTCATTAATAACCCTAACCAGAACTGTGCACCAAAGATAGAAAACCCAGCCAGTTCTACTAATTTGAGAATGTTCTATTACGGAATTTAGTGCTGTAGCTGATTTAGGGGAAGTAAAAAAAAAATAAAAATCTTTCCAATTGTCAAATGAAAGAGGTGAATTCATTTATATATGGCCAGCTTTCCTTAACACTTTGAACTAAATTGCTTTTATTTGGGACTTTTAAGATTACATTTGTCCTCTTAAGATTCAAACATTTTAAATACCTGTCCCATACCTTGTTAGGATCATTAATTTATTTTAAATGAAATGTAAACCGCGAAGTTTAATTAACTGAAGATATTAAGGAGCCTAAATCACATTTTTCACACAGTTGTTAGCTCATATGATATGCCAAAACACCACCTCTGTTCTCTGCATTCTGCCTCTCTACAACCATCTCATCAACTTCAACTGGCAGATTGTTCTTCCTAACTTCACAGCCTAATTGGGTACGTACTACTGTTAGTCCCTGTTAAAGAGCTGTTCTACCCTTCCCCAACCACAGCTGCACTTCACCGATGTACAAAGTGATTACAAAATGTTTGATGCATCACAGGGTTGCTGTGAAATTAAAAAAAAATATCATTGCAAAGAGTGTGGAGCTAAAAGGGTTTACTACAGTTATGAACCACCTAGGGAACATGCTTTTGCAGAAGAACAGCTTTTTGCTTCCTGTCTGCTGGTGGAAAAACAGCCCCTCACTATGCAGAAGAGGTGAATTACTCAATCTTCTGATTTACAGGAACAGCCCCATAAAACTACATAAAAGAGTCAGATGGATTTTTCTACCTTCCCTCAACTCAAAAGAACAGATTTTTTGCTTTCTCTTCCTCTCTTTGCCCTTTTATTTTCCACACCTCCCTTTCCTTGGCTGGTGCTTCAAATACTCTGCCACCAAATGACTAGAGAATTAGTAGGAGCAAGAAGCTATTGCTTGAAGGAGGAAATACAGTGCAGTAACACATTTAGTTTTATTGGAGGCTCATAATGTGAATTTGCGTCTCACAAGCCACTTGAACAGAAAGCCACTCAACTTTAGAAAAGACAATTATTCACAGAAAATAGAAGAGAGGGTCAGGGATCACTTCAAGAAACCAGCACTATTTTTTTATGAAGCCAGGATAAGGAAACTCACATGCAGACTGTCCAAAGGCAGTCACAGCTTTGGGGCCATTCCGGTGCTTTCAGCTTGCTTCAGCAAATGTCATGATTCCTTTAAAAACTTCTTCCTGCTCCTCATAAAACACCAGTTTGGCAGCACAAAAGCTCTCCACTGAAGCTTTAAAAGACCTTTTTATTAATAGAATAATAATTCTTTCTGCTGTTATTTAACCAGACTGTCACTTTGAAGTTAGAATTTCTGTGAAAATCTAAGAGGTGCAATTCCTTCATTTCCAAAGGAGGTGGATTCCTCTGGGCCATGGTGAGACCCCAGCTTTTTACCACATTTCCCACACATGCAGGTTTTGTTAAGCTGCGCCGATTACCATTTGCAGCATCCCTCATTACCTTACTCATTCTGCCATCACTTCTTACCCATGCAAATGAGCATGTAAGACACAGAAACAAACAGCATGTGTTTAGGTACTCTTCACTTAAATGCCACAAACTGTCCCTTCCCAGGTTGTTATGAGACTTCCTACAGATTTGCATCCTCTGCACCTGTCCCCCATTGCAATCTGTCTCTGTTTGCCCCAGCCATTCCTTCTCCCAGAGCCACCACCCTCATGGCAGTGCTGCTGCCATATCCCCGTGTAGTGCACCCACTGCACAAGCGCTCACTATCCTGCTGGCAGCTGCCAACCCCAGCACCACATGGCTCAGTTCTGCCTGCCCCCTCCAGCCTTGACTCAGCAGGCTGCTTTTAGAAAACTTGCAGAAACTTATCTTCAGGACTTCTAACATAACACACTGTCAAAACTTCTTTTAAATCAGCCAGCATTTTCAAAAGTGCTCAAGGTATAAAAAGCCCAACTGCATAATCCCCATTTCTTTAGGAAAACAAGTTAAAAAAGCAGAAATATAATTAGAACATTTCCATTTGAAGGCAAAAGAAGCAAGTCCCTCTACAGGTTTTAGGAAAAACAAAAAAACCATAAAAGCAAACAAATGAAAATTTCTAAATAGCTTTGAAAATATAGTAGTAGCTATTAAAAAAGCATTGCTCACAAAACTGATCAATAAGCATATTTCAGGGGCTGGATCAGAGACTGATGTCCTGCTCATTGGCAATACTCCTTCATTAGCTAGAAACTTTGTTTTGTTACTATAGTTACTGTCACTACAAGTGGCCCTGACTAAGGCATGAAGTATTTGTTACATAAAACCTCAACACAACTGCAGTCTTAAACTTGAGAAAGTACCAGCTCTGTGCTCAGTCCCACTTGCAAATTTTATTCCAAGCCCAAACTCAAAATGCTTTCATACCGAGTAGGGCGCACTCTTGAGCAACAGTTTAATAGCACTATTTAAGTGCTGAAAACATAATCCACATCATTCACAATACACACTACAATTGTGAAGGAATTTAGATGGACAGTGCAATGAGCAAGGGGAGCAGCGACTTCCTCCCTAGAGAATTACGCTCTTAGCAGTGGCTGTGAGGTACAAGAGAAACTGGCAATCAACCTTAATAAAATTTGCTGACAGGCCATTGAATTTGATGGAAAAAAATGCTTGTAGTCAGTAAGAGCACCGTGTAGAAAACATGTATCCTGCAGCACTGCAATTTCTTTGTTTCATTATATTTTTATCTGCTTAGTTTGATGAAATTTAACATCAGTAAGAAAAAAATAAATATACTCTCTTCCTTGGCCTTTCATGTATTCTGGTTTCACGTAATTTTTTTCTTGTTCTTCTGGGGGATATTTTCAACCAGACAAACTGCTATTATGGATTATCTTGGAAAAGCAGCTTATGAGATCCCCAGTGAAAACAGGGAGATGACAGAACCTCACTTTTTAAGGTAGTCATCCGATGCTGATACTCCAGTACAATGCGCCAGTCTGCTTTAGGCCATCTGCACCATTCTCAGCTGTGTTTTTTTCCCCTTACTTGGGTAGGAGAAAAGAGTGTGGCTTTCCTTCTCTTCAGATGGAAATCTAGACACTAAGCTTTTTCTTAAAAGGCCAACAGCCCACACAGAACCTGCTCACAAATGACAATAAGCAATTAATAAGTATCACGGTCAGAAAATATATCCGCTTCTACACTTGCTTTCCTGCAGTAAGCATTGCTCAAGGTCAAGCCAATGACCAGGGATATTTCTACTACAGCGCTATCTGGTTAACTTCTGAAATGGCAGATGTAGCCATTTATGCTACATATTTAAGCCTTAAGCAATTTGAATGCTACTTAAGCCCAGAAGGGTATCTTCTCTTTCCCTTCCTCCCTTAGTGCCAACACCCTGTACTATTCTTAGTGTGCAAAAATCAGCAGTGTTAATTTCAGAGTTCACACATCAGAGAAAGCATTTAGAATTTATTCATTCATTTGTGAGAACCTTTATAGGGCTTTGTTCTTAATGACTGAGCAACACATGTGACATTATTTGCATCCAGTCTTATAGCTTATTACAGCCTCATAAGTGCTTAAGAGCAAATCTGCCCTACCCCGAGGCATAAGAAACATGATTTCCTTAAGGTGTTGTTTAGAAACAAAATTGCTTCATCAGTTCTTCCCTGTAATAACAGTGCTCACAGTGACACCTAAAACCATGATTCCTACCTCTTGCAAGTCAGGCAACTAATCCCAGACTAATGTCCTAGTCTATGTAGGCAAATAATGAGTACCTGCTGGAATAGGTAATTTGTGAGTGCTGCTTCTAGCTTTTTGTGGCACTTCAACTTTATGCTGTACTATTGCTTAGACTGTGTTAAAGAAAAAAAAAATTAATTGCTGTTCAGCTACGGTATTGCTTATGCCCAGAAATCCCAGATTCAGGGTGCATGTTGCTATACCGTACAAAATGAGACACTGGTTCTGTCATGTACAGAGGCCAATTAGATCAGGTCAGTAGATATTGCCATATTGCACTAAAATACAGCTTTTGGATCAGAAGTTGGCAGCAGATCTAAGCGGAGAAATTAGTGAAGTCTAAGTTAATAACTACTGAACATCCGATGAAAACAACATTGCAAGGATTAGACATGTTTTGAGACAGCAAGGCACCTGAAGAAGTTATTTTATTCTTTTGAGAGTAGATTGACCTCTAGAATATCAAAAAATCTAGCATTCTCTACACACTTTCCAGTGTTGCTATCACAGCTGCTGAGCTGAATAAAACCCCCCTGCAGCAGATTATTTAGATGCTGTCTTTCACAATATCATCACAGGGCTTAAATAATAAACTAACACTGCAGAAGTTTAAGATGTTTGTTTCTACATCCCCCTCAAAATTGACTGAAAGACTAAGTCTTAAGTCAAGCTTGCTTTGCTGTCTTCCTTTATGTATCAGTCCATTCTTCTAAAAGAGAGAAGGTCTGATTCATCTGCATTTTGCTTCTTCAAAATTTTTTGTGTTTTTTTAAATTGCAAGAAATGTAATGGGGCTTTACTCAAAAGCAATCTCACATATGTAGCATAAAATATGTCTGCAAAACTAAGAAATATACCCTGTCTAGGGCTGTACAGAGAAGGGAAATACCACCAAAGACAGCAGGCTTTCAAATGCAAGTTTTCCTGCCCTGCAAAACCACAGACACACACTTGAACATCATTATCCTGCAGGATCTCTCTTCACTTCCAAATCATCTGATGTGAAAGCTCCAAAGAATGCATATATATTGCTTTTTTTTTTTTATAGTGGACTTGAAGAACAAAAATCTTTTTCCAGTTGGCATTTTCAAACTGACAATGTGCAGCCTCTTGATTAAGATAGAACATAGTTTATACCCCTGGCAAGAAAGGAGACTCCAAACATTTCCATCTGCTTTAACGGCAGAGCAGTAAACAAGAAAATGTACCATCCAGTTTAGTTTCAGAAGAACGTTTTCCACTGAAAGATAATTTAGTATATGTATCCTGACTTCTACATGTAATTGTATAAGAAAAAGCATTAATTCACACAAGCACTTTGGATGCAATAAAACCCAAACAAAGCATTAACCCTTCCAAATAATAAACTCCCAATGTACTGTGCACAGCTCTGAACAAACCTTTCCAGAAAACAGCACTACAGTGGTGGCTCAAAGCAGAGCAAGTCTCTGTGCTCTCCCTCTCAGGAGTTATTCCTTCTTAAGATGTAGCAAGAGCACAGATTAAAGCAATCCCACGTAGATTAAAAATCCTCAAGGGGTGAGATCAGTACAGATGGATGGCAGCAACATGAACTACCCCAAATGAACACTGGCTCCATGCCACCTACCAGTGGCTTCCCGAGGTGCACATTACCAGTGGCTTTGTTTTAACACAGAACATGTAAACCTTGGAGACTGCTCTGTGCAGGTCAGGAAAACCTCCGACCCTTTCACTCTCAGAGTCCTCCTCTGCCAAGTAGTTACCACGGATGCTTTGCCTGCCTTGCTGGCAGTTGCTGCAGCTAGATACATTTGGGCTCACTGATGTCCAGCTCAATTGCTGCTGCGCGGTTCAAGGCAGCCCCCTGGGTCCCACAAGGCTCAGGGCTGCGAGCACAAACAGCTGGGCACTTCTCCATGGAGACTCTGTTAATAGTAGCCCAAGGAGCTGGGCTGAAGCCAGCCCCTGCCATATCTCTGTGTGGAGCAGCCCTGGCAGGGTGGACATAATCATTTGCAACTGGTGCTCCCTTGTGTGCACCAGCTGTTTCTTGCTGCTGGTGAGGATGGTCTAGCTATATTGCACACTTAAACATTACTGAAAGCCAAGCAAAAGTTTTTGCCTTTTCCTCTCAACACAACAAGTGCCTGCATTTTGAAGAATCATACAAAATGACTGGTTGATGAAACTCATGGGGTGGGAAGCAGAGCTTCCGCCTTCACCCAGTAGCACTGCTCCTTGTGGCTCCCTTGCCAGCTGGCCATCTCTCCTCTTTACTACACAGACTGCAGTGACATGTATACTCTCAGCTGCGTTCAGACTCCACTGTACTACATAATCTACCAACCAGACAAAGACATTGACCCTGTCCTGAGAAAATACAAGAAATACTACAGAATAATCTCAAGTCATCACAAGTGCTCAGATGGTAGATACAAATGGCAAGATTCAAGGAGAGGAAGAAAATAAATGAAAAAAAAAATAATAAAAAAAAATGTCCAGGAGTCTCTTCACTATGAATTTCATTTAACTGCTTACTGTAATGAACTTAATTTGAGTTGCTTAGTTATCAGCCTTCTGCCACTTTTCAAGCTGAGAGACATATGGAATAGAGGTCACTGCATTTATTTCCAGCAGTTCACATGCCCAGCCACAGCACCCAGAAACACAATTCTTACATCATTCTGGGTTGTATTTTCTGTTGGTGTATGTAGGAAAAACTCTGCTAATGACTGCTGCACTTGAATAGACCACTTAACTCTCCATCCTCATGATCCCCCTTCCTCCTAAAATACAGCCTTTATGACAAACTTACTGCTGAGGTATATACATAACAGAAAGCTTCAAGTCAAGGCAAAATTAAATAAAGGAGAGTAAAATGATTCATATCTGTTTTGTGTTGTAAAAATGTTAGCATATTAAGAAATATGTCAGGATATTTTCAAAGACACGCTGGTAACAGAAATTCAATGCTACAGTCTCTCTCTCCATAACATCTCCATTTATCACTATCTTTCCTTTACTGAGACTAAAATATTAAGTAACATGAATACTGAGTAATATCAAATAGTATGACAGTGCCTGATGACATATCTGGTTCTGCAAACATTAATGACAATGGCAACAAAAGCTGACTTACCAACTAAGATGCAATTATTACTAGTAATTCTAAGAAAGTGAAGAACAAAGACTTTTCCTGTTTTCAGAAGGTGAAAACCACATTTGTTGTTGAAAAATTACCATACTTGGCTTCTGTTCCCTGGTGAGTTCTTCAGAATATCTGAATCAATTCCCCTCCCTCTTCTTTTTAAAGAAAATAATACAAATCAAAACATTTTGTGCTCTTCTTATTAGATCAATAAATATTCCTAGGACCTTAGAGTAGAAGTCACTCAAGTCTGAACATTGATGCCTCTCCATATTTCAGGATCTGTGTTTTCCAGAAATGATTATCAACTGTAATTCTCAGTGAATCCTAATAAAGTGATACTCTTCGTTCTCAAAAATCAATTCCCCCTCCCCTCCCCAAAATGAGACTCTTTATCACCCTTGCGTTTGAGGCTCTTTAAGGGTCTCAGAAAATCCAAAAAGTATTTCCCCCTACTTCTCTACTGATCAGCCTCTGAGAGCCTCAGGAAACAATTTCAGACTATTGGATCTGTATGTTTGACAGCAGACCTTCCACAGCCTTCACCTCCACTAGATGTAAAGAGATGAAAAACAGACAAGCTGGGCATTTTGTTTCCTTCCTTTATCCACATGAGAGCGCCTCAAAGGATCTCAGTTCAAGAAGATTCTAACCATGTTTTCCAGCAGAGCACATGTCTGAAGCTGCTAATAAAAGATGGCACGCTATTGAACCTGATGTATACATGTAGGGAAGAGAAAGTTTTTTCCTACAGCAGAAAGGCAAAGTTTAGAGCTACCCTTCCCACAGCAACACCACCTTTCTCCCTTGGTTCTCCTTTTGATTTCCAGGCAGCAAGCATCATTAGGTCCTCCTTCTGATCTCCATGATACAGGTCTACCCTTGGAGTTCACAAAACTGCCTGGTAGATCTCAATCACTAAGTCCCTCCTCATTTTGGATAACTTCTACATGCAGGTACTATGGCTAAACTCCCATTCACAAAGTTCCTACTGATAACTTGACTCTGCTGCCCAGATAATACACACATGCTATTTTTCAGTATATTCTGGCATTCAACATAGACAGTCAGGGCTCCTAAACAAGTCCTTTGAATATAAAGCAGAACACACTGCAGCTGTTCAAAAGAAAATGGCATGTAGGAGGGAGAAAAGTAAGTGTTGGGGGGACCAACTCATTGTTATAGCAGATATACAGAGTTCTGAAGTGCAGAATCTGTGGCTGGTAACTCAAATCAGCCATGCTATTCCTGCATTTCGGAATTTATTCTTAAATTTCTGAAGTGAAGCCTATGCATTTGTGTAACTAGTATTACCTCTCCAACACTAAAACAAACATCTAGAAGCACTGCTGCTCACTATAAAGGTCTTAAATGTATGGAGGCAGTAGACATTTACTCAGGTAGTAAGGGGAAAAAAGTTATTACTAAATAAAATTGACTTTTCATCCAGAAGAAAGATTTGAACCATTTCTTTAAGCTCCGCTTAAGTCCTTTTATTCATATCCTGAACTCTGTGCTATGAGGGAATGGAATTCTTCCCAGGTACCACTGAATCCACCTCTATAATTTTAAGACGGATTGATATGTACACTAACACAAATCCATTCCTGGCACAGACAGACATGAACCAGCTAGCGGGACATTCCTTCCTGCTGTACTAAGCTGGTAAATAGAGGGCTATTGTGCTCATCTGCTGAATTTTTGTCTTAGATCAGACTGTGACCCTTAGAAAAGCATGCATATGTCAATTTGAACCTGCCAAAATAGGAATACAATCTTAGATACTGTAACTCAAGAATTCATTTTGTTTCTTCATCATATTGGGGGCAGGGGAAAGGAGAACAAAGAAAAGAAAAAAATAAACAGCTAAAAGTTTGGAAATAAATCCTAACCTGAAAAAAACACTTTCAGATTTCTATTTTCAAGGGTTTTTTACCTTTAAGTGTCTGTGTTATCTTTAGTAAGAGTCAGGAGTCTACCTTAAAGCTTTCCCTTTATATATTTGGCATACAAATACTCAACACCATTACTAGTTCCACGGAGTACAGTCCTGATTATTGCAATATTTCATCAAGTTTTTTAGATTAGTTTTATAAAAACAACAAGGAATCGTAACACCAACAGAAGCAAACATTCGTGGTTATTGCAGTAAAAAAAACCCAGTTCAACCTCTCTAACTCCACATCTCACTTGCTTAAGTGAATCACACGTTTCTTATTCTTGTAGCACAGTACTGCCATATCACTCAAGTACATACTTCTATTTTTTATTACTTTGTATTATTGTTTGGGGTGTCAATAAAGAAATAAGAACATTTTTAGGTCACACTCAGCAGCCAGTGTGGACACACCGCTACAAGAAGTCAGCTTACAAAAGCTCCACTCTTACAAGTTTTGAATATCCTATTTATAAAAGTTGTCTAGCATGATCAAATGCTACAGCCAAAACACTAATCTATCCATGCTTTAGAGCCTTATATCTCACACCCTCGAGGAATTCAAGCAAAGCAATATTCTGAGAATTTTAACAAGCTGTTCCATCACCAAGTCTGCTCACAAGTTGTACCAGGCTTCCTTGCCTCTTGCCTAACGATGAACTTGAACGATATAAATGGGATGATCTGATTCTCTAAAGCCCTACTTCTAAAGCCAGGAGAGGCCAGTACCACTTCCATGGGAAAAGTAGTAAAACCATTCTATGGCACGTGCAACTGTATTACCTGCGGGTGAGGTGGGAGGGATAGGAGGTACAACTATCTTGACAGAACAATTACAGTGGAGACTAGCCACAACACAAAGGTGTGCAAACCATCAACTGAAAGACAACCGACTCTTTATTCACCATGAAGATTATAGGCAAGAAGACAGTTCTACTTTATTGCTATCAACAATATTGCAGTACTCTACTAGTGCCTATAAAGATATGGCTCAAAGAAACCACGAGTTGTTTATTTTCCACATACAAGAAAGAGCCTGACAAGAAACAGAAACAGAATTCAAACTGGAAATGCCAGTTTAATAATGCATTTTGAGATCCTGATTTTACATCAGGGTTTTTTTTGAGGCGAGTGGAAGCACCTGGTAAATGACATTGCTTATATACCACAGAATAGCTCTCCCCACAGTAAG
This sequence comes from Cephalopterus ornatus, assembly GCA_013396775.1. Taxonomy (NCBI): domain Eukaryota; kingdom Metazoa; phylum Chordata; class Aves; order Passeriformes; family Cotingidae; genus Cephalopterus; species Cephalopterus ornatus. The sequence goes on along the minus strand of VZRE01010291.1, from coordinate 209,859 downwards.
TCTGCACCAGACTATGACAAATAAATCTTGCCAGATGATTACTTCATGTGTCCTTAATGAAATTAATGTAGAAGCGATGAAGTCAAGGACATTTTCTGTTGGTAAACCACATCTAATCTAGAAGTGGACCTCGTATTTTGAGGGCTGGCTATAGCAAAAAAACATTTCTGCTGAAACAACCAAGAGAATGCACACAATTCCCCATGAGAAATTTACTTCCTTTCTCATAGACAGTCTCCAGGATACACATTTAATATTTCTTGTCCTTCTGAGCTTTTTTCAAACTACATTTACAGTAATTACTTTTGTAATAGCAAATATCTTTGTAGAATGAAAGCACCTGCATTTGATAACTACATTGCTCCAAAACACCAACCCACCGTTTTTTTTGAGTCTTTATGTGCAGAACAGCAGTACCTACCAAATGTTTTCTGTTATTTCTCTTTATAACTAGTTTTGAGACTCTAAAAGCAACAGAATAGTGACTTACAGTTTAGAAAGAGAAGAAATATTAGCAGTTGTTCACTTAAGAAAGTTACAACTCCTGTGCAATATGCAGAACTGCTATAGATATAAAGATGTGATCATATAACAAAACATTCACCATTCACATTGGGTAGCAATTAGAAGATGCTCCACGTTATCCCAGATGATTGTATTGTTCTGTCTTAATGGGGAGCCATCCAGGAGCAGCAAGTTAGCTGGTGAACAACAGAATAGTTTTGATAAGCTGTCTGGGAGCAATAGGAGTATCCATGAAATTGATATCCTTTTTCCAACTTTAGACTTCGTACAGACATTAATTTTTTTCCAGTGCTGGAAGCTACCCAATTCGAGCTAAAAGATAACCAGAGAACAAAACAGTCTGTGGAAGAGTGGATGAGTGAGGAAGGCAAAGTCCATTTTACACAAGCAAAACCTGAAGGAGGAAATAGCTGAAGATGAAGGAACACGTTAGACAGGCTCTTTGGTGGGTTTTGCAGGCTGCCAGACCCATGGGACTTCCGCCTGGAACACTGTGAGGTGTGCGTACAGGCTTTAAAAAGGGAAATTCTTTCTAAATAAACAATGCATTATTTTAAGAAGATCTCCTGGAGGGCAAGAGGGGTGCTCACTAATATTATTTCTTCCCTGAGACAAGCCTGTGGAGGTAATCAGTGCCAGACTCAGGGAGAACACTGACCAAAAGGCTGGCCTTTGAGTTGGAAAAAAATTGAAGGAATCCATCTTAAGGAAGGCTTATAATAACAATATTGACCTGGAGGGGAGACACCTAATGCTATCTTCTCACCCAAACAGGTTGAAGACAGTGCTTTAAAATACATACCAAACCCAACTGTTAGTACTGCTTTTAAAAGCACACTATCATTGACAGGATGTAAAAACATTAAGTTTTGTCCTGGCCAGTCTCCCCCCAATGGGCGTCAGCAATTCTTCAGATGATACCTTCCATGTAAAGGTATCTATTATTTCTATCTTCTATAGTCATAGCAAGGCAGTGTATTTCTTCCAGTTCACTCCAGCTTGCAATATGTTCAACGCAGCTAGCACTCTTTCTTCCTTTATGCAGGCTTCCTTTGTCACTGCTTGACAGTACATTCAAGCGTTCAAATTCAGTCATTCACTGACTGTAATGTAATGGATTTGTTACTATATGCAACCTTTCAAGAAGTGATCTCGCCAAGTTCATTTTGTGCTTTTTGGATATTCAGCTCTCCATCAGCTCAAACCAAAACACTGCATTTCTCTGTATTCAGTGCCTAGGTTTTGCATCCCTCCTCCCCTATGAACCACATCAACCTCTAAAACGGGAAATAAATGTTTAAGTTTAAACACATGAACAAGGGACACTTTCAGACATATCTGGGTCAGTATTATGAGGTCCACGCCAAAGGATGTTGTGTGTTAGCTGAGCAATGCAGTATATTTTTTCCAATTGCTTCAGCCACTAGCCAACAACATGAACTATCCTGAATAAATTCTGCTTTAAAATTTGTAATGAAAGAATTTAATACAAAACCAAAAAGAATTTGATAGAAAATCAAACTCATCTTAATTACACACAGAGACCAATGAAACAGTATGAAATGTCTGTCATTTGGGCTGGCTATCCCTTAATTTTTTACATAGTACGCTTTCTTTCATTTAGGATATACATCTAGGTAATGTTTCTGGGGTTTTTGCCATCAACAGAGCCCTAAGGTCCCTTAATGCAGCTTTCATCATCCTTTCTTGATACATGCCATCAAACTCTTATTTCCAAAAAGAGCTGTCATTAGGAAGGGAGCCCCCAGGCACCACATTACACAGTAGCCTGGTTCATATAAATGTGAATCGGGAAAAATAATCAACCACTTTTAAACACAGTTTTTAAATCATGCAGTTGAACTTGCCTACACTATTTACATGAAACATCTTGTAGTCATTCCATACAATAGTAAAATTTATTAGCATTTTTCTATAAGGCAGTAACAACTGGAGATACACAATAGCATCAGGTCTTTCTCCCTTCAAAGAGATTTTACAAAGCAGTAAAGCCCTTCTAGCATAAACTGTACTAGAAAGCCTGAAATGGTTTCAGATTTGGTACAAACTATAGATGTAGTCTGTTACTCTTCTTGCTTTTCCCTTCCTCGTTGGATTCCCACTCTTTTTTTCAGAAACATTTTTTTTTTTTAGTTTTTTTTTTCCGCCTTGCAAATCTATATTCTTTCTCTGTTCCCTCGCTCATGAGTTATTTGCTGGCTGGTTAAGAGAAAGACCCATACAGAGAGAGGGTAGTCACAGTAGCAGAGACAAGAAGCCAGCCCCTAACTCCTGCACCCATGTGTATCTGTGAATGAGTCACACCACATCACACACCACTGTGCATGAAAGGAGCAAAGAGGGGCTCTTCCAAGGGCACATACTTTAGCTAGTCTATGTTTAGGAGTAAGCATGAACCTGTGGCTTCACTACCAATACTAATTGTTTCTATTAAAAACAGCCTATTCTGCTATTCCTTGGCAAGGTCTTTCTGTACATGAAGATTGGCACTGACAGAAGCATAAGAGATAACATTCTTTTCAGCTTTGGGGAAATCAGATTACCAGACAGCACAAAGGCAACCAACCCAGTAAATCCTTCAAGTACTTTGCATATTTTCTATGTTTCGTCCTCCCCTGAAACATAAATTATCAAAACTGCTAGAGGAAAGATGTAAGATTTGATGGACCAGCTGGTCAGCTGGATGTGGCAAATACTCTTTTTCTGACATCACCTCTTCTTCCTTAGTCACCTCTGTCTTATGTATCTTTAAGTGTCTACAGTCCTCAATGAACATCTAACCCTCGACTGCACAATGTGAGCTTGGACTGTAAGAGAGTTTTTTTACTATCTTTACTACTTTCAAATGCTAAAATACAATTTAGCACCCACTGGGCTATTTCCTGCTTCAGTTACATCTATGCTCACACTCTGAAAGAGATGTTGGCATCATTTTAGGAGCTTTTCCATTTCTGATTTTCACTTCATTCTCAAAGATGTGCACTGACAGTCTTAGCTCCTCACGTACACAAAGTAACTAACCTCAAAAACACAGGCAGCAAAGCTATTTTAAATGGCAACATGCAGCTTTACAACAAAAAGCATTATATGTTGATATAGTACCATAGTTCTAAAAGATCCTGAAGTATTTAACCTCACATTTAGACAGCCCTGATCTTACTTGTGACCTTCCTTTGCTCTGGTTCAGAAAACATCCCACTCGGCTACTGGACTACACTTGTGGAAGCTGTTCCCTCTCTCCACTGAGAATGCAGGCAGTCTAAAGACAATGCTCATGGGTTTAAAATGTCATTTAAATACAGGCAATTCTGAATGGAAGTTGGTCTTCCAGCAACGCGACAGGATTTTCTACAGTTTGGCTAAGAAACTCAACTAGTATGCAATCACCAGAAAATATTACAGAAGCTTTAATTTTTGTACAGAATAGACAAATTTGTTGTTTTGAAAGGTCATGACAGTAAATTGCATGGAATTCAATTTACCTCCCTCAGATGGATGAAAGTCTGAGTCAAACACAGAACAGTGGAAGCCTTTGGCTCCAAAAAGTCTGTGCTGATTCAGACCTGCTCTTAGGCAGGCAAACCATCCTTTCAGCTCTACATTATTACAGCTTGTGATTTTCAACTGATCTTTTTCCTCAGCTGGGCTATTGTAGCAAATTGTGCCACAGATGAGCATCGAAGCAATGGTCAATGCAAGAAGAATTTGCCTGTTTTTAACCAGAAAGTTACCAAATATAAAGTTATTTGTGAAACAGAGATCATCATAGCTGTCTCACGCTCATTTCTCCATATGTAAAGTGAAATATAAAAACTACAGGGAGATGCATGGGAGACAATATCATCACTACAATACAGAAAGACAAATACTGGAAAAGCAAACAAGCACAAGGATTAGTTTCCAAAACAGAAAGACCATGAAGACAAAGTCAAAAGAATACCCTGAACATGTTTTAGCTTCACAGTACACCAGGAGGAGAGTGCACACCTGCAGCACACCCGATTTAACAGGCTCCTTGTGCATAACTGAGAAAAACAGAGCTAGCGAGCAGATCATTCTTGACTGGATGTATTCCATGAGGCAGTAACTCTTACCTAAAGCTTTCTGGGTATTCAGCAACAGCCATGTTGATAACATCCAGTGCATGCTGATAGTGCTTCTGAGCTGAAAAGAGGAGGGCCAGCAGATGAAGTGAATTCATGTCATCTTTGCATAGTTGCAGGGCTTCTTGAAGATGGTCTATAGCATCTGAAATCTAGAAGGAGATGGCATAAAAATTAAAAGAGAACTCAGTACTCCTTCAGTCCCTACATTATACCTCAAAGATAAGAAAAAGTACAGTCATCAGAAATTATGAAGAAATTCTACTTAGGCACCTTCTACTATTCAAACAGAATGCCAAAATTAACAGACTGCACTGCTTGGAAAAAACCAAACATTCTAGAAAAAGGAGTCTGCAGCATTACTAAATCACTGCTTATAAACTAGAGCAGCAGACCTGATCCAATCAACCCCCTCTTTGGCTTGGTGATTCTATGCTGTAAACAGATGCACTACAGAAGCCCAATTCTCAGCTCCATTTTCTAGGATGAGCGGCTGGCTCTTTACCTGGGGGAGAGCATTACACATCTCTGCTGTATTTTGTCTCTTCTAATAGCTGTACAAAGCCTTTCATGATTTGGATCAAGAACATAAAAACTGAGTTTGAATGTTCAAGGGTAAAAGAGTTGAGATTTAAAATGTTGTCAGAAGAAGAAATATCTTTGCAAGCAGTGATGTAAAAAGCAGTCCTGACACTCACAGCAGCAGCATGTCATTAGAACCAAGTCTCATTTGGCAGGAAACTTAACATCTATAATGAATGCAAGTATATCACATGCTCTTTGTGATCCAGTACACTTCTTCAGGCTATCTGTTCAAAAGGGAACTTCTTAATAGATTCTCTTTTGTTTGTTTACCAGTAAGTTTTATGCAGAGGATTTTCTTTAAGATTCTCTAGTGCCTGAAATTACCATTACATAAATTATTCCAGATCTGTGTTTGGCTCTGGAAATCTGCAGAAAACAAAACATGAAAGCGTGTAAATTTCTTTTCCTCATGTATGCTTTCCCACTGCTTCTCTTAATGGATGCTTCTTCCCTACCATGAGAACTTCCCACCTAGCAAAGTTTTGCAGACATTCTTCTACCCTGGCATACCACCAGTGTCGAATTCCCACCGTCTCCACAGATCTCTCACAAAAACAAGAAGCACATAACTAACAAAAGCAGTAATTACACTGCCTGCAGCTACAACAGAAGTTGCCGATTATCTAGATCCCAGGTATGCTTCTGGGAGGATGGTATATATATATTCTATTAGTGGGACAACTTCATCCTAATGTCCAAGTGACATTTCGCTCTTGCTGTGCATACGCGAGCCGTAGCACTTAACTACTCTATTACTGGTGACTCCATGCAAGCCTGGAGATCAGTGTGACTGCTCCAGACATAAGCCCAAACTGGCATCTGGCCCACAGTGTCAAAACTGCTGAATGTCCTGGCTTGGATTCAGGCTGGGATACATGACTGAGAGCTCAGCTTTAATGAATTACTGCTTGTCAGTGGAGCTACTTTAACCACATGTGTTATTATAGCTTACTGGAAAGGTAAATGCACTGGCTTAAATCACCAATGTTCCCCCAGCAGCTCACTAGAATACATTTTTATACAATGTAAAAATACTAGCAATGACAAGACAACTTGGAACCAGGACAACAAGCATGAGACTACTGTGGGCCCAGATCTGCTGTCCACAAAGTTCTTCAGTAGGTATACCTGAGATACATAAATTGACTTGCTAAAACAAAGCTGCTATCAAGGCTCTTTTTGCACTCAGGACTAAAACCACCTATATTTTCTATTCCTCTGACTGAGACCTGCACAAGTAGTGATATAGAAAATATAAGTTTCGGGAAAAGTAAGTTCATTAGAAGAAAAAGAAAACCTGTAACCCAGACAACTGGAGGGGACTTTGATCAGCCTGTTCCAGCTGACCCTGTTTCAAGCAGGGATTGAATGGAATATGAATGAACAGAGAATAATACTTGCAACTAGTGTTTTTAGTGAGGGGCTTCAAAATTGTGAGGGCACTGGACCTTACTTGCATGTGAGCATGCAAACTGAGTCACAGACTTCGCTCTTTGTGTTGCAAGTGACTTACAGTCACACAACTGCAAGTCCGTACCCCTAACAGAGGCCTGCCATCCAAGAAGCTCTCTGACTGTGTTGCAACACACATGAAATAAAGCTGCACAAAAGTCAGTTGTGGTCTCTCCTACAAACCCATGCCTGCTGGGCAGGCAGTCATATACTGCTGAAATAGACATAATCTAAAATAATTTTCCCCTGTTCTGTAGCATAGGGCCTACAATGGTTACATCTTGTTTCAGTGCTTCCCTCTAGTACCATCAGAGTCACAGGCAGTGGCTGGATTTGAAATTTAATTATGCTTCCCTGGCACCTAATTATTTAACTTGACTTCAAAAAGATTCCTTAGTGCTGAAAGACTATTAGTAGACTACAAAGTTCTGCTGCATAATTAGAAACACTGGACAAGACACAGATAACAAAAAAACCCTTTTAATTATATGAACTCTATGCCTTTATGGGAAGCATTGTATGAAACAACCACCTGCAACAGACCAGAAGCAATGAAATACAAACTAAATTTCTAGACGAACAAAAGCAAGATATTTGGCAGCAGTCAAAGCGAACTTCTTTTGAAAGATGTATTTTTATTTAAGTAACTATATAATATGAGCAAGCTGGAAGCTGGTAGCCCAGATGGTACCCTGAAACTTCAGAGCTTTATCAGAGGTAGGTTGCCAGTTTAAAATTCCCTACAAGTGCTGAGGTTTAAAGTAATTTTATTTCAGGTGAACTCCAAGTCCAGGTGGGGCCTGCAATAAGAAGATGCTGCACTTCCCTGATTTATCTTTCTCTTAACAAATACACCACACGTTTTGCATGGCGCACAGGTAAATTCACATCACACTGATCAGGAAGCAAAGATGCCGCTGCAGTAGGCCATAAATAGCATCTTGCAGCACTACCAAAAATAATGCCACAATATGGATTGTTTAGGCTGCCTCTTAGAGAATAGGATTTATTTCAATAATGCTATATGTTTCCTTAAAAACAATGTTGGGATGTTACAATTATAGGTATAAAAAGGAAAACAGTATGAGTGTTAAAAATAATTCCCAACAGTAGAATGTGCTTGCATATTTAAAATGGTAAATGAAACAGGAACTTGTAAAGAGGAGTTTTCAGGCCTTGTAATTTCACATCAGTTGACAGTTACACTTAATTAACCATTAAAACAACCCACTCCATCTCTTTTTATAGCATGGGGATTACAGAAAGGAGACAGCTTTATTGACTGGTAAGAGCTTCTATTGAAAACAGACTTTCTACAGTCCACCCGAACTTCAGGAAAACAGGAGTAGACACATCTGCATGTTATTACTTAATTCTTACTACAAGCCATTTTTGATCACCAGAAAAGTCTAGGCTAGGATGTAGGCAGAAAAGCAGCATGCTGCTGTTCAGCCAAGAGCACTAGCTGGTCTAGGAGAAAGACAGAGACCAGAACTACCCACATCCAAGCACTCACTGAAAGAAGCATCTCTTGATACCTACTAAAACAGAACTCCCCTCCTGGGGCAAAGGCAGCAGTCTCTCCTTCTTGAAACCAAAATAAAAACTGTAAAAAATAACTGAAATATTTTCTCTGGTCTCTTAACTGATGTTTATATTAGTTTTAGATCCAGACACTCTGGAAAGAAGTAGGCATTTTCTGGACATTGCCACTTGAAACTTGAGGTCTATTGGAAGCCCACATGAAATTGGTGAGACCTCCAATCCTCAGCTGCTGTCTTTCCCTTCCTATTTTCATGCAAAGAAAGGGCAAATTAGATCAAGTATTAAAACGGTATGAAACCTACATATGTTGTTTTTATGTATTCAATACTGATTTGCATGGTATTCAAGGTCAAAAACACCACCACCCCCAAAACGAAAAGGGAATCAACACTTAAAATTAACAAGAATGCTGCTGACTCTCTAGAGTCATTCCCATAGAAACTGGCCTGCTAAAAAACAAGGCAAGGCATTAAAATCAGTGAGCTTTAAAATGTTCATTCTACCTTGTTTTTGCTGATCCAAATGCTGTTACCACAGAAACAGGAGAAGCAGCCAAACCAGCCGCCGGGAGTTGGGAGTTAAAGTCTCATTTGTCGATCGGCTCAGCCGGCTGCCAGCCAGGCATTGCAGGTGGAGATATCCACTGCAGCAGACACTCACCTTGGCCTCATAGCACTTCAGCTTTGGGGGGAAAATCAGACTGAGACCTCCCTTACAGAAGAGGATATTTACTCTGCACTTTGCTGAAAAATCCACCCTAAAACACTGTGTGGATGACCTAGACCCTCCAGGAGTCACTGGAGTCTTCCCAGTGACTTCAGCAGTCTTTAAAACACATATACACACACACACATAAGCGCAAAGCACATCATCATCTTTCATTTTCGTTGGTGGTGGTTTCAACTGCCAACTCCGTAGGACCCTTTTATAATCATTCCTCCTCTTGTCACATCCTCATCGTATGTCAGAGGGAAGCTTATGTTTTTCCACTTCCCCTTTCCCTTGCCCAGTGGTGACAGAGACAAGTGCTATTGGAAATATTTTACAACCCTCCAAGGAAGATGAATGGCTCCAGCTTTGCTTGGCACTCTACTGGTCAGCTCCCTCCTTTGCTCTGTTCCATGAAAACACTCTCTTATCTATGCAAAGCTGATACCTAGATTTTTCAGTGCTGGGTAAGGTTACCTTCTTTATTGATTCTGACTACAGAAAAAAAAAGGTCTATTCGTTGAGAAATACATTCAGGTATTAAATTATAACCTACTATGTAGAAATGGCCTGATTTGTTGATACTGTAGCATTGCTTGATGAAAGCCCTGTGATGTTCAATAGTTAATGCAATCTATCAAAAAAGGTATCATTTATCTTTCAGTTAATCAGAAAGAGAATATATTAGATACTTTAAATAATTAAATATATTAAAAATGCATTACCAAATGTTTATCATTAAGTAAACCGGCAAAAGAAGAGCAGGATATTTTACAGCAGTCTAAAAATAAGGATGTCTCAGGTATCTCCTCTCTCTCCAAGCATGTGTTAAAGATTTATAGCTCACTTGATGGGAGAAGAGCAGGAGCAGTATCACAGGGGTCAGGCTGACACTACATAATACACTTAGATCATACAGCTACGGTAACAGAGGCAACTGGCAGAACATCAAGGATGAACATACACAGGTGAAGTAGACAAAAGAGAAAAGTGAACATGAGGACAAGAGACTTAATGGTAAAAACAGAAGGAAGGGAAATGAAGAAATGGGACAGATGAAACAACACTGCAAAGACAGGCTACAACCAGAGAAAAACAAAAGGTAACAACTTAAAGGCAGTGGACCTGTAACAGTGAAAACAACAAAGAACCAAGGACCACAAAAATCTTGATTTTGTTTTTCAGGACAGCAGGTGAAAATCTGTAATGCTTTTACTCATGGCCAGAAGCAGAAGAATCAGCAGATCAGACAATCTCCCTAAGAGGCAAAAGCTATGAGAGAAAGAAGGGTAGCTAGATATTTTTTAATGAAAGACCCTAAGCAAACGGCATCATAAAGCAGCCAGTAGGCAGATGAGAAAGTTAAATAAGCCATTTTAATTATCCTTTCGTATTGCACGCTTTCTCACAACACACAGCTGTCATTATGAAAGGGTTACAAAAGTGACATTATCAAGAGGGTGCTCTCTTAGAACAATTAGTTTAACCTAATGAACACACAGCTCCCTTAATTAGCTCAGGAAAGTAAGGATCCAACTGTTCAACTGTGTAGTGCAGACTAAGGAGAGAAAACTTCAGCAAGCAGAAAGTCTGCCAAAGAAGGAAACTACGATGAAGAAATCTCAAATCTAGCTAGAGAAGCATTTAAAAAATAGAGGCTGCTCCAATAAAGCCTTTGGCTTTTAAACGGAAGGGACAAAGAAATAAAGCACATCCCAATTTTAAGAAGGGGCAGAAAAATAAAGCACAGCCCAAATGGTTGTGTTTTTTCCTGAAAGGCAGTGCAAAGTATTTTCTTATCAGCTTAATTTTTATGAGTTAACACCTGCAGCAGTATTCAAATGCCAACTATTCCCACTCACTGCAGAGCTCCAACGCTCGTCAAAGCCTAACGTCAAACGTGCCCAAGTATGGAATACAGCGATCCCCAGTGCAGGGAGCGTGCGATCTGGCATGATACAGAATCGGGCAGTAACGAGAGAGCCTTTGGAGCGGCCTGCAGCAGGATACAGCATGATACCCAGGGAACAGGAATAAACACACCTCACTCAACCCACAGAGACAAAGTTGATCCAAGACTGCTCAGGAGTTAGAGCTGAACACATGTCCTAGGGAAGGTCATTCCATGTGCTATACAATTACTATTTTAAAAATACACGATAAAAAATATTTTACATAAGCATATTCTGATTGCTTCATTTATTACAATGTAGGAAGGAAGGGACCCTGTTTACCAAGTCTGCATCTTGTTCAACTGTCCTTCCACTGTACTGTCCTTCTACCCTCTCACAACTAAGTGATTTCCAATTATTGCACATACCTGTCTGACAAGAGCCAGCTGCAGTGATAGGTAGAGGATGATTTGGTGATCTTCTGGGGCCAAGTCCCGTGCTCTTTAAGGATGACCACACAACACAAAAAGAAGAGTGACTGTTAGATTGCAACTTCTTTACCAAGAGCTACACACAAGGACAAAACAAAACCCAGGCTTCCCCCACAGAAACTACTCCAGTAACAGAGGAGCACACTGAAACTAGACAAAAAGCAGAACAATGTTGTCCTGGATAAGCCAGAGTCCCAGGAACAAGTATGTTCCTGTGAACATACTTCAACTGCCAGGATGTTATACAACTTCCATGCTCCTTCATTAAATGCCACTTAATATTTTGTAACTTGGATAACTAATATGGAAAAAATAGCTCTAAGCTCATAACAAATCCAGCAGAGTATTATTTTAAGTAATTTAGGTGATGCACATAATTGTCCAACTTGTTCCTACACTGCCACTTTTCAACAACAGAAGAAGGTTAGATTAGAATAGGAAAAGTAGTCACTATTGTGACTATGAGCATGTGGAGGAACTACAGAGTAAAGGACTAAAGACCAGGAGCCTGTGACAGAAGCTGGTGCTCAAATACACAAAACATTCTCCACCCTGCAGCTTCTAGTTTAATTGCTGACAGTAGACTCCTAATTTGGAAAAGGAAGACACTGAGGGAGGAATGATTTGATGACAGGAGCTGTGCCTGGTCCAAAACCGAGGCCCTTACTTCTCAAGCTTGGGCTCTGAGGTATTATTATCTTCTAGTCCACAACAGGCAGCGTGCACTGCAGTGATCCCTTGGCTAGTGAAGTGGTCCTTGGCAGTGTCTCCAGAACCACAAGTGGAGGCCCTTAACAGTGCAAGGCAGGGAACAGGGATGGACAACCTGGGCAGAACTGTCCCCTCTGAGACTATGCTAAGCATGGAACTGCAGTCTTGAGTTTGCTAGCCTCTGAAGAAGCTATTAACCAAGGAAATGAGAGGATAGTGTTTTGAGGAACCTAGAAGCAATGTGGGGCACTGGCTCATGCCACAATGGCAGCCCAGTGGATTATACCCTCTGTGACTCACAGAGCTCACTCATAGCTCTGCATTACAGGGAAGTAATTTCACAAGGGAGAAATAGGGAAGAGGAAGGTCCCTCGTAGCCAACTGACATTCCTGACCTCTTTCTGGGCTGTATTCCAGGACACCAGGGAAGCCTGCACCTGCATTGCCCTGACCAAAGCGAGCACAATTAATGTTCTTATGAGGGAGAAATGACAGGCTGACAACACCGATGGTTAAAACACCTGACAAAACTATTAATTTGCTAATAATAAAACAAATAAGCAAATAAAAATAAAAAAAATTACTTCAGGAAACAAACTACACACCACTTTAAGGGCAGACACTTTTCAAATGCCATCTTAGCCTGTGAGCAAGAAGCTGGTGAGTTGACTTTTATAACGTTTATAATGGCTCTAGAACAAACTAATTTAGTATGGACTGAATCTGTCCTGTAACTTTGCAAGTCAAGGTAGCACTCGAGGATTCTAAAGCAATGCCAAAGACATCAAAGTGCAATTAGTGCAGGCAAGTCACTAATTTCTCCTTCCACTTCAAAAACCACAAAAACCCCAAACAAAACAACTCCCCCCAAAAATCCAACCAAACAACAACAAGACTCCACAAGATAGAACCCAGCTTTGCTCTATGCTGTTGGAGCAGGGTGAGCCCTGCTCTTTAGAAAGCAACTCCCATGAGACCTTCAGTAGCCTCTCCAGCAACAAATACCAGGGAGAAGTTCATAAGAGCATAGCAGAAGAGATTAATGGTGCTTTTGAAAAGAAACAAAGGATTGTTACTTTACTGCTCAATTTCCTCAGAAGGAATTAGAAAAATATTTGATGCAATCTTCCAGCTGAAAAGGCCCCTTACAAAGATGGCTACAGGCCAAACCATGGCCTGAGAGATCACACATGCACTTCAAAAACAGGTGGAAAACCAAGGAAGATTAAAAAAGGAAAGAAAAAAGAAAGAAAGAAACCAGGCATTTAGAAGACACTAGTAATCAGTTCACCATCACATCCCTGTTGGCTGAGGTTTGAGTAACTAACGCTTGGCTAGAAGCTTGTCTGCTTCCTAGTTAGAGTTAAGATACCATGAAAACAAGTTACAGCCAATGGAAAAGGTCAAAGGATAAAAATAAATGCAGTTTAAAAGCTCTGCAGCACCACATTTACACAAAAATTAGTCAGTAGTGAAAGTATTACACTGGAGTGCAGGAAATAGTGTGACTTAGAAGTATACTCCTGATCTAGATAGTGAATGAATAAATGGTTTTTAAAAATTTTATCTCAGATCTCCATAGGGTAAATATCAAGAATTACATCTGTGCTTTCAGCTCTTGCAATCACTGCAAAACCAGTGCAAGACAAATATGCTGGACTCCTTGTTCAGCATCAGAAAAAACAGCTAAGATCCATAAACATCATTCAACCTGCTAAATCTGTACTTTGAGATACCACAGACCTCAAATTTTCTAGACTTCTGTGATGTATTTATGACCACAACAAACCCAGAATTAGATACGTCAGCCTAAGACTTAGACCATATAAGCTTCCATTTAGTTGCCATCCAATGTCTGTAGGCATCTACACTTACAGTAACTACCCAAACATCACCCCTAGTATTTTGGATGATGTAACTTAGTCATAACAGAGTCAAGAAGTTCACACCTCATCTCCCTACCTCACAGAAGTGACAAAAAAGGGGTTGAACCCAAGCAGCTTTACTTGAGGTAACTGTAGTTGCAAGACAGCTTAATTCACCTTCAGGGCAGAGCCATTGGATCAGTCACCCCCACAAAACACAGTGAAGAAGAACAGGTGAGTGGTGATGTTTTGTATGCTAGCTCTGTAGCTCCTTCTCACAGAACTGCTCATGTAAACACTCATTAGGACAGCAATTATCCCCTCCCTGGTAAGTGCACTGGTGCCAGGTCACCCCATAGCTGCCTACATCCTGACGGTGAAGGTACCTTCCCACCATGAGGGAAACAGGAGTTTAAGAGTGCTTCACACAGGAATTAAGGCAAAATTAGCTTTCCGTGTTTGCCAGCTGGCATCATGTGAGGAAGCTGCATCTTCCAGCATGTAGATCTTACTGCAGCTAATTTGGGCCTAAGGTTATTTCTGTTTAGTGGCAGAACAGGGACTCTTAACTTGGATATTCAATCGAATAATCACTGCATTTAACCATTACAAGAATGGTCTTGACAGAATATTGTTGAAACGTAATTAACTGTTTATAAACTTTCAGGCAAGGAAGTCTTATGCAGAGGAAAAAAACCCCAAACGTTAAAAACAACAATTATTCTGAATTCATCCAAGAAATACACAATGCAAGTATCTGCGAGATTCCTACTCACCTCTCCAAAGTCTGAAGTGCTTTCTTGTTTAATTCATCCTGAGTACCCTTCAGAATAGCTGTAGAACAAGACATAATGCCATTTAAGAGTTGAATTCAATGTTTCATATTACCTAAATAAATACATAGAGTATTTCAAAATGGGATAATAAAACCTGTGGAAATCTGGCGGGGGGTGTGCACATGTGTTCATTTTAACATGAATTCTAAAATTCATTTTTATTAGATTCTTTCATCTCCCTTGTTTGAAACGCTGAAGCACTTCTTTATTCACATATGCCACTGAAGGGGGTTGGGAGGAGAATGGGCCATATACTAACTAGATAACAAGGGTATAACAGGCCCTCTGCCAGGTTGGTGTAAATGCTAAAAGCAGTAACCTGCAGCATATTCTGACTCAGATACAGACTGCCTCCACCACCATCTTCATGTAGGAGGGTGCTGCAGGTTGAACAGGGAACACCAGGAGCCAAACTTACAGCTCTATGACAAAACCCTTGACAACACACCACCTTCCTTGAGACCACACCAGACTTTTAGGCTATTTTAGGTGTGACATTAGCCACTAATTCCCTCCTTTGTGCCTCTAATTGCTTGAATAATTGAACCTGCCCACTACACTCACTTCTTACCATATAAATTAATTTCTAGCCAAAACCATAAAAGGAAGAGTTATACCAGGGTATCATCGGATATCATCAAGATCAAGAGGAACAGAGGAAGAGTTTAGGGAAGCATCACTTTCTCAGATCCAATTGATAGTTTTCAGAAACACACTGGCTGTGTTGTTCTGGTTCTTAAGTTTTCAGATTTTGCACAGCAGTTGTTTCTTGTTCTGCCTATGCTGAATTTGAGAGTGACTGATCAACAGCAGAAGGAAGTGCTAAGTAGTTAATCCATCAGCAAAAATCTACCTGTGAATATATTCGATTTCATACATCAACTCAATGTATGCTCCAAAATAGAAAGTTACTAAGTAGTATATACTTAAGCAACAAAAAAAGATAAAATTCAAGCATTCTTGAAAGTTATTAAGAAGAAAGAGTTGTGTTCTTCTACAAGACCTACAGAAGTAATCAGTTTCTTGGGATTCTACAACATGTAAGCAAGTGAAACTTTGAAAGTAACTTATTTTGCAAAAATAATTATAGTGATCAGACCTTTTTTATTCCTACATCTTCCAACAGTTCTTCAAAATACCAGGTTCATTTGGAAGGAACAGTAATCTTCAGGATTTCCCAAATAATAAGGATTATAATTTACTTAGGCCGCAAAACCTACTCTAAGTATTAAAAACTGACCAAAAATTTGCATTTTAAAGAATAAATTTGAAGACTTGGACTTTCATGTAAAATGCAGCATTTATTATAAATACTTCACTCTCAGTAGCCTTAAATAAGGCCACTACAGAATACTGGAAGAAGGTAGCAAAGCAAGAAAACTTAGCAAAAAAGCTTAAAAGAATGAAGATTGATGTAAACAAAAATGCTTGAGAAGACATTGGAAAGGATTTGATCACACCAATAAACATCCATACAGAAAAAACATGTCAGATTCTGTTTCTCATGGAAACTACAAGGTTCCTTACTTAAGTTACAGAGCAATTCTAGAGACGTCACACAGTAAGGAAGACAAAGAAATGTTACTATTTGCCCCTCATGGAAAAGCAAAAATTTCTAGCTTTTAACTTGTAAGACATTTGACTAATGTTCAGCTTGTAGTCAGAAAGAACACAAAATATGTTATGGAAATGAAGTGATTACTCCACAACTAGTCAGCATTGCCTCTGCACTACTGAGAAACAGCATGTGACTCCCACCTCCTACAATATGGACTGCATCTTCAGCTACCACTAAGTTGAAAATCTGGTTGTCCTTCTTTGGATTTGTGTCTAACTTGGATGAACACATTGAAATTTGTGTTTGACAATACTGAGCAATGAAGCTGCAAGTTAATTATGCCATTTACAGGGCCTTTACAGCTAAAGGAGACACATAAGGAAAAAAAAAAAGGGAATGAAAAGTGATTTGGGGAGAGATGCATAAAAAGAAGCTTAGCCAGCAGGTTAATGTGATCTTCCCACTCTGGTCTTCTCTCATGAGACTCTACCTGGAGTGCTGTGTCCAGCTCTGGGACCCACAATATAAGAAAGATGTGGGTCCATTGGAATGAGTCCAAAAGAGGGCCATGGAAACAGTCAGAGGGCTGGAATACCTCTCCTATATAGAAGAGCTGATAAGAGTTGGGGGTTTTCAGCCTTCACAAGAGAAAGCTCCAGGGAGGCCTTACTGCACCCTTTTAATACTGAAAGTGGACTTATATGAAAGACAAAAAGAGGTGGTTTTTTGATTTGTTTGTTTTTGTGGGCTTTTTTTTGGTTTTGTTTTGCGTTTTTTGTTTGGTTGGTTTTTTTTGTTTGTGTGGTTTTTTTTTGTTTTTGTTTTTTTTTTAACCAGGGCCTACAGGGATAGGACAAGAGACAATAGTTTTAAACTAGAAAGATTTAGATTAGGTATTTGAAAAAATTCTTTATCATGAAGGTGGCAAAACACTGGAATGGATTGCCCAGACATGTTGTGGATGCCCCACCCCAAAAAATCCTGCAACTCACTTCTATCACTGAAAAGCTCTCATTTCAGACACAGAAAAGCTTGCTAAGGAGACACAATTAGGTGGGTCTGACTAAACTTCTAAAATTTGCTCTCCATTCTCTGAGGTTGACAACACTAATGAACTCTTCAGCCCCTACCCCAACTTTAGCCACTGTGAGCATGGCTGCTGCAGTTCTACCAACTAAAACACAGTAGGACTTATTATTTAGATTAAAATAACCTGCAAAACAGTCTGACCAATGGGAGAATGGCACAGGGGAGTTTAAGTTTCTGAAACCTCAGCAGGTACTCCCATAAGACTCAGTACTTTTGCAAATGCCACCTGAGCAGCCCAAGATTTATTTTCTAAAGCACTCTGGGTTTTTAAAGGACCCTCAGCCCTACTAAAATTCAAGAGGATCTTCAGCAATATTCTGGTACTTAAATACGAAACTCTAAAGTCACATTTGAAAACGGAGGAGGACAATTTCTGTGTTAGTAAGCAGTTTGTGCATTCACATGTATTGGGGTCTAAGTGAAACGCCTTAATGCTGAGCATCAGTATCAACACTACAAACATGGGGACAGGCATCTTCTAGTCTTGTCCAATGGACTGAGTACCCATTAACAGCTGAAGCACAATCAGATCTATTTATGTAACGTACTAGTTTTATGGGAAAGAATTCTGTTTGTAATGTGCAAAACTGTTTCATTATGTGAATCACAACATAAGAAGCAGGGTTGACATAGATGGGACTTCAAAAATACATTTCTAATCCAAACTGAAACACTGATATGCACGCACCCTTTTGCAAATATCAGTGGGTTTCAAAAACTATTCCCTTATGTTGACTCCTAATAAATATGGCAAGGCACAGAGTTTTAGCACCCAGAATTATTAAAGATTGCATGTGCTCCTATCTCCAAAAGCAAAAATGATGAGTTTGTTCACTAACAATTTATTAACTTTCTAGTGAATAAATGTGAGGGTCTTTTAACATTAACCAATGCTGTCAATATGCTGACTATTTGTAAAATCCACATGGTCTGATAGAATTATCAGTTTCCAATTCAGTGCCTGATCCATAGCCTTCTGCCAAAATTCTAAAGGAATACAGAGATACAGCACACTCCATCTCTGAAAAAAGAGTGAGGGACTGTTAAATCTACAAAGATTTCACAACTTGTGAGGTGCTGATGTGACATAAGAGCACTTGTATTTCACAATACACTCTCAACCAAGTCTTTACTCTTTAGCCTTTCCCTGTCTTCAATGGATTCTTCACCAGACCTAAGGGAGGCAAAACTTGACAATACAGCTTATGTCAAAACTGGAACTACATGCGGAAGAGAAAAGGTTTGCTGTTGGCATTGACCCATTGGGAGCAGATCTGCAGAAAATGGACATTCAGTACAAAGCAGAGGTTTATGGTTCTAAGAGTGAGACCAAAGTGTCAATGACTTCCTCTGAGGACACATCTTTCTGCTACTTCAATGCAACCTTTTTCAAGAAACCTGTAATTAGACATTAAGAACAGGGAAGCTATATACTGCTATCCAGCATAAGCTTCAGGAAGTCTTAATTCCTCGATGAGTAAATATAATAGTTGTAGAGTGACTTTTTATCAAATGCTTCCACTAAGTTCTTTGAATTGTCATTCAGCAGGATTCTCTTATGACTCTGATTTTTACGAAGTACATTTTGCAGGTCACAAAGAAAAGGCTTTAACATAACTCCTCAGTGCCTTTGTCCACAGGAAGAGAAGTAAGTACTGAAAGGATATATTAAATAAGAAAGCCTAACCCTGGATGGAAGGCATCTTGATATAATGCTGTAAGCTTTAGAAGGCAATTGGTCAAATGTCTCCAAAACACTTAGCTACCATTGAAAATGCTGATTCACTGAAAGTCAGCTCCACTGGAAAGTTAATAGAAATCATATATATATACATACAGATGTTTGACTGTGTCTGCATATGTCACTGTGAACTAGTATAAACACAATGATAAAAAAGATTGACAGTATGAGGCAGGATTACAAATGGGAGGGGAGCTGTTGTCTTCCTTTCAGCATGTTCTAGCCTTGCTATTTTTTTAACGATGCTAATGAAAAATGTCTTGCTAGTGCAAATTTGACATTTTCTAGTAAAACACAGTTCCATATTCATGACCATCACATGTATGCTTTTGAAGGACCTAATCCATTTTATGAACACATAATCTGAAAGACTGAAATACACACTTCCTATTTCCCTCAAATAACTGCGTGACTGGTCCTGTTGAGTTAAAGCCTAAAGATATGAGGAGAAGACAGATATTGCACTGTTTCATAACATAAATCAGATGCTAATCTGGAAAAGAATCCAAGGCAGTTGTTCTAAAGACTGTTTCTTTTACATTAAAATGGACACAATACTGACCTAATCTCTTGAAAACTCAGACTACCAGAAGACGAGTTTCCAACTCACACTTTGCTGCACCAAAGTATTTTTGAAGCCAGAGTACAGAACATGCCTCTACAACTCCATTCTTTAGAAACCACCTTCTTTCCATATTGAGGATAACAAACAGATCGTAAGGGACTAATACAGAAAGCCTCCTATCTCTGAAAATAGTAATTGGAATCTTATATAGCTTTAGGAACAGTTTAAACAAAATCTAGAAAAAATGCCCTAAAATAATATGCTGTTAAGCATAACTCTATTTCTAATTAACTTTAAAAAAATATGTAAGAGAAAGTACAGGCTAGGAAGGATGCATTTTTTAACATGAACTTTCTAAGGGGAACTATTTCAAGGTAGAGAAAAGGGGAACTGGTGAGAGGTACAGTGCCTGTTATACTCCAGGATGAAAATCAGGTCTCAGAACAGCTCATCAGATACGGCTGCCTGAAAAACTACACCAACTTGCACTACTGAAGAGCACAAGCCACTTTATCATGCACATGCCTTGGAGAATTCTGGTGTAACTTGCAAGGCCAGCATACTTCGATGATACCATAATACAGTCATTTTAGCTTTGTTTCAGGCTTCTTTGCTGGAAGAAGTTGGTTTGTTTTATGGAACCCATCTGACAGAAAAGCCATTGTTTGCATGAGGGCAGAACTGCCAGACTGATTAAGAAACACACTAGTCCAGCCATTATTCAAAGAAACTACATTATAAGGCCTTCTACCTATGTTAGAAGTCATAGAATAAACAAAGACTGTTCCCACCTGTGAGCTTGATGAAGGTCAGAGCTAGAACTCTCCTAAACACTGAGACTTCAAGCCCTTCTGGCTACCAAGCACCAAATCTGCAGAAGCCCGTTGTCCAGCGATTCAAGACCCAGGCAAGCAGCATTAAAATAAAATACTTCGTACATTCAGTGATCTGCTTCTAGTCAACATCCACACTTACCAGTGAGGTAGATATTTTTATCTTGTTTACTTCTAAGGAGAGAAAGAAACGACATCACAGAGAGGTTGAATCTCTGTGGGGAATCAGTATCATGCCAGGAACTGAAGTCAAGCATCTCTGACTCCAGTTCTTGGATTGTATTTCTTTGTGATTTATGAGTGGGTGACAAAAATATAAAAATAGATGGAAAGTCTGACTTTTTGTTGTGTAAATAAGTGAAAGAAATGTATTACAAATATTCAAGTAAAGCACACCAAGCACTGTCAGCTACACTCAGATTATCACCACCTAAGTAATGATCTGCATTTCTTCCTTTACCCTAAAAACTTCAGTTTTATTACCACAGAAGACAGTTCTCTGAGCAGGTGAACAATCTCCACTTATCTTGCAATCTGATTGTTTTTCATGTCTAGTCAGCACTGAAAGCAGATTTGCCAACAGAATTCCATTGCTTGCACTGAAGACTTTGAACAAATGCTCTCCATACAACACACTTGACAAACAGGGTAACTCACCATCAGTAGCCTGAAGACTGTATGTCAGGCCCAGTGCCAGGTAACCTTTTGCTAGGGACTCTCCGGCATCTTGACCCAGGTCTATCACCATTTTAGCAAAGTGTTCTCCTTCTTCCAGCTGCAAAAGAGGTAGGTTGAGATTTACAGGCATTTCCTCTATACTTGCTTCAATAAGATTATACCACTAAACTTACCTGTAAGTGACCTGAGAGCCATTCACACAAGGGCTTTCAGTGATCTATCTCCGTGAACAGTCACAAAAAGGAGGACGTAGAAGGTCAGATTAGCAGACCTTGGTGCACATGCAGTTTTGAGAAAAGTTTTAGTTTTGCACCCCAAACTATTTCCAGATGTTTAAGATTAATCAAGGACACTATCTTACTTTTATAGTTCCCTTCACACACATTTCAATAATGCAACCTTAAATACAAAGGTTGGACTAGCTGGACTATCCTAGCAGTACATTGAAACATCTAATGGGTCTCCTCTTCAAAGGAAATACTATCCAGTTTTGGATTTATAAACTTCTTAAACCTTAGCAAATTTTACTTTCTTTCAAAATGCTACTAGAGTAAAACAAGAAAGCACTAATTTCAGCACATTCTCCTCCCCACAGCCTTCCTTTCCAGCTGACCACACAGATCTATTAGCATCTGTAAAATCTGAGTTAATGGTAATTTTAAACAAAAAGAATAAATTGACTATTTTATTACAGAAGAGTGTTTCTCATTTCTAACTTTGGACTCTCATTAACATCACTCACTTGTTATAAGTAGAAAGGACTAAGACCTGTAGACTGTACATACCTAGAAAGGTGCAGGTTGGAGAGGTACAGGCAAAGCTGTAAGTAATGCCTGAAAGAGCCTATAGGAAGACCTCCTTTCTGTACAAGACAGTATGCAGATGCTGTCAACTATAATCAGAGTCATTCCTAATCAAGAAGCAAGCATCATTACACTATCTGAAAAATCCTCCTTTTGGAAACTTTTATTACATGTCAACTGACTTTAAGGAATGGGGTTGTTTAATTTTGAGAGAGTACTTTTTTGTTTGAAAGCCATCTGGTTTCGACACAAGTACTGTGGACACGTGCCCTCTTAATACTCAGCTTCACCAGACTTCAGTACCTAATGGCTTCTTAACATCTAAAATGACTTATCCATAACAAACTGGAATCAAAATGTACCAGCAGACCAGAAGTTTCCCTTCCACAGAGATCTGTTAATATGCTACCTATGAACAGAATCGACTTGACATAATATCCTGTCAATGGGCCTCCTAGTCACATCACCTGAAGACATTCAGGTGACAACTAATGGCTTCATTAACAAAGGAGCTGGGATTTTTTAGATGGTATCACATAACTCCCCGAGGCCATACAATTCAAAGCAGATGTAGATCAACAGTCCCCAAATTTCTGAAATCTCAGATAAGTCAGTCCAATGACAAATGTATTTGTTATCATCCAAGTCTTTCCTGAAAGCACTTTGAAATCATTACAGTCTTGCTCATTGCCCAGTCAACTATTAATCTGGAAACTACTAACTGAAACAAGAATATTCCCTTGGGGAATACTTGAGCTACCAACTAAACTGCTAGGTCTGTCTTTGAGTCCAAAGTCTACCCAAACCACCAGAAACTGTCCTACTGACTTCAGTGACGTTCAGATGAGACCCTTTAAACTCTGATCACATGAGGAAGACAGAGATGCATTTCAGGAGATTTCTTAATACTGTCAGTAGCCCTACTGACTTCCCTGCCACAAACTGAAGTGTGTTCTGGACCAGAGCCTGGGACAATAAAAGAAGAAAATGTCCCATGACTTGCTACACAGAAAAAAAACCACATCAAAACCCAAAACCTACAAATCAACAAAAAAGCCCCTCCTATGAAGAAATAACTGAATTCTTCAGCTCTCAGGAACTTTTATGTAAGACATGAAATCTCTGCAGCCCAAAGATTCATTATGCACCTCTTTGCCACCATTAACAGCTATATTCCCACTCTCTTTCTTCATTGTTTCTCCTCTTCTCCCCACACACACTTTCATTCAAGAAGTCTCCATTAAACGAAGAAAAGAGCCATACAATGAATTTTAATGACTAGTGAACAAGGGTAGGGGTGGGTAGAGTGTATGAAGAAAAAGATTAAATGACAGGTTTGGAGCTGAAATGGAGACATTTAGAATTGGAGAGATTTTCCTTCATTGTTTCTCTGAATGGTCACCTGATGGTATTTCCAGCCTCTGACTGATGGCCTGTGCTGCATAAATCAGCAGTACACCATTCAGCCTTCTTGCCTGCCAGTTATACAGGGCCACCTGTCAAGTGTCAGATTAATTTAATGTTTGAATAATTAAAACCACAACTTTTCAGAATGGCTGAAACAGCACTTCCAGCACATTCTTGTAAACATTTATTCATATTAAACACTAATGGCACTTTGACTAGCCACAAAGATTCTTATGAATGCAAACTTAGGTCAGCTGAAGTCTGCTTTGAAAATAAGTAGCCTTGCAAACTTCAGCACAGCTGGTTCTGTTTATGAGAACATTTACTTTTCTTTCTTACAGCACTGAGACACTTACCCCGCCAGCCCTGCTGTGGCAGCCATCTGCCCCTTCTTCTCCCATTCTCCTACTCTTCAATCATTCTGGGCAAGTATGAAAAGCCAAACCTTTCACTCATATCACCCACTGTGAGGTTTCAACTCTCCAGTGCATCAGTCTTGCTGACTGCCTAGTCAACTGTGAATCTGGAAACTACTGTCTCAAACAGGAATAACCCCCTTGGGACATACTTGGAGCTACCAACTAAATATCAGATTGCAGTCTAGATGAAAACTCCCTCTCCCAACACGTGAGTGAGGGACCAGCAATGAGCCTGAGCTGTGATCTGCCAGTAAAGCTGTGTCTGTGGGGGTCCTTAAAGATATGAGTTGTCTCCACTCCGTATTGTAGCGACGAGAAAGGGAGGGGGAAGCCCTCAAATGAGGCATCAACCCCTTTGGTGACCCACCAGATAGAACCATTCTCCCGCATGTTGCCACATGACCTGAAGCAGCAGGAGCTGCTCCTTCTTTCTCCTCTCCCCATGTGGTGCCAGGTATGTAATATCTCACCCTGTGAGACCCACAGAAGTTGTGAGCTCAAGGTACACAGAAGTGAGCTGAGTGGCAGAAAGCTTATCAGGAGAATCAAAATGTCCATTCCTACTCCTGCTGCAAAGCCAGGAGCCAACCTCAGTATGAAGGGAACCTAAGTGATTCATTCACTTCAGAAGAGGACTCCAATGTTAAGGTGACATAATACTGCACTGGAAGGGCAAGGAACATCATCAAAACTTTGTGTTGCACTTACAGTCCCTTGTCAGTAAGCTTCTCCACAGCAGGCATGGCACAGCACCACTTTGTGATTGGGAAATGCAGAGTGTACTGCTGTTACCTGGTTGCTAGCACCTCCCAACACCACAGAAAAGATACTTTTTTGGGCCCGTAACAGTTAGAATTCAGTTTCCTTAGTGTCACTACTTCTTATTCTCTCAGAAGCAAGCAAGAAACAAAGTCTCAAAGCCATATAGATATACCTCCAATTTGGCCCTTACTGTTCTTGCACTCTTCTGCATACCTGGCACGGAAAAGCTAATGGAGAGAAGGGCAGCATCCCAGGTTGCAGGGAGAAGTTCCCTGCCTCCAAGACCTGCATGGAAGAAAGTTCAGAAAGCAGGCATGGAGGAAAAACAACCTAACAGGAACTTTTTGCACTTTGAACTCAAGCTGTATAAACTGTCAGGAGGCACCTGGAAGCACTAGCCAAGCAAACTCTGCACTGCACCAGAAACAAGCTGACACCTGGCACATGGAGAGAGACAGACTGTTCAACTGAACTCACACTAGTGAGATGGTAATACTGTGAGGCTGGTTGTTTTTTTCACCCTTCACTCCCTCCATCATGTTTTATAGAAAAAGAACAGTTGCTAGCTGTGTTACCCTGAGGGATGTTTCCCCTGGTACAGAGTGGCTGTTCCAGCCACCCTTGTTACTTGACTGCAGTTTTTGGTGTGTGCTCCAGCCAAGCCCAGGGGCATACTGACAAGGGAGTGGAGAACAGCAGGTGCTGTCCCCTGGCCTAGTGCCACCCAGCTGGTTTTCAACTGCCACTCAGCTTGTTTTTAGAAAAGCTCAAGCCCTATCCCACTGAATCAACACCCTCCAAGACTAAGTGGGAGCTGCAGTTCTCACCAGCACGCACTTAGAGTAACTGAAGACAAACAAATTGATGATGTACAGCAGCATGAAAATGGCACTTTGCTGTCCCAAGAAAGAGGAGCACACAAGGGAAGAGGCAGGAAAAACATCAAATGATACTGGACTTAGGACAGTAGACAAGGTTAGTGAAGCAGGTGAGTTTGGACACCAGTGACACTGAATGATACCCAAGCACTTAAGTGATCCAAATCCCATGAAAAGGGTATCTATGCAAAATTACACATGATACTACCTCATTGAATTGACCTCTTCTTTTAATTTTCGTGACACTGGGTTGTAGGTATAGAGACTAAGTCAAAGAGAAGAAAATAAATATTGTGAAAAGAGAATGTTAAATGGAAAAATTATAGGAAGAAAGTGGTCAATAAGGCATAGTCTAATGAAAAAGTTTTGTCCCACAGCTGTTTACAGCATACAGAGCTAATGACATGTTACCTGCATCAGCCAAAAAAAATCTGTGCTTTGTATAGTTGGTCCAGTCAGCATTTTCTCTTTGTGTCACCATTGTAAAGCCCACCAACTTACTCTGTGCCTAAGCTCAGCCCCCAGCATTTAGGAATACTCGGGCCTTTCCTCCACTGCACTGAGAGTGGTTTGTTCATAAAGGAGATGTATGAAAGGCAAAATTCTTGGTAATTTTTAATGTTTAAAACCCATGGGATTGCCCCAGTAACAATAGTGGTGATGTAAGCAAGGATGTCTTTTAAAAGACAGAAGAAATGTCTAGTAGCTCCTTGCCATTCATTGCTTTCTCAGTAGCCTCTCACCCCTGGGATGTCAATCCTCTAGAATGTCCATTCAGCAGGCAGAATAAATCTGAGAACAGGACTATATTTGATCTTTCAATACTATTCATACTGTAGTAAGACCTAAGCATTTCCAGGCAACTCCAGGGCTCCTAAGTGACTGGGTACAAGCACATGCACAGCACTTATTATCTACAGTGACAGGGTCAACAACAGACAGAAAGAGAGAGAAGCACTCTGATTAAGTGGTCTGTGAAAGTAATGAATGATAAGCTATTACCTCAGAAGTATGCAGCTCTAAATCTACATCCTGCCAGCCTCCCCCAACACACACACACACCATGATGTCCTGACCTCACGGTATGTCTTACTCAGCTTTTACGACTCCATGCATGGTCTGCCGTGGCTCAACACCACTTCTCCCTTTCCCTGACTGACGGCATGATCTCTGTCTTCCCAGCAAAGTGCTGGAGCAGAGCACTTCGCTGTGCATATTAGTTGAAAGAAATGAGGGAAATGTCTCAGGCACAGCACCATCTTGTGCTGCAGCTTTTGCCATGGGACAAAGTCTCTGCAAAAGTTCGTACTAGCTGATAATACTGGCATCATTTGGTGCTACACAAGTTCAACACAGCACCACTATTGCTGTTGTATCAACTGTGGAGCAATGAAAACAGTAAGAACATGCCTCATGTCATTCTGGTTTCTGTCAGAGCAGAGTTCCAGAAGATTCAAGCCTATCCTAGAACTCCAGTCCATTTCGCTCTATGTGTATTTACAAAGTTTTTAATGTGCCTCCATTGAAATCAACAGAGTAAAAGGCACAAGAAAGCATCACAGTAATTCTAAATGCTTTTAATAACGCTCCTAAAATGGAGAAATTCAATATCTAACACTTGCCTGTAGGCAGAAGTTCCTTTTTTAGTATTTTCACAACACCTGCCATAACAGGATCCTGGAGAACCTAGATTAGTAGTGAAATTAACAGTACTGTACTATTAAAATATTAAAAACAACAACTCATGCTGCAACTCAAAGGCACTGCCAAAATAGGCAAGTGAGCATTCAGCTGAGGCCGTGCCAGGGAAGGCTGAGTGAAAGAGGAAATTGCAGCAAGCCTTTTAGTAAGCGGAACTCTGAATTTATAGTGGAGCAAGGCAGGACAACCTCAGTATGGACACATTCCAATGCAAGCTACTTCAACTTTTTTCCTATGAAAATTTTAAACAATACTCGGAACTACAATAGTCAAAGACTTCATAGTGCATTCTGGAAAGCTAAAAGACAGCTGACTAAACACAAATGGGCTTTGTGTTCACATGATAGAAATCATGCACATGGAAATTCAGCAAACCGCACACTGAAACCCCAGCAAACGGGAGTGCTCAGCAGCATGATGTCTCAAAAGTAATTCTGAGCCCACAACAAACACATTTGTAACATCTGTGTAATGGGCTAGATACAATATATAAAAGTTTCAACTTTGCTGAAAACTTTTGCATTTGTATTAGGTACAGGTCTGACTGCATCCTGACCATACAAATGTGGTTTATACAGGTGAACTAGTTTTGGAGCTTTTCTGGTCCTCCAAGACTACTGGCTTAAGCTTTAGAATTAATCAAGTATTGATTTATTGTTTACACCTCTTTTTTTTTTTTCTTAAAGATTTTGAAAAACTGTAATTCTGAAAAAGGTAACCAAAACATTTGCTTATAGCACTCAGTTGTTTACTGCAGGCCCCATCCTAAAAGCTAGTGGTTGATGGGGCAGATCATCTCCTGATGTAAGCCAGCATGGTGCCACTAATATGCCAGTGGAGTAGTGCCAACTTACATCAGCTAATAATCTGGTCATACTGTCACAACAGAAGCTGGGGGCGGTTCAGTTCTTTTCCGCATCAGGCTCTGTTATATATTGATTTGCATGGCGCTGTATGAACGTATGCATGTTTTCACTTTGATTTGTTCTCTATTGAGAGATCATTTCATATATGTGATCTGAGCATCCTCAGTGTTGTAAATCACTATAGTACATTTCAATTAATTTTTTTCCCCTGGTTTTTAAAGTGTGTTGAGACACCATGTATGAAGCCAACAAAACGAGTTAAGTGATCACTAGATTAATCATGAAAGAAACTGCTGTGTGCTTCTTATGACATTCTGTAATTATCCAGCTGCATAAATGTTGTGTTTTGGGGTTTTCTTTATTGCTAGTAACTGAAAAAAGACTGAAGTACTGTTTGCCCATGAGCTATAAACAAACTAGATAGAATACTACACCAAAAGCATATAGTAGACAGATGCAGGACATAAATCAGCTGTTTAATTTGGATAAATAGTGATCTGATTTTCCCCTTTTCCTGCCTAGCCAGCAAATACATAGATACATCTCCTAATTGAGAAATTAATCATATTTTATATGTTCTGAAAAGCAAGACGTATTTGAGTATTTGCAACTGTTAATATTTGTCCATCAGACTGTTCCCATGCCATGTCTATCCTCCTTTCTATTTATACTGGCATTGATCAACTTGTTCACTTCCAGTTTAAATTATTCAATTCTGATTTGATTGCCGTGTAATTTAAATGCAAATAATTACTGTAAGGATGACATTTAGAAAAACAGCTCTGCTAAGCAGGAAGGTCTTTATTAGTCACAGGAGTCTGCCAGTAATATCAGAAGCATCCCTTTGACTGTGAGATGTGGGAACCTATCATTTCAGTTCTTTTAAAAGATGCTCTGATTTCCCTCTGACTCCCCTTAATTAAAAACCTTCTATTCCATCATTGAGTTTTATATGAGTGTAGATCATAGGCCACTGACTGAAAGGAAGAGGGGAGAGGAATATTTTTAATTTGGTTTTAGTTCATAAGGTTGTGTTCTAGATAAGTGTAGTAAAATTACCCTCTTGTGAAATCATGTTTTCATTTCATACTGCACTCCAGTTCTAAGCCATGGTCTGATTAAGTAACACTGAAAAAGCAGTAGATAAAAGAAAAAACCCTCTTGCTTTGCAATAATCAAAAGCAGCTCATTTTTCCTTTCTTCCCTTCCCTCTCCTATTTTTTAGGGTTAGCCTTTTGCTTTACCAGCTCTGCCATATATGAGAAGTCTGAAGACACTGGACTGCCCAAGGACAGAGCTGGAACTGAATTACAGCCTCACTGTCTTCTCCAAGTGTCTCTATAACAAGGTATTTTTTATATGCTAGTTGTGCTTTGAAAACTTCATCAAAGAAACTACTAAGACTGTTTGACACAGTTGTAATGCCTTTCACATTGTTTTACACCTACAAGAACAGAAAAAAAACTTATTTGCTTCATTTTAAAAAATAACATTCACTGTAAATGTTATTTTGAATCACTGAATGACTTTCAGCCCTCAAAATTTAGATACTGAGTTATGGGTACAAGAGAGCTAAATTGCTCATATCTAGAGCAGAGGTAGGTTGGGTAGTTCAGGAAGGATTCCCTGAAAGCCCTCAGACCTGGAAGATATTTCCTAGAACAAGATGCTGCCCAGTTCTTGCCGACTTACATATAAGTCTAACCGTTACAGTCTGAACACTGTAGTTCATTCAAAAACATACATAACCAGATGTTCTTCCTGATGGTGGTGACAACTGACAGAACTCAAGTTTAGCTGAACATCAGCTTTCACCACCTAAGGACATACAGGATGGGGAGGTAGGGGTAAGAGGGCACAACAACAGCAAATCTGAAAGAACTTTTCACCAAAATCTGGGCAGATTCTTTTGGTATTTTCTTTCATGTTTTCTTGCATCTTTGTTTTACTTCAGCAATTGTAATCCTTCACTGACTGCAGGGACATCTCGTGGTGACGACAGGTGAGAACAGCAGGCTGCTATTCAGTTAATTAAACCAAGTAGCAAAAGAGTGACAGATGTTTCTGCTCCTTTGGATAATCACGAGCACAAACTTCCACTCCCACTCTTCCTCTGGGGCATACATTAACACACCCAGAACACAAAACGCTAACACAGCAACTTCAAGAACACAGGACTGAGTTGTCCAGCGGACTCAAACTGTCTAACAGCCCACTCCTAACTAATAACTATTTTCTTCCAGGGGCTACAAGAGTGGCCAATTCAACACAACACTCAGTTGAAGAAACAGTCCTCAGCATGGCTGTTATGGCTTTCCACCCTCCTCCTGTTTTTTAATATGCCAGTAAAACACATTTCAATGACTCACTGCAAAATTTCTTGGTGGGATTTACATGTTTTTTAAAAGGCACACATATGCATGATTTTTTTTCTCCCCACTGCAACTACACTGTGGCACTGCCACTGCAGTACCTGATCTGTTATGTAATAAGAATTGCATCAGCTTGCTTACCCAGTGCAGTGACCCAATGCAGACCTTGGCAGCCAGAAGAGGAACGGTGGGATCCATAGGTCGCAGTTTAGCACACTCTTTGAGCACTGACACAGCATATGCCGACTGGAAGAGGAGTGGGAGAGAGAGGAGGAAATAAAGGCTGATTAGACAATGCTATTACAGAGTCCAAGCAAGATATTTTAGTGACATGTACAAAAAAGTACAGTGGAGAAAAGAATCACGTCAGCAACAAGTTAGCAACTTTATTCCCACCTCCACACACAGACACATGTGTGTGCACATGTGCACACAAACACACGCCCTTCCCAGGCCCAGAGGAAACACACCAAAGAACCAGCCCTGGCTGTGCACAAGAAAGTTTTCCTTAGCTGTTAATGCACTCGTTATTTTAACTCTGCCCTCTTGATATACAAGAATTCTGCTATAGTTTTCCTTGCACATAACCATGTCCCAGTAAGATAGAACATAAAGATCAGCAAGAGCTTATCCTCCAGTACCTTAACATTTTAGGCTAACTCTACTCAGAGAGGTTTGTGCAGATAAAGTAATCTGCCTGGTAGGTTGTTTTGTGTCTTCTACAATGCCAGGACATACAAGAATACAACTGGGACCCCACCACACAAAGGGTGGAGCAAGCAACTGCAGATGAACACACAGTTCAGTGGGTGGTCCAAACATGTCTTAGACAGCAAGCCCATAAAACTCGTGCTGTCTTCCTGGTGTTAGGGTACCATTAATGAGGACACTTACTAAGATTAGCAGTTACACAGCCCTTTGGATTCAATGTGCTCTGCAAACATGGCTTTTTACAGCACATACTCATGGCTGCCACACTTCAGATGGTTTAAAGGAGAACGAGGAAAGCTCTGGTCTGATACGGTGGTACAAAAACCTGGTCAGCTCATGAGGAGGCAAAAGAAGTTGCCCTACCACAGTCTCCCAGCCCATTCCACCTGAACCATGGTTTCTATCATGTTTAAGCCATCCTCACTACTGGCCCCTGATCCACTCAAATTTTCTCATCCTTGAGAAAGAAGAAGTTTTATTCTTTTGGAATTTCTCCTTGCACGCCCCTTTCCTCCCAAACTCTTCCACATGGTCCCAAGACACATGCAGGCCTCTGTGACTCAGTTTTCCTGCCCAGAAGCACATTAAATAGTCATGGCCTTTCCATAATACAGGAGAGTGGCAACAGAAGCTTCTAAAGTCAAAATAACAGCTATTCCTATCGGGTCTCAGGCATCTCCTCCTGGCCCCCAGAGGCTCTTCCTAGCAGAACTCTGACCAGCACAGGCATCTGGGTCTGGTGTCTGCTGCAATTCCCTGCACAGCAGCTTCACATTCCTACCAGCCATCAGCACTTCCCTCCTTCCCGCCACACCAAATCGGGCTGTGCCTGCTGACTCCTTTCTCCACAGAACTGAAAGTCCACCTCTTGCTACTGCACTTAAAAGCCTTAGAAATCTGCTTGGAAGGGAGCCTGAGAAAAACGGAAAAACAGATGAACACAAGCCGTGCTCATACTAAGAAGGGTTTCATAACCAAGGACCCGAGCTCCATGGCAGCAGAGAGCAAACCCTGCCACTTGAAAAGCTCAGATACCTGACGTGTGGTCTGAAAAAGAGCAATGGCATGCCCTATGTTCTTCTTCTTCCTTCCCCTTACCTAGAGCATCAGGTATGATCAATAAAAGTAAGGAAAAAGTTGCCATTTTACAATTCAAAATGCACAATTTGCCTAAAGCCAGAAGGAAGCTTGTCTCAGAGCAGACAGGAATCAATAAACTTTGTCCTGGAGCTTGAACCATTACCTCATCCCTCTCAGAAATAAAGATGTGGGTAATTCAACCCTAAGGTACAAGAAGGATCACTGGACTTTGCTGTCATGAGGTGACTAGCATCCCTCAGAATGAACCTCTCTGAAACTTATTTGTTCAGAACAAGTGGTATGTCAGGTTTTAATGGCATCTTACTCCTCTCTCTCACAGAATGCTACCTGCATTGCAAGCACCTGGTATTCCCAGTAGCATACTGGACGTGTTGGAAATCCAAGCATAACCCCACAAGGAACCTACCTGGCACATCATCTTCTTGCTCTTCTACATATATTCCAACCTCACAGGTGCTTCCAGAAAAAATAAACGTGCCAGTGGGACAACATGCACCATGACAGTTAATATATCCACAACTGAACTCCATCCATCCTTGCCATCTCACCATGCAAAAGTGAATTGAACAGGCCAGATATGTAAAAGACACTGTCCAGAGTCAAAGCTTGCAGAAACAGACACAAACTGAACCAAGTGGTTGTTTTTCAGCTCCCCACCAGCAGTGTGACTGCAGGGAAAGCAGGAGGCACCTGGGAGCTGGTGACAGGTCTCCTGTGGGTCAGCACAACCAGCACAAGCACAAACCAAAGCGGTGACAGGCCTGTCCTAATTTGGGCCACAGCTGTAGGACTTCCCCGGGTCTACATCAGAAGAGAAGTGATACGAGTCCCAAGTCTGCTCAAGAGGCAACTGCAAAACAGTGACTACTGAGTGCTGCAAAGCAGAACGTCCCAGCCTGTGCCTACACCCAAACACCTCACATGTGGAGCCACTTTATTACATGCACTCGGGAGCTTCTGAACATGGGTTTACAAGAGTGAGAGCCACAGTTTCCACACTGCTTCTTAAACATTTACAAAGTTATGTCACTTTAAAGAGGTTTATAAAATTTGCAACTAAACATATGGAGCAGAAGGGGTTTTAGAAACAGGGTGATAATGAAGCCTTTCTCCCCAGCTGCATTTTAAAAATTCAAGAGCCATTATATAATTTCACCTTGAAAACTTTACTCAGCAGATATTTTATATAGATGATGAAAACGTTAGTCAAGGAATGACAGGAGAAATAATATCCCACTCCCACTGTGACCTTACTTAGGGGAGACTGGCATGACACATAATATCAAGGTTTCTTAAAGATACTAATTACAGACATTAATATCCACGGAAAAAATATCATCCACGCATTACTGAATACAGATGTCATTGGTTTGTAAAAATATTTAATATGAAACAGTGTTTGTACAACATTAAAATCTGATAATTAAAATGTACATATTCTTTCACTTAGTGTGGGTGGACCAGGCAGCCAAGCGCATTGTTTGTGAGATTCACTGCAAGGCAATAATAATTAGATTTATTGGTGAGGCATGTTTTGAGAACAGCAGAAACTGAACTCCAATTCAGTGCATGCATCCTACTCATAATTCTGAGCTTTAGAGGGGCTCACATCATAATTCAAGCCAGGATTTAAGTTCTTTCTGTTTAGCTTGCTAATTGCTGGATTATAAAGACTGCACTGGAACCAGTTCCCAAGGACTTCAGAAAACTACGGATTTGCCTCTGGGTCTCATTTGGCCTCTCTCTGGGAAGAAGGCTTTTAAAGTTCCCTCAAACACACACAGATCCATTAGAGAGACATGGTTTAAAAAAATGGCAAAGTTGCTGACAGCTGCCTCATGGGGGTTTCAGCTTTGTTTATGGGAGGTCTAATGTAGAAGTTCTCAGCCTTGGGATCCTCATCAGATTTAAGAAGATTCATGACCATCCTCCCTTTGTTATGGCCAACAAAGCACACAGTTCAAATCAGGTTATGGAGTGGAAACCATTGAAGAAATTTAAAAAAGAGTAAGGGACTTCAGAATTTCAAATACCTGAGTTGGGCATCTCCATCCTTCACATAACAACAACTGTGGGGTTTTTGCAAAGGAGACAAAGATGAAGATGGCACTACTGTTGCATATTTAAATCCAAGATCTGTACAAAGCCAGTTTTCTCTGTCAACTTTTCCCTCATCTAATCTACTTTTATACCATATTTTTCTTCTGCAGAGTTCACAAACATCCTCCACGGAAATTTCTGAGAAGAAAATTAGGTAGTTTCTGGGAAGTAGAAAGCAATACTGATAAATGGCTGCTTTTGATACAGGCTTCTGAAAGAGTTGTATGTACCACATGCAATTTGGGAGCAAGGGCACTTCTTGATCTCCATCAAGAAATCACAAGGAAGCTATGGGGAAGGAAAAGGAGGGAGAGGATACCTTCCCCTAAGTAATTAGAGCAGCTATGGTTTTGAATCCTTTAAGGGAGTAAAATGTAAAGAAAAACAACTATCCAAATACAGAATACAATTCTCATTCCCCATTTACTAATTCAATAATGAAGCATGAAGCATGAAGGCATACTCCTCAAAGATACTTGCACATGAGCAGAACAGAACAAAAAGCATCCTACAGTTAATTTTCTTTTTCACTTGTGAAAAAAGAGATCTTGCCATCAGTTATGATAAACTCATAGATGCTGCCCAAATGCTGGTTTTCCTAGCTTACTCCAGCATAATTTTATTTCTTCCTCTGCTTTCTCACTATACTAAAGTAACAAAACAAGGATGTTAGAAATTTGTTTCATATTTAGAAGATAAAAAAATCACAGATATAAGTAAAAGAAAAAAGAATTCCCAGACAGTAAATCATGGCAGACAAACTTTGACATGTTATAAACAGTTGCTATCCTCTTGCAAATGTTCCAAAGACTTTTCTAGTTTTTTTGCTTCTTTAGTAATATTTTCTAGCCAGAGGGAAAAACTTTCCACTCCACAGTGGTGGTTTTGGTGGACAGCCTCATTCCCAATTCACCTGGCAGTTTAGTACAGAGATGAATCTCCACAACCAGTACAGCTGTATTTCTAGCATCATCCTGTCTGACTTTAAAAACTGCATTATTTCAAAGGGATTGTGGGGAAGGAGAGGAAATCTTAAATCACTATGCAAGAATTAATATTCCCTGTATCCTGGGATTCACAGACATTTAACTATAAATGACCTTGAACCAACACAGATGACAGAGTGAACCAGCAATTGAGAACTCTGGAATTGGTTGTTTTGGTGTTAGCCTTCCACAGAATTCAGAGATTTCTGTGAATCTCTCAGCATGAAGATTATTCCCCTAAGACATTTACTCCTCTTAACATGAGGACCAATTCTCTCCCTTTTCTTTTACCTCATATTTAGCAAATTAGAGCATTGGAGTTAAGCAGCTTCCAATACTCCCTCTTAAAAGTACCTCTTAAATTCTAAGATCTATAAGCATACATTTGTCCTTGCTAATTGTGACAAACACCTCACTTCACACTTTCTGTCAAGAAAAGAGAGTTAAGCCTGAAGGTAATTATATAGCCCACCTAGGTATTCTGCTTGACAGCCAGGCATCTTAGGAAATTTCCATTTTTTTGTACTATCTGCAGCACACAGGCAAACTCCCTTCTAATCTTTCCTTTGCGCCAAACGAAACCAAACTATTGAATATCCCCTAGATAGCTGACCTTTGTAACACGATCTTTAACCAATGGATGTTCAATATTTTAACTTTCGTTCTCCAGCAATGCTATTTAAGGAGCCATCTGAGGCCGCTGCTGCTCCCAAGGTTCCTGCCTGCAATACAAAGAGAAATGTACTTTTTTTTATACCAGTTGCCTAGCAACCAGCCTAAGCTTTTGCAAGGAAACCAACAGAAGGAACAGCCTAAATCATAAAATTTGTCTGCTGTTGCTGCAGAATTATGTATTAAATATATTTATAACTTTCCTTCTAACCTTCTGGAAAGCTGTATGTTGGCAGTACAGGCATGGCTGTACTTGAACCTCCTCGAAGCACTTAGAGACATCTGCTTTTGCTGCAGATATGTTTAAATATCTGTTTAAATACGGGGAAGATTCCTTTTTTTTTGGGTGCAACACAGATACGAGCAGCTCAGACGTTAGCTTGTCATTATTTGGCTATGACCAGTATGTATTAGCAACTTGCTAAGGGCTCCAAAATCATAGTTCATGGCTGTGTAAGACTGGTTTCAAAACCCTAAAAATGCTGCCAGAACAAGCCCTGGGCAAGGCTGCAGCATCTCCAACTGCTGAGCAGCCAAGGGGAGCACAGTGACACTGCAAGATTAGCTCTGGGAAGAGCTGGAGCCTGCTCCCTCAGAAACACAGCTGAATGACATATGCCAAGGAGGATGCTATTCTTTTCCCTTGTATAACACAAGACACCTCTTGAAGCGTTATGTGATTAAGGAAACCATTCAGATAGACAAGCATGACTATTTCTTCCTCTTTGCCTTAAAGACGAACAAGTATAATGGGTAAGAGCAGAAAGGAGCACTTTGTGTTGTTGAAAGCTGCTTTATCTGCCTGGTTTTGCAAGGTTCCATACTTGGATCTTATATTCCCTACTGCCAATGGTGATGTTGACCATTGTTCCTATGGTATCCTCAGTATGGGCTAGCAGGGGCTGGGGGAGATGAGCAACAATGCAGTTGTTTCTGAAGTCACACAACTGCTGTCCTCAAGGTAAGCATTGGGCTGACAATGTTCCCAGAGGCTGGAGAGCTTCGCGCCAGGCACCCCAGGAACACATCAGCAATACAAGGCCTGCTGAGCACAGCCCTTGCCTCCAGGTACCTGCTTCCAGCTCCACTGAGCTCTCACAGAGGCTTTTCCCCACAGACTCTTTAATTGTTCCTGAGCTGCTCTTTAGTCACTTTTTGATGCACTTCTTCCCCTCAATGAGTACACAGTATGAGGGGTAAAAGCAGATTATCTTCTCCTAGCAGATGCTCCAGGCTTCCTTCAGCTGGCCTAAGGCTATATTGCTCCCCACCCCTCCTCTCAAAAACCACACATCCTAAAGTTCTTAATTTACTAACCAAGTTGTGTTGTGGGGGTTTTTTGAGCAGAAACATTAAGCACGAGTGTGAAAATGTTTCTATGGACTCCATACACCAACAACAATAAACATTCACTGGACATGAGAGATTAAGACTCATGAGAGTTGAATGGCTCAGTTAGGGCACCCAGCACTTTTAGACAAAGTAGACTCATTGTTCACAGAACAATTTCACAGCTGTCCTTGAAAAATCCCTCTCTCACTACCCTTAGGAAAACAGCAAATCATTGTCACTACATACAAATCTTGTCTCCTTGGGTAGTAGGTAGAAGAGAGATATCAGTGTTGCCTCATGTTGTTCAAGGCATATATTTTCACAGTTTATCGTTCCCTTAAGCAGTGTGACAGGTAAAAAACACAATGCAGATTTAGAAGACTTTCTTAAATACTGTAAATTTAACCTAGAGCCCACTCACGATGCACTCCTGAGTCTCTGCTCCTAGAAAGCTCCAGTGACACTTTGGAACACCAAGGCTAGGTCCTGTGTGAGGGTATTAGGTGTGGAAGGGGACAGAAATCTGAACAAGGAACATGTAACTGATCCAACTGGTCCGAGGCCAAGGAAATGCTTGTGAGTGCACAAGGACCCTATTTCACATCCCTTGTGCTTGTAATACATCATCTAGACACTATGACAATTTTGCCTCCAACTTCAGAAATGTTGGTGGAGCTACCCTCATCTGCAGGAGAGCTGTGTGCTGGTAACCTGCATGACCTCCAGTGGAAACTGTTTAGCTGGAAAGCAGCAGCACAGAACAAGTCTGTCTCAAGCAGCTCGCTCTCTCTTCACCACTGTGAAGACTACAAAGTCATCTCTACTCTGTAAATGAGAGTTTGGTCCTTCCTTTCCCCATGCTGCTGAATACTGGCCACTTTTTCAAAATCTTGAGACAAACAGATGCAACTGTCTGCACTCATTTTACTCTGGCAGCAGGACAGTGGCTCATCTCACTGCCTGAGGACTCTGCCAGATGGCATCCAGCTATCATACCACTCGCCAATCAGGCTCCAGCCTGTCCATGCATGGCAGCAGAGCCAGGGAGCTGCTATGCCCACTCAGCCTCTAGCTGTTGTATTACCACATTGCCAAGGTTATTACCAGCAGAAGCAACTTAAGGCATCTGTGAAGAACTCAGCATTCAGTTTTCCAGCACCACAAGAATAAGGGTACTGCATTAGACTAATTTAAACCTCTTTTGCATATCCAGAACTGCCCTTGGTGACATAGGACAACTCTCACCATGTCTTTGCCATTGTCTAGGCTTTCCCAGCATTTCACCTAAAATTGCCTACATAAGTCTTCCAAATGTAATGGTGGATTTTAGTAATTTAAGTATACACGCCTTCTTTGTTCAGAGAATATACATCTCAGTATAACAGGCATTTCTAAGAACGGGTTAAAAAACAACCAGACAACAACATCTTTCTCATTATGCAAGTTGTGGAGAAACACTGGGAAGTGAAATTGCTGTTACTCCATTATTTCCACCACTTAAATGGATAAAAGACAGACAGGAAGGTTATGCTTCTCTGAGTTTTTTCATTCACTGTTTTAGGAAGCCCCAAGGCCTGTAGGAACTTATTGAAGTGATGTGCCTATTTTTGTTAAGACACATGCTTTTCAGAATAATGTGTAAACTCAAGCCCACATGCAGTAATGAGCCTAGGTGGCTGGCTTGCTATTCAGACTGATCACTTGTGAAAAATGACAATCACCATTTGGCAATTTTTTGGCTGGCAGAGGAATAAACTACTTTGAAATTCGATTTGATTGACTTAATCTAAAGACAAATAAACAAAATAAAAGTAACACTAGTCAAATTCAGTGTAGAACAGAGGGCAAGATAGGATTTTACAGCACTTGAAAGAGGGTCAAAGTTTGAAAATCCTAAAATCATGCTAAAAAAACAGATAAACCAAAGTTTCCAGCATTTACAGCTTGATGCAACTGTTCCTGTTGTGCCTAGGATTTATGAGCACGATTTGCTGTACTGCAGAACGAGTAATGCTGCAGGATGTGAGATTTCATTACCAAGAAATGAGATCACGAATTGGCTGTGACTGAGACAGGTGAAAACAGATCTCTACCTATAAAAGCTCAAGTGTACTCTGCATTCTGCAGTCTAGACAGACCACACTCTTTTCTCATCAGTTCTTTCTGCAACACTGGAGCACTTACTTTTAAATGAACTCTGTCCTGCTATCAAGCTCCAAAGCAACATAAAAATGTATGCCACATTTCCCATTAGCAAGATGACGCATTGCAGAGTATACGACAGGAATCCTCAGGGAATACTTTGGGATTAGAAGCGAAATACTGCACAGATGGGACTGCTGGGTAAGGGAATTCCCTCTGACCTATATAGGGCTCAGAACATTTAGAGCTTTTACATCAATTGGCAAGATTAGGACGTTTTACCTTGTAAATATTTAAGTACAGGCAAAAAGACATGACACACTTGAAAATCTGAAAAGATAGGGCAGTTAGAGAGATGGATACTTGTATTGCTCTTTTTTTTTTTTTTAAATACCAAATATTCAGTAATTTCTAGGGAAGGTGAAGAGGTATGCAAACATACAGGGGCAAGGACAGAATTGCCATGCAAGTTATTAGAAGGTAAAGATGAGGCTGCATTTCTAATCAACATACTAACCTATGACTGAACCCCAATTATTCTCTGGATACACTCACTCTCAACCATTGGCCGTTAAAAATCTAGATTTGCTCTGCAGCAGATTAGAGCTACAGCATTATCTGCTCTTGAGAAACAGGTCACACAACTTGTAAAAAGCCAATAAAGCTCCTAGACAAGCCCTGTGTTTATGGGAATATACTGTGTCCTTTCATCATAGCCTATGTAGTCATTGTTGTCCTCAGTATCAAGAGATCAGGTATCTGGAGAATTTGTAAAGACACAGAGGGCAGGACTGTGCTAACTCCAGATGAATGCCAAGAAGAGCTGGACATGACTTGTAAACCCCCCACCTGACATAGGCCAGTGCAAGGTATTAGCACCATGTCACCAAGCTCATTGTTTAAGTATTCCATTAGTAGCTTCAGGTTTCCTTACATATGATTGAGTCCAGCCATTGTTTTCATACTTGGAATTGGATTTTGAAATGCCTGTACTGAACTCCTATAGGAATCTGCAAGGCTTTTCCTGTTTAAATATCTCCCTCCAGCTCCCTGCTGATCTGTGTTGCCGAAGCTTTGGTATCTCATAAATCAGCTATATCTGTTCTATTCAAAAAGAGACAACTGTAGAGTTCCACGACAGAGTTAACAGTGTGCAGGGTCCCACCAAGTACACCCCTGGTGCCTCACAGAGGTGGCACTACGTATTTGCCCAGGGTGTTCCACAGATACCCAGTAATGCCACAGATGCAGGCTCCACACAACCTCCACAGGGCAATCTTTTTTCAGTATCCTTTTTTGCCTCTTAATAGGACACATGAACTTGTGTTGCTGCAACTGGAAGCCATCACATCCTAATTACCACAGACAAGATTAACCCCTTCTTCTAAGAGCTCTTGAAGACTTGTTTCTCTTAATCATTTCAGTGTCTCCACAGTCCTGCTTACTATACCCTTAGCCATATTTGATGCTCTTTATTAAACTTTCTCTTGTCATTTTCTTGAAGTATAATGCTTAACAACTGACAGTCTTCCAAGATAAGGCCTTGCCTATGCTCAAGGAATCCCTTCAGACATCTTTCAAGCTTTGCAACCCCCTATACACCATAAGATGACAATTTCTGTAAAAAAGCAGATCACTCTAGATTCATCTCCCATTTCCATGCCAAAGCCACTGTTTCCAGCTCAGCTTACAGCCATAAAAGGCCAGTAGTACCTGCAGTTTGCCAGATGACTGCTAGTTGGTGGTCTCCATGGATTCCTGCACACTCCATGGGCCCAGAATGTATGACCACATAAAGTGGTCTACCAGTGCATAGCATCAATTTGCTCATACCTCCCAAAAGTGTAGGTGGGGACACCAGAAAGAACAGGTACATTTTGTACCATCTACATTTCCTAGAGTAAGTCCACTCTTTTAACACTAATTAAAAAAATTTCCTGCTGCCACTGCCTACCTTTCACAACCAGACTTCAGCCATCTCAATGGTTTACTGATAACTTTGATAAATATTATACTAATTTTAAAACAACACTTATGCTAAAACACAGGACCATTCCAATATTCAAACATGGTCTCTTTTTCTAGAGTATATTTTGCACTAAGCATTTCAAAAATATTAAACCTTGCAGCTCTCTATGACAAAACATTAACATTTCATTGATCATACGGAGAAACCACAGCTTAAGTCAACTGCCCACAGACACAGAGTGAGTTTAGTTTTAGACATCAGTTGTTTTTTTATACTAAGCACATTTATGTTGAACCTGCAGAGAATGGACAGCTGTATAACATTTTGCAACCCACAGGGATGCACAAAATCCATTTCCTCCGTGATAATGAGAAACAAACACGACATGGAAAGAACGCTACTCAATACCAAATGCATGCACCTGACCACAGAGTGCAATGAGAGACTAAAAGGAG
The DNA here is from genome assembly GCA_013396775.1 of Cephalopterus ornatus. Classification (NCBI taxonomy): domain Eukaryota; kingdom Metazoa; phylum Chordata; class Aves; order Passeriformes; family Cotingidae; genus Cephalopterus; species Cephalopterus ornatus. Next base: position 167,985 of record VZRE01010291.1, on the reverse strand, counting down.
AGCACTGTCCTGTAGGAGCCTCATGGCCCCTACTCCCACAAAATACATGGATCTGCACATTCAAACATGTAATCCAGATACACTCTGCCAGAGGAAAATGTGCCCTTTTTAAGTCCTTCAGTTTGAACCTTACCTTTCCACAAGCTACCATGGACAGGGCAAGCTGGTACCAGAGGTGAAACTCATCAAACGCAAACTTCATAGCTCTCTCCAAGCACTGAGAAAGATATGATGGGAGAAATATCAGAATTTTCTTTATTTATTTTTCTCATTATACCTTCATCAAGACTGCTGCTTGGGTCAGGAAACAATTTGTTGTGGCCCAGGACCCAGGTGTTGGGGGTTTTTTTGTTTGGTTGGTTTTGTTTGTTTGTTTTGTTGTTGTTGTTTTTTGGTGTTTTTTAAGACACCATTTTCCTCTTCTCAGTTAGTGGGACTTGCTAGCATACATCATCACTTAAAATGGCAGCCACTTTGTTCAAGTGCCCACACAAATTATGTCAATGTCTCAAACAGCTCTGTGTGCACTTCAGGCCTGTGCTGCCACAGGTCTGTAGCTTCTTCTACTGATTGCCAACTGGTGCGCTTCATTTTCACGTTCCCCATCAAGCCCCTGCAAAGAGAGGCTTTGCCAGCACGTTTCAAGGGGTAGCTGAGGCAGAGTGTGGAGGAGGTACCTCAGACAGCATCACATACTGCCCTCTTCTGCCCAGTGTGATGCTGAGGAGGTCGTAGACTGCAGAGGCATCCTGGAGGCTGACGGCTCGGTCATCCTGCTGGTCTGGGGCTCGGCTGATCACCGCGTCCCGGTTCGCCTAGGCACAGACACAAATGAAGCATCAGACTCCAAAAAGAGCAAAAGAGAACTGACTCCTCCATAGCAAGCTACACCCATCACTCATAGCATTTTGTTTATTATCATCTCAAGATACTTTTTTTTTTAAACTTATCCCAGCATAAGGAAGGTGCTTCCACAGAGGTACTTTATATCCACATGAAGCAAACTCAAGAAGATAGCTGTACGTACAGAAAAGAACTGCTAAGAATACCTCATTTGGATTTGTGTCACAGAATTAGAGCATTATGAAACAGACCTACCAGATCCCATTTCCTCAATAATTAGAAATTCAAGGCCATCCTTGAAACATCTTCCTTATTTCCTCAATAATTAGAAATTCAAGGCCACCCTCAAACCGTCTTCCTTATTACTTCAATTGCCTGCAACTGCAATAACTGCTCCATGGTTGATAATTTATCTTCTGTGTCCACACTTGATTTCTTCACAATCGCATGTGTTTTTGTTGTTCTTTTCTGCTACTCGCTTTTCATTTCTTAATTTGAGCAGGTTGCCTTAGTAATCAGATTGGTCTGTCATCAATTTAAAGCAATTAGAGGTTTGGGCAATGCAATATCAATTTTTTTTAAATTATTTTTAAATATATGTGTTAATTTTGCTAATCTATCAGTGCATTACTTGGCCTAGATCAGGAAGAAACACTACTTTTGACAGAAAATGATCCACTTAGGTATTTGTGAGGATGTCCCAAAATACCACATGCCACAGTCTCAGATATACTTCAAGATCCCAGCCCTTTGTGCTTTTCTGAACACAAAGGGAAAGATTACAATCCCAGAGTAAACTGAAATGTCCCTCTAATTTCCAAATGCAGAGGACCTCACCCAGACTGCCCAGCCTCTGACAGAGGCAGTGCTAGATGCCACCGAGCTGTAGCACCTAGTGATAGCACAGACACGCTGCCCTGGGCTCCTCAGCTGAAAAGGCTACAACATCAGACACTCAGGTCTAGACATCGAAAAGATCAGAAAAATTAAGAAAATTGCCAGCAGTTACACCTCAGGCAAAGACAAACAAAATGTTCCCTCCCTGAAACAGAAAGGTTATGAGATTTATTTTATAACACTTACCACTATAATCATACATTTATTTCTTTCTAATTGTAGGGAGATTTTTTTTTTTCCTAAAAAGGTTAAACATGGGAATTAAGTGTAATAAAAATTTCCAGAATATGCAGCCCTTAAAGCCCACGCATACTTCATTATGATTAAGCTGCAGCTGTTTCATCATGATTTTATCTGTGTAATGCCCCAGTTCCAAGCACTCTTCATCACAGCCTCCAGCCGAGACTGCAAACACAATTACTGACAACTAACATAATCACAACCAAGAGCTAAATGGTGACCGCAGTTAAAGGCAAGCTGACAGATCAGACTGTCTAGTATTTGCCCAAATAAACTTACACCAACTCCTGCAGCCACAAAAGCATTTTTTTCATGCTACGGCAAAAGACATAGTTTGTGATTAAAAAAACAGTTTAGAACAATAGGTTGCATGAGAGGGTGAAGCCAACTTCAAAGAGATAATCCTGCTGCCACATAACAGGAGCACAGCTTGTCTACCTTTATTAGCAGAAATAAATAAGAATAAAAAAAGCTCTGTTTGGATTTAACACAAGACTGCTACTTTAAAAAGAAAAAAGGAGGTAAAGTAAAGGCATATACCAAAGGATCCTCCTTGCCAAGTGAATCTTCCTACATAGATACAATAGCACTAACAATTTTTCTGCACTAGTTACATTTTTCTGACAATTGTTTGTAGAAAACAGCTACTGAGATAGCACCCCCATGCTCTGTAATCTCATAATCAACCTCCCATTAGAGTCAGCTATAGCCTGATGCCTTTTTGGGTATCCATATAGTACCCAGCTATGATTTTCAAGTGGATACATTAGCACAGACATAAAATTAATCAGAACCGATGACTACACATTAAGTTCTGCCACAGATATTGGTACTAGAGGGAAGAATGCACCTCAATCCTGCAAAAGCAGGAATACAGGACATATTACAAGGATGCAACATTCTAAAATTGCAGTCATACTGAACATAGTGTACATATCGTACTTCACCCAATCAGCCAGCAGTTAAAAGCAACATATGCATAGCCATGGTGAATATTCTTTCCATGAAGGTCATAAACCTGATGATTTTGTTCAAGCTTTCAAATCTCAAAGCCGTAAGTCATCTCTGCAAACTATCCTTCTCTATGCTTGCATGCATAAAAGTTGCCACTGGCAAATTCATCATTACTTCTATCCCAACGATTTTTTTAATGCTGACTCTATTTACATTTGCTAATTGCAGCTGCTCTAAAAAAAAAAAAAAAAATTAATCAAGAAGAGCCTACACTATCACAGAGACATAAAAAAAACCAACCAAAACCAAAAGGTGGAAACCTCCTAAGAAACTAACTGAATGGTAGCAAGAATATGGAGTGTGTCTAACACAATAATGTAAATACCGACCTAAGGCTCCAGGTATCATTTACTACTGCAGTGTCACATACAGGAGGGCAGAGAAGGGAATATGAATCACCATTTCCTGAAACCCACTCAGGGAAACTGGCATATTTCTGTGGCTTGCCTCGCACAGAAGGAAGTATGCTGCAACCCAGATAACTATTAGAAGGGAGGTTTTTTTGTCTTTACCTATGTTTATGGTTTTGTAAATGTTACTTTTATCAGTGAGAAATCCTGACAGTTGCTGGTGCAGAGGATTTGTAGAGTTACTGCAACACAGCATACGCCAGTTCTGTTGGATGGGGAATTTTACTTAGTGAAATGTAAAGATACTTCTATTTTCATTTGAGAATGCAAAAATTCTAAGCTATTTACACCAACATTTTTTCAATACTTGTGTTTCTGTTGTTTCAGACACTAATTTTCCTCAACACAAATGGAAAAAAGGTTATTTGTAGAACACTGGTCTTAAGCAGTGTATCAATAACATAAGCAGCAATTTCCATTTGTCCTACCACATTACTTCCTCCTCCACTATAAGCAGCAGTAAAACACAGCTACAAATAAATTTTTAACACCCCCAGCATGACTATTCCCTTTAAGCTGTTCCCATTGTCACACAGACATGCTTCATAGCACCAAAGCAGGATGGAGAGAGATGATGAGTCACACCATCAAAAGAATCTCTTTTCAAGACTGTTTTGAGGGATGGAGAGGGTCACTAATGTTACTAACACAAGTTTCACCATTGGGAATTAGTGTAGCTTGCATTATACAGAGCAAAAATATACAGTCAATGCCCCTTATATATTATAGGTACTCCTAGGTAATCAAGCAACCCACAAACACATCGCATTTGTATATTTTGGGATGCATTAGGCACAGTTAGCTGTGCATGCAGTGGCTCTGACATTACACCAGTCCTATCTGGGGAGACTGGACACATTTCATAGTCAGCCCTGTCACAGGACAGTGAGCATCTTCAGCTCTCCCTTTCCATGAGCCAGCAGTGTGCCCAGGTGGCCAAGAAGGCCAATGGTATCCTGTCCTGTATCAAAAATAGTGTGGTCAGCAGGACAAGGGAAGTGATCCTTCCCCTGTACTCTGCATTGGTGAGGCCACACCTGGAGTATTGTGTTCAGTTCTGGGCCCCTCAGTTCAGGAAAGATATTGAGGTGCTGGAGCAGGTCCAGAGAAGAGCAACAAGACTGGTGAAGGGACTGTGGGTAGAGGCTGAGGGAGCTGGAGTTGTTTAGTCTGGAGAAGAAGAGGCTTAAAGGAGACCTCATCACTCTCTATAACTACCTGAAGGGAAGTTACAGCCAGGTGGGGATTGGTCTCTTCTCCCAGGCAGTTAGCAATAGGACAAGGGGGCACGGGCTTAAGCTCTGCCAGGGGAAATTTAGGCTGGATATTAGAAAGAAATTCTTTACAGAGAGAGTGGTCAGGCATTGGAATGGCCTGCCCAGGGAGGTGGTGGATTCACCGTCCCTGGAGGTTTTTAAACTGAGATTGGACATGGCGCTTGGTGCCATGATCTAGTGAACGGACTGGAGTTGGACCAAGGGTTGGACTTGATGATCTCTGAGGTCTTTTCCAACCCAATCGATTCTATCATTCTATGATCCCACAGGCCAGTGACACAACTTATCTGCAGACCACATGCCCCAAAAAGGTTCCAGCCCAGGCTGGTACCCCTGAGCTAACCAGCATTCAGCCACTGTGTGTCTCTGCACCATGCCAGAAGCCCAGCTCAGGTGGGCTTGTCAACCTGATCGGCTGAGGTTCAGCAGGGCTTTTCAGGTCTGGCTCCAAAGAACAGCAATACCACCATACAGGACTTTCAGACCTATGCTGGCTCTGAGAGCAGGGAAGAGGATCTCTGCCTTTCTGGGCATCTGCAGTGTAACAACAGCAGAGCTACAGACAGCTTGTACCTTCCTGTCCACATAGACACTATACTCACCTGCAAACTAGATAAGCCACCTATCCACAGAGGATTTGTGGTACATCAATCACCCTTATTTATGGCATGTTTACTTCACAAAGAAAGGAAAAGAGCCACAGCAAATCCAAACAGCCATTACTTCAGCAGTTATTACGCACGCAGTTACACTGCAGAAAATTAAATTTTACCACAGTACAAAGATGTGCTTCTTAATAAAACGTCAAGCAATCATATGAACTACAATAGAGCATATTCCATGTAGCAGTCCTTCTCACAGCAATTAGCTATGAAGTATCCTTTAATTGCTCACTTTGAAACGTGGCTCCCTCTGCTTTCTTCCAAAGAAGAAAACGAAAGCAATTAAAATCTTTAATGAGTGCCTGCTGCCTGCCCCCTAATTCATGGGCATTCGAATGTTTAACTTGTGTCTTTCCATAATAGACATAATTGCCAGATTCACTGCAACCCATCTATACAGAATGGCAGCATGTTTTACACAGTGTACTGTAATAATGTAATTGGTGTGATTCAATACTAGCATTAAGAGAGAAAAACAAATGCTATGCATGTAAGATTGACAACAGGCCTTTGAAATCATGCAACTGATGCCTTTACTGCTAAGAGCTGAAAAATATTTAGCCCATATCCTTTGGGTCTCCGTTCTGGCTGTTCTGCCTGTACTGCCAACAAAATGTATGAATTCCTCACAGTGGCAAGAACTTATGCAATGGAAGAAGCTATAGACTTCTCGCTTTAGTTATTGATCATCTCTACACAGCACTTGAAGGCTTCCTTCACCAATATATGCAAAGGAAATATTCAGGGTTGACTGCAAAGCTGCTGTGAAAATGGGAAGTAGATTGAACAGGGAGGACACACCATGCCCCAGGAACTCAACAAAACCCCTTTCACAACTTGTTCCACTTCAGACAGAAGCACAGTGAATGAAAACTTACCCCCTTGTGAACTATATGGCATCTGTCTCGTTTCTGGTAAGCAACAGACCACAAGTTACTGGTGCCCAATTCAGATGTCTCAGCAAAATAGCCTACTATTACTGCTTAACAAATATAACCATATAGATACATCTTTTATGTTTTAGGTGTATTTTAATGCCTTGTACTGTAATAGAACTAATTCTGGAAACATCACTGAAAGCAAGACAGACATACCCACCCATCCAGAACCACCCAACAACCCAACACATAAGGAAGAGAGACAGAAAGTAAGGAATTTTGTTTATGGATATTGTCTTGTAGTAATCTGGATTGAGAGAGCTATCTTCCAAGAATTTACATCCTCCCTTCAAGTTTGGAAACCAGACTTCTTACTGTAAAGCAGAAGAAAAAAGCTCTCTACTCTTGCCTCAAGTAACTCACATTAGAACTATTTATTCAAGAGGCAATTAACAGAGGTAGTGTATTTCCCACCAGAAACATCCTAAAATCCATCTCTACAGATCCCAAACACTTAGCTTTGCCTTGCAAACCACTTAAAGAGACGGTCAGATTTGCTATTATAAGTGCACAACTGTGATTTGGCAGGAACCAACAGAGAGGGCAATCCCATCCCCAGTTGTCTCTTTCAGCTGCCATAGTTTGACAGCCCTCAAGAAAATACTCATGATGGTCGGTCATCTAGCTGTTGTATCATCACTAGGCTTGGCACCACTCAAAAATAAAAAACAAACAAAGAAACAAAGAAATCCCACAACCTATAAAAGCAACAAGAGATCATTCTCCTTTGCCAAGATTATTCTCCTATAGGACTAGGAAATGTAGAGTTAACAGGTTTTAATTTTTCCTGTGCTTAAAAATACATGAGTTTAATCTTATTCTGTTAAAGGCATGCTCACAGCCACGAGTTTGTTCTCACCAGTAAAAAGAACAGGACAAGTCCTAGTATCTTACTTCCCCCTCACCATCTGTTCCATGCTCTCAGGCTCTCCAAGGTCAAATCGCCTTTAGGGATTCAAATCAGAGATAAGATGGGGATGACATTTCTAATCTTTGTTACACAGGCACAGAATTTATTCGTTTTGGATACAAGCAGCTTCATTTCCAGTATGAGTGAAGTGAATACAGAGCCAAAAAAAATAATCCATGTTACCTGGTATGTTCAGTGAATTGCATCAGCCAAAATTCCCTGTTGTAAGAGCCAGCTCTGAATAAAGGGATTTCAGATGGTACGCTGGACCTCAGATTCAAGAGGGGAAGGTTTCTACATGTAAATGAAGAACTTTTTCTTTTGGGGGTTTTTTGTGAGGTTTTTTTGGTTTGTTTTTTTTTTTAACTTCAAAAGTAAACACAAAAAGTAATAGAAAGTGTTCCATTCCTGGCTCTGAGAAACTTCTGGTTAACTTCAAGGGCAGTGCAGTCAATTCTGAATACTCTTGAGAACGGCTATTAAAATAAACAAAGCTGTTAGCTAGGGGTTAGTCATGCCAAACCTCTTCTCTCTACACCCTGCAGTTCAAAGTACCAGAGTCCCTGATGGCAGAACCAGTACCATTCCCACTGGTAGTGTAACGCAGTGAAACCACGCTGCAGCAGGTCACAACATGTCCTCAGTTCTCCTCACAAACACAGTTATCACTGGTTTAGCTGGGCTGAATGCAGTAAGAAAGAGGACTAATGGTTTAAAAATAGGCCAGCCTATTTTTTTCTAATATGTGGTAGGAACGCATCATTCTACTGCAATCTGAGCTTGAAAAGGCTGTCACCAGCTGGCCTTCTTGGTCTGAAGGACAGCATTTTCCTCCTCTTACAAACATAATCCATGCATGCCATAACTTAAGCCATGTAAAAGGAATGATATGGTAGCAAGGAGGCCACAACCCCCCCTAAAAGACCACCCTAACTGTGATAATCTTCAGGCTGACTAATTTGTTTCACTAGATTCCTTCATGAGAACTCTGCAGCCAAACACTGTGACTTAATAACAGCTGGCACAGAGGAGGAACATTTGCCAAGCTCAACAACTGGGATAGTTTTCACTGTTTACTGAGTCGCCTTGGTTTACAAAAAAGACTCCCATTTTTAACAGGACAGAAAGAATACAGGAGGCAACTCGGTAGAGTGCCAGGACAAAACAGGCTACAAGCTTTCACTGTAAGTGTTAATATACCCACAGAAGCACCTTCAAAGCTATGAAAGAAGCTACCATGTTATTTTGTCATCTGAAAACCTTTTACATACTTAGGCTCAGAGGCAGAGTGAGTGAAATACTAAAGGAACCCTTAATTGTCCCTTGTAGAATATATTATTTCATCCCACTAGAAAATGCTAAGTGGCTCCTTTGCAATGCCAGGGAAAGGGATAAGAAGAAATCACAAGCCAGAACCCTGCACCACTAAGAGCCAGAGAAGGCTTGCTGAGAAATAGGGTCTGTCTCAGAAAAACCTCAAGGCGATTTCCCCCTTTCCCCGTTACAGGGACAGTTCTACTCCGCCACAACAACTTCTGGAGAGTCACACAGATCCTGGTAAAGTAGATGTCAGCTTCACCTTAGGAAGGCAAGTCAAACAGAAAAATAGAGTGAATTTCAGCAGCAAAGGTGTCCAAGGTATATACTACTTGAAAGAGCTACCATGTTTCCTTTTCATTAATTTGCTTTGAGGTTCTCTGATGATTTATGCTCCTCTCCCCACTACAACTTTGCTCTCTATCCCCTCTGCAGGCTGACAATTGTTCTGTCCATCCTTCCCTTAATCTTTTCCCCCTCGAAGTCATTTTGGAGTGGCAGAAGTCACAAACAGGCACAAGAAGCAGCTGTTTGGCTTTACGGTCCTGTAATAGAGTTACTACAGCACTTTGTCTCTAAAAATCAGACAGGCAAAGTGCCTTTCTGGTGAGTTTTCCTCTGACGAAACACAGCGTCAGAGAGGCTGGAGAGCTCCCAGCAAACCAACCTAATTGCATACTTCTGTTTCATTTTAAGGGGCTCATAACTGTAAATACTGAGAGAATGCCTAATCCAGCCAAAATCCACAAACACCAACTATGTTGCTTACTGGCCTACAGAAACATATCATTATCACTTGCCACTGACACTCTCTCCAGGAAGCAAAGTATGTTTTATTCAGTTGTTAACATTATACTATTAGGGAGAGGCCTCAACCGGAAATCTGCTTCTTTGTTAACTCATTCCATGAGCTCCAGTAAGTTGTTTTTGTTAAAAAACAATCAAAACATAGACCCAAAATTTCAAACAAACAACAAACTTGTACATGAGAAAACTCGCTAGTCCACAGCAATGCTGTTATGGAAAACATGTCTTATGTCATAAATTAAACAAAATTTTCCCTTCTTCATACCATAATAGTAAAAATACAGGAAAGTATTTATGGATTGCAAATTTATATAAGAATCAGATTGCTCCCTCTGTTATTCACTTAGGAAGCACATTCCTGTGGTTCCTAAGTGTATTTCTATACATTGGCCTGAATTTTATTTAAAACAATAAACTCGTGGCAAGCCTATTGCTAATGCAAGAGAAGACTCCGATGATCCATTTCCACAAAATCAGAAAGACAGTTACATGGTTTCTGCAGTGCTCTACTACAAGATCTTTGATTATTTAAGTGTTTTATATGCAGGAGATCAAAATACCTTGCATCTATCTCCAGAGAGTTCCTATATATTGGAGACCGCACTTAAGCAGACACAAGCTTACTTATTTAACTGCAAAGTCAGCACAGCAGTCCGGTTTCTATCAATAGCATTTTTTCACTGCTTTATCCATAACTTAGATACAGGACCAGTGAGGTCATCATTTTACATACTATTAGATAAAACAGAGATAACTTTCATTCTCCTCAGCAGAAGAAGAAGATTGTAGAGTTCAATGTCCTACAAGGCCTTTCTGACTGCAAGTCCAGTCCCGGAAAAGACTGGAGCAGCCAGTACTGTTGATGCTCCAGACCCTCATCCTTCTGCTTGGATTAACCCTGACAAGCCATACCAACACAAGTCTTTTTGATTTTAATAGAAGTGCCTATGATATTATAAAAGCCCTCACTCCACCTGCAATCATGAAAAGCCTTTTAACTGAAGAAAAGCCCTTGAAAACACAAAGCAGATGTACTGTAGAGGCACTAAAAAGCACGTAGTAATACTCAGATGTACATGATTTTTAAGTCAACTTAATATTTTGGGGTGGTTCTGCCTCTTCAGTTTCTCCCCAGATTTTAAATGCAAACCACATTAAATTTCCATGTCCTGAAAAAGTTGCAGGAACATGGAAGGACTTGAGCCAGAAGAAACAGACAAAGAAAAACTGGAGGAAGCAAAACCCAAGACGTTTCCACAGCATCTCTTCAACTTGTCTGAAACCTGTTTAAAAGGTTTTAAGAGGGTCACTGATGCTCCAAGTTTTTGAAATCCCACTTTGAACTACAAATGAACACACTGTATTTAAAGCAAAATACACATTCCTCACACATTTTCAGAAAACATTCCTTACACATTTTCTATGTTTGTGTCTTCTCAGAACATGAAAGTTATCAAAGGTTACTGTGCAGTTCTCCAAGCAGTTATTTTTCCTCCAACTTTTTGCCTGCTTTTAAAATGGATTTTTTAAAGCCACCAGTGTTATAAATAGAAGAAATCTAATTATTTCACTATAGTTTATCATGAATGTTTCTGCATGTGACAAAATTCCCTGTATCATCAGCATCAGAAACTGTCAAAGATCACTTGGGACTGAAACAGCTAAGGACTGCAGGCTAAGGCATGTAAGCACAGTAATGTATCCTGCAATGCCAGAAAGTGGGTACCACCATCATGCCTGGCTTTAGGCAAGGCTCCGTTCCTCTCATTCTTGATCCATAAATCCACACAGATGTTTTGAATGGACACATCTGTCTACTGACAGCATATCAGGATGTCAGAACCTGCATGGAGCTATGACAAATGCAGTCACTTCCTCTTCTGGACAATTCCCAAAACCCTTCTCTCATGTTCCATTTAATAAAAATGATGTCACTAATAAAAGAATAGATAGCATTTTCCATTCAGCATCCAAACCTTTGCTTCTGTTTATCCAGGGAAGACTGTAAACAAAACGAACCAGAAAACTTGACACGGAAATGCCAGATATTACTTTCAGCTATTAATATCACAAGCTCATTTTTGGCTTACCATGGATTCACTGATTAAGAGGAGAAGAAGAGCCTCTTCTACGTTGTCTTGTGGGCAGTACACACTGAAAGACAGAACACATTTTTCTGAGGAAGGTCAAGAGTTATCCTGTCAGCCTCTTTCTCATTTCACAGGAGAAGCGGTAACTTGAAACATCTCATGCATAATTCATTTGCCAGGCAATACTTTCTTTTGCAGGTTCACACAATTAAAATATATCTTAGATGAGCTACACTGAACCACAACTGCATTACTATAATTTCATAGCAAAGACAGCTATTTGGTTGGATTGTCTTCTTCCTGGGGAAAAAAAAAATCCAACACTCAAAGTTTAGTTTTATTTTACCAGCAGATTTTTTGACGGGAAGTTAAAAAACAAGAAGATACAAAACTACTACATGAATCAGTGACATAATTAGTAGTACCAAGGAGTGTTCAAACACCCTCCTTCCTCCTGACAATAAACTGAAATAAAAATGAGCGCTTACTTCTCTTCTGTGTACAGCTCAGGCCTCCGACAAAGAAGATTGCTAACATAAGACTGATATTCCTTGTTCATGAACTCAGGAAGCGGATCAGATAAAGGGCTCCAGTAACAGTCTTCACTGAGGGAATGGAGAAGTACTTGCGCTAGCTGTTTAGCTGCAGTCTAGAGATCAGTGAACAGTACAGAATAAGACATATATCAGAGAAGCCTTCTCCAACACAAAAGATTCATCCCTCCCCATGTTCCACCTTGGGAAGGAGATGTACCAGCATGACAGTACCACTTTTCAGAAGGCCAGAGAAGCTAAATCAGCTGCTAAAGTCTACAGAAGTGGCAGTTTCTTCCCTCGTTTGAAAAGGCCAGACTTCTGCATTTACATGGTCTAGTTGCAATGCTGTAGGAAAAAAGTATCAAGGAAGTCTGACAGCAAGGGATGCTTTGGTGAACAAAGACAAGCAACTGCCACATGAACCGCTGAGACAATCTCACAAAAGTTACTATATTAGGGTATGATGACACTACACTGCACTGTCAGGCTCAGAATTTTGTATGCAAGTCTCAGACCAGAGGCTACTTTTGTGTTAGGTTTAAAAGATCAACCTTTTATCTGTTAATATTGCTCTTCCTGTAGCCTTTTATAGTTTTATCTCAGTCCTGCTTTTCTCTTTCTGTTGCAGTAATGGAGGGAGGAACTTTATATTTAGACAGTGACATCACATGCGCTTTTTTGACCCTAAGTGGCCAAGGATCCTTAAATACTTGCTTTCCAGTTCATACACATACCTGACAAACTGGGCCCAAAAGGGAGCAAATTTTGCAAAGTCAGGTTAACTATCTTTGGCATTTGCCTGCTACCCAACAAATCTCTGATTTTTTGCATTGTAAATATATGAGCATACAAACAAACTCAGAGACATAAAAATTCGTGGTATCTTCTGTGAATTCTAAGCAGCATACCCACTGTAAGCTGTAAAGTAAATACTGCACAAAACAGAAGCAGGCTGAAACTTCATCCTTTCTGTCCTAATACTCGTAAATAGTATTTTGCAACTTCTCTGACTACCGCATATGTATTTTATATGCAGTTTACACTTTGAGATGTGTTACAAGGCCACCAAGAGTCATCTTCTTTTAAATACCAGGACAGGTATGTTAGACATCTACATCAGTAGGATCAAATAAATCACACTGAGGTTAAAGTTCCTGTTATCAGTCTCAGAAAAACAACTTCTTTTGATGCAAAGCTCTTGATTTTCATTCACTTCACCCACCACACGTGAATTCACTGCACTAATCTAAAATGCAACCACAGTAGTGTGCCCAGTTTCTTAACAGCATAAAGGGAGGTTTCATACATGGACCCAGCAAATGGCAGTGATCTGAATGTATGACAGTGTCTCAAAGAAATATTATCACGTATAACTCCCTGGAAACCCCAAGACTTTCCATGCACTTCTGCTGACAAGTTACAGAAAGCCGTCTGTTTCTAACTAAGCTTTTCTATGCTTTTTATAGCAAATAACTATGAGCAAAATGGCCTAGGGCCCTGCAACATTAGCCAGTATCATTTTACCATCTCAATGTGTAATTATTCAGTCAGTTTTACCCTGAGGAGTCAACTCTCCTATATTTTTTTCCTACAGTCTTAGGGAGGGAAGAAAATAATATGCCAGCAACGGAAAGATCTCTACTGGTTCACACAGAAGTAGGAGTACAGTTTGTGGTAAGCCTTTCAAAAGGCAAGCACCAAATACTTCTAGTGTCTTTGAATTTAACATACAATACAGTAGCTGTGTAAATTAGCTTCACTCTTGTTTTGAATAAGACCAAACAAACCAGAACAGGCCAAGACTCTGATTTATGTTATTACTGCCTTTGGCTAAAAAAAGCATCATTATGCTGGAAGAACACTGTGATCCCACAAATGAGGAAAAAAAATAAATCGTGTGTTTTACTTTCATGCTTGAAAAACTTGTTTAATTAAGCACGTTCCTCCCTTTGCCCTCTTGACAGGTCTTTAAAAAGAAATAAGAAAATGAAAACGTAACTTGCAGTAAAATAGAAATCCCAGGAAAAACTACTGAATGAACACCTTCAGAGTTTCCCTCAGGGAAAAATCCTCCAGGGGTATTGTACAGCTCTCCCCAGTTGCACAGGGACAGGAGCAACTGAGCCACATTCTGTCATGATACAGGAGCAGATTAAACTTGTTTCAGCAAAATGACAAAACGGGCAACCATGAAAATACCCCTGAGCCCTGATCTCAGTTTGGAAAAGGATGCAACCATCTGAGTGGACAATTATTGAAGTCACCTCTTCTAATTCCCTGCACAGTCTTCCACATGCATCTGTATTCTCCAAAATGCTATGCAAACCCATGCCCCCCTCCCTTGCTGAACTTCTCTTGAAATTACATAAAACACAGTGCTGAACCAAGCACAAGTTCGTGTAAGATTATCAATGCTTTTAGGGCTGCAGAGCTCTCATTCACATTCTCAGTAAGACTGTTATTTCTCCATGCTGTTGACCTTGTTACCTCCTGAGTAACTTCAGGACAAGATGTCTTAAAAGGGAGACAGGGAAGAAGCAGTTACAGGTTTAAGAAGTTAAACAGGCACATAAATAACTCTCTTCATGATTTCTTTACCAGAGGCATTCAGAATAAAAGGATGCATGCAGAATACTAACACCAAAAAAAATTAAAACAATTAAAATCACTCTGTACTGTATTGAAGAGGGTTTTACAGAAGGACTTCAGTCTAAAAAAGCTCTGCTTGCTGCAAGAGCCAGAAGTAGTTAATGCTCCCACATGCAAATCCAGAAAGGTGTGCATGCACACACTGAAACAGAGAAAGAAAACAAGACAACATCACCTGAGGACAGCACTGTCAAACTAAATACATCTCTGTTTCTCTGGGGATTACCTGACATATCACTTCCAAAAGTAAAAAAAAAAAAAAAAAAAAGGAGAGAGAAAAAAAGGCAGCAATCAATCAAGTGAGGGCAAACATTTTTTTTCCAACTGCAGCAGTCAGTAGAGAGAATTCCTGCATACCAGACAGCCCCAGCTTCCCGTCTCCCAACCCCTTACCATTTTGAAGGTCTGAGTAGCTTTTGTTTCCACAGTCCGTAGTATTTCTCGCAGATTCCTCATTCCTTTCACAATATTTCTATGGGGAAAGACAGAAAAAAAACCCCAAAGCATGAAAAACCCCCAAAACCAGCACACTGGAGACAAAATGTTTTTATGGTATGCCAACACTTGGCAATAAACTCGACACTCAAACAACCCATGATACAATCACTAATACTGAGTGTGCAGTAGTGAGACAAGTCACTCTGAGGCACAGACAGGACAATGGCACAGAGCAAGGCAGCGACTGTAGCGTGCCTACTCCAGATGGCTTCCTAAGACAAGATCACATTCACATTTGATGAACAGAGGGGACATTTGGAAGCCTTTCATAGCTCATATTTATAAAGCAGATGCTGCTCCTTAAAAGCATCCACATCTCCTCTTCACACACACAGATTGTACTCGTTTGAATTATATTGAGCTTACGTGATGCTTTTAAACGATGATTCTTTTTAGGTGGTGCTTAAACGCCTTATGTCTGATAGTCCAGGCACATGACAAAATTACAGTGGTTTAAACAGTTTATTATCAAGCAGCTAAGTTGCAGTAACTGTCTGCAAGCACAGCTTAACCTGCAATAAGAGGGTTAGACTAAAAAAAAAAATAAATAAATTTAAAAACCCCCAGAACACATTACTCTGAATACACCATGAGCAATTAAAGCTGACTAGTTGCCAAATGGTATCTTAATCATGTATCTGTGCACTCAGAAAGATTAAACACTGTACATGCTAGTTAACACACTGTCAGCCTATAAGCTGTTCAAGGCTAAGGACATGGCCCTACCATCACGGTAACTGCAAAATGCTTCAATGCACATTCACTGCAGGGTGGAAGCTACCCAAAGAAATACAAGCCATCAGAAAAGGAGCAATGTTGGACAAGAAAACAAAATAAGCAGTTGTACTGGTACATTAACTGCCACTTCAGCTTATCCAGGAGAATCTTCTGTGCAGAAGAAAGCTAAATTTCATTTAAAAAAAGCCACAACAACCTTTTCTGTCAAACTGATTAAATTTTGAAGGTAAGCAGTACAGACTGCATTTGTGCCTACTTTCATGTACTGCAAACCTTCTTGTACCCCAGAATCAGTGGCAAACATTTGATGAAAATAAAAGGTAATTATTTTGGGGGGCAGGGGGATAAAAAATGATCATGTTTACCATGAATCTTGCCTACACAAAATGCCACTCTAAAGCTTGTGGTCATCAAGTCACAGAATCCAAATGCATGTGGCCTTACTTCAATACTCATCTCAATTTTAAACTGTGAGGGAGTCTGTAGATTACCTAATTGTGGGCAATGTACAGACAAGTAAGAAAGTAAGGCAAGATCAAAACACTGGAGACTTGCCCCTATAGAGAATGTCAGATGTTATCTTTTTTCCCGTTCACTTTCTCCTAAGTAAAACATGTACTTTGAATTTATCAAGGGGAAAAAGCTCAAGGATGTTTTTTTTAGGCTGGACTTTAATGCTTTAGCATGCTCTCCAATCACAGGGTCAAAACACCATGTGCTTTTTAGTGGGTCTAGAATAGAATATACCCACAAAGATGTAGTTCTGGACTTTAAACCAAGGAAAGCAATAAAGCATGTGATGTTATTTATGCACAAGTAGTGACACCAAATCCAACGGAACTATTCACATGGTATTTACTATTAGACAAAATCAATAAATTCCCCCATCTCAAAAAAATACATCTTCCCAACTGCTCTCCTTGGTTACTGAAAACTACCAGTATTTCCCTTGCATTCATGGGCTCCTTAAGATGGACAGAAGACTTATGGTGTATAACAGTTCTACAACATTTTCAAAAACGCATATGTTTGAATTTCTTGTTAGCATAATGGTATTTGTCTTAATAAAGTGTCTACGAATTGCATTAACTACCATGAGAAAGAAGATTAGTGACCACTTGCAAAGCCAATTAATTTCATATTTGGCACACACTAAAGAGATGAAAAACCTACAGAATATGATAAAGAGATATCTTAATTCCCAGAGAACTAGAGGGCCATTACAGTTCCACTTTTTAGACATGGCCACAAAACAAGTTAGGCCTCATGGCAGAAACACCTTGCTCTGGGGGGAAGGGAAGAAGAAAAGGAAGGAATATCGACACATTGAAGTGAATGAAAGAATAAATAGCAAATTGCCAGGGCTGAAGCCACGAAGCACATGACAAATGCCTAGGAATGCTCTCAACAAAAGCTAGAAGAGCAAAATGGGCAGCACAGGAGGAGCACCCAGCACTCACCACCTCCCAGAACAGATGCTTGTGTGGTCAGGTTCTATCTAAGAGCACCCACTCCATGCTCTGAGTTCCCAATTCCAAAACACGCAGAGCATCTGACAATGATATCAGCTCTACGGGACTGAGGATTTAGTTTGGCAGCTTCTATATTTTGAACTTTATCAAACATTATTGAGCCATGCCAGGAGACAGAGCACATCTGCCAGCATTCTGCAAACATACTTGACTCACTACAGGCACTTGTCTTTACATTTAACTGTTCCAAGCCAGGAGACCATCTGAGCATACATTTCATTTTGAGCAAATGAATTGCTCTACTTATAATAAGGAACTTACTGTCCCATTAATGTATGTCCTTTATATACTAGCTGTGCACTTGAAGAGATTTTTTTTAATTAGGACCTGAAGAGGTTAACAAAAAGTATTTATTTGAACAGAAATACCTGTACATAGATGAGTGGATAAGGATGCAAACATAAAACCTCTGGTAACGCCTGGTAAATCCATCTGATCTTATCTAGTTCAGAAAACAAAAAATCCTGAGCCTCTGCAGGACCTGGATAGAGGGACTACCTGGAAATCTCAGGTACTGCTGCCTCAAGCCATGGCATCAGTGAACATCAGATCATGGACATTAAATGAGCTGGAAGAGTCTATAGGCCCCTACTGTACTGCTAAGATGTCAGAAAAAGAAATGAGAAAGAACAGGAAGGGAAAAGCACATGATCATTAAACTGCCTTGGTTTAGCCACAGAAGTGGCCCGAGTGCCATTTAGAAAAACCATGATGAAATGCAGTTTAGGATTCAGTCACAGCTAATCTAATAAAGAAGAACACAGACAATCATGGGCAAAAACTGTGACAAAGAGCACTCTGAGAGTCCAGTCAGTCCAGCTTGGCATTAAAATAAGTTTTGTTTGTACATGTACCCTGGTAATACAGAGTAATTAATTACCAGTCCATGAATAAAAGCAGTCATACTGCATTGATGCCATATAGTTTGGCTAACACTATACACAACATTTTAAGATACAAGGAAATAAAGAAATACACTGTTTTCTATGCAAATTCCTGGGGAAGAATATTGACAATAAACCAGAGGGCACAGAGATCTGCAAAGACAGTCCCCCAACAACACAGACATCAGAAGATCATGTTCTTATCCCCACTGATTTACTGCTAAAACAATTAGCTGCTAACACATGGAACAGACCATCTTGAGAAGATTACATGGCAGTTTGCAGAGTCACCTCTCAAGGGTAAAGCTGTACCCAAAGCACAGAAACAGCAGCAACACCATTGCCTATGCCCACCTCCTTCTGCATCTTTGCATCTCACCCAGGTTTCTAAAAATTCATACCCTCTCCTTCAACAGCTGTTCACGCACAGACACAAAACACACCTGAAGAAGTGAGCCTCAGATCGCTATGAATAAGATACAAGACATAACAAGTAAGTACAACAAAGCACATTAGAGTTTCCTAATGGCAGCCTGTCTAACAGAGAGGGGCGCTCAAAAAAAACCCCAACCCAATACAAAACAAAAGCTGAGCACTTTTATAGATCCATCCAGCAGACAGTAAGACTCGCTTCCAAATTACCAGCTGCAGTGTCCTGGATAAGGTGCTAGACTGAGATGACTGAAGAAGAGATAAATGTCAAGAAAGCCCACATAAATTCCTCAGAGGAGATAAACAGTGAAGCAGAGACTGTCCTACCTGCCTTTGTACACTAGATACTACTGTGAAACTACACATACATGAAGTTACTCTTTCAAAGTGTCCTTGCAACAGAAGTCTACAAAATTTCCAAAAGGGAACTAAGCACTCTCGAAAACTGACAGAAAGAGAAAAAACTATGTAAGCTTTCCCTATTAGGCATTTTTGACAGGGTTTTCCGAAGTAATTTAGGTCCTAGCTTGAGAGATCATATGGAAACCTGAGCTCTGATAAATGCTTAATAATAATTTTTCAGAAATTCTTTTTCATCAAAAGTGTCCCATCTAGAGCTTCCAAAACGAAGCACATCCTCTAGAAAGCTCTGACTTTGTCTTGCCTGTGGAATTTCATGCATACTTCAACTGCAATTACGAGAGCAGCATACATATCCATTACTTCACACAGGTGAAGCTTGCTTGAAAATACTACAATCATTTTGACCAAAGACCCCTTAACAGCAAGAAGTGGTAATACCTATTCAACACTCTGATAGAAAAAGCAGTAAGAAATTAGCCTAATCTTCACACATCTGCATCAGAAAAAACCCAAACAACCAAAAACCAAAACCTAGTGAAGATGCGAACATGGAAGAAAACTGGCTGCCTCCTACAGTATGACATCCTATATTCTGCATCCATAGTATCAACGCTGCTCCCTGGAAGAATAAAAGAAAGCTTTTTTGGGTTGTAGCAGGGCAAACAACAGCAGGAAATGTGTCTTCAGCAACACAGTGTTTTTAAGTTAACATCTTATTAAAAGCATCTGGGACTTGTACAGCTGCAAGACTTTTTGGTCCTTACAGCTGGCAGCTCAACACCTGAAGGGCAAACCAGACCTTCCTTTCATCCTGGTGGCTTCTTTCCACTGCACACTGCAAGAGAAAAGGGCATCCCTAACCATGCTCCGAGAAGGTAACGTCTGTTCCTGCCAGCAGGAACAAAAGCATAACACCACCACTTATGTCCCTCAGCTCTTCTACCTGTTGAGACAAGAATAAAGCAGTCACTATTCCTTTTGAACACATGTGCCACTGGGGAAGGACACCCCACCTGACAGGACCTATCCCCCGACAGCTGAACAGTCATCACTGAAGGCTTATTTCCTACCAGAACATGCTGGAAGCAATAAGGAGAACAAAAGCCTTTCTCTGAGCTATTCAATATCAGCTGGAGAAATTTATTATACTCATGAAGCATCCTAAAAAGCTTCTTCCTACTTCCATCCTCTTTTCTTAATATATCCCAGTGCTGCTTATGCCCTCTCGTGGCAGAAACCACACATAAGTATCAGCTGCGGTGGCACAGACAAGCTGCGGCGTCCCCCACCGGGCTCCTTTTATCCCACCGGGCTCTTTTTATCCCACCGAACCTTCCATCCCTGGCTGGTGTTTCTCGATTGCACTGCAGGAGGTGAGTAGCAAGAGGGATTCCATTCCCATCTCAGCCACAGAAGCTTCATTGCACCGACCGGGATGCTCTTTCATCAGGAGACAGCTACAGGAATATTTTGCTGCTGCTGCAGCAATTCAACTTATAATCAAAGCCCTGCATAATTCACACCTGTATTTTGCTTCGAATTGCTTTCCTGTAGGGTTTTTTGGGGGGGATTTGTTAGGGTTTTTTAAGGCTATAATTAAAATAATATGGGAATGGAGCAAGCAGGGCCCACAGTAGCTAAAACATCCCACTAGATATGTTGAACTCATCACTGATGAAGAATGAATTTAAAACGTTGCTGAATAAAATGAACATGAGTGCCTAGAGGACATCAGTGCTGTATGTTCTAAATGAGATTTTATCTTATTACATAGTTAATGAGCATACTGGCACAACCTGAGCTTTTTGTTTGCCATGAGAACAACAAAAGGTTAGGAAAGCACATGCTGTGCCACAGCTGGTCAACCCCCAGCTCACCTGGGAAAACCACATACCTATCCCCTGCTGTCAAGCTGATACTGAGACTGTGCTTTATAAGTCCATACTTTATGCGTAAACTTGTACTTGCCTGACTAAAGGGGTCGTTTCACAACATAGAGCTTTGGGTTTTTGTAAGCCTTCGGGTTAAATAAGGCTTACCTGAAGGCACCTCTCATGGACAGCTTAAGGGTACAGCTTCACTGTATGTGCAGGCTTTTAATGAAAGAATGAGAAACAGTGGCTATTCACAGTTGTAGTTAAAGTAATTCTTGGGGGACAAAAAAGTAGCAAAAAATCCCTAAAGAAGAAGCAACCATACTCCAACAGAATCAAAAATTGGTATCAATTTTCTACAGAAGAATTTAAATTGATTTTTACTCGGATTTTTTTTTTCCTAGTTCTCAATCTTTCAATCTTTTCTCATTTTTTGCTTTCTTCTCCATGTTACTCAGCAGGTAAAAAAAGCCAAAAGTAAATACTAGCAAAGATAGTTTTACTGAGTAAGAAACTCAGTATCTGATTCCTTAAGAACAAATGGGATATTATGGTGCAAGAACAGGACTAGGAAAGGATGGACTCTCACAACTACACATGTGGAACAGACACTCTCCCACATGACAATTTCTCCATCAGATAATCAGAGCTGATTATGTTTTGAATGCATGGCCTGGTTTAGGGAACAGCATGTCCTCACTGATGGCCTTCGGAAGTGGCAACTTACTATGTCTTTTCTGCTGTTCTTGAGAAGGTTTTCCACAGGTGAAATTCATTGTAGGCTTGCAGATACCAACTCCTCTCGCCCTTCTAAGCTAACTGGGAGCTGTATTTCCAAGGCATAATACCACAAAGCAACACTGTTCCTGCATGTATTTTCCATAGTAAAACTACACAGATTGGGGGTATTGATTGGGTCATTTAAGAACTTAAACAAACACACAAATAAATGGAAGAAACTACTTGTAAGACTTCACTGAATTCTAAATCAGGCCCTGTGGCTGTACATTTTAAGAGCACACAGCCGTGTAAATTCCACTCTCTCTTTACGGTCTAACTCCCCTCATTTCCACAGGGAGCAGAGCTGAGGCAAGACAAGAAAATTGTTCTACTCCACCCTACCTGTGGGTCTGGAAAAAAGAGGCTTAAGACTCTTAAGGGAGGAGAACAGGGAAGGACACCGAGGGAGCCTGAGGTGAGTCAGCAGCAAAAAAGTCATAAAAGAACATATAAGAAAAAAATAAGCCCTCATCTGTTCTGAGACAAAACGTGCAATATTATTTTTATTAACATCTGCATCCACCTACCCCTTCTTTAAATGAGTCACGTAGGCACTCTGTAGAGCTGCTTCCAGAAAGTAGGAAAGTTCAAACTCAGAGTAAGTCATGTTGCTGCCCTTCATACTCCTTGAATGTGTGTTGTTAAAGGTCTGTGAGGGGAGGAAAGAAACATCTGGGATTACAGACAACTGTTTGAACTAGTCAGGTCCTCATGAGCCAGTAACATCTACAACAACGTAACATTAGCTTCTGCCATCAGATTCCTTTCAGACTACTTGAAAACTTCCCTTCATTAAATATTCAAAAACCTTTCAAAGTTAATTTTAAAATAAACTATATAATGACTTCCATGAAATATTCTGCATGCAATATGAGTTTTGAAACACTATCACTTATTACTTTCCAACCTTTAATAAAGTAAGTAGAAAGCCACACATTAACACTAACAGCTTCACAAGTACTACTCAAACTACAGAGATCCAGCATCTCGCTCAGAAATATTAATGCAATGTTTGAGTAGGTATATCTAGTTTTATGTAACATAAACATTTGTAAAGAGTTAGCAAGCCATCGGGAGTACTGATGGAAGAATCTTACCCTTTCCTGTTTCTCCTATCAAATCCTTCTCGCTTTTGCTTCCTTACTAGTAACAAGCAGCTTTCATTGTTGAAAGTTGCCCTGTGTGAACTCTCCAAATCAGGGTTTTACATCTAGGACTGGAGAAGGACTATTAACTTTTAGTACATCTGTCAGTACTCCTGCATCCTTGTCTCTATGTCTAGAAGACAATCACATAAAAGGAGATTGTAGCGATGTCAGGGTTGGTCTCCTCTCAGGTAACAAGTGACAGGATAAGAGGAAATGGCCTCAAGTTGTGCCAGGGGAGGTTTAGACTGGATATTAGGTTAAATTTCTTCATTGAAAGGGTGGTTAGACGTTGGAACAGGCTTTCTAGGGAACTGTTGGAATCACCATCCCTGGAAGTGTTCAAAAGGCATATGGTCATGACAAGTGGGGACATGGTTTAGAGGTGAACCATGGTAGTGCTAGATTAATGGCTGGCCTTGATAATCTCAGAGGTCTTTTCTAACCTTACTGATTCTATGATTCTAAGTGAAGGAATTACAGTTCAAATTGTTTCACTTCTTTGCAGACCCAAGCTGTCAGTAAAAAAATGTAGCGTCCAGTACTGGCAGGAATTCATCCTTCCAACAATGGAAGGACGCTACTTGATTTGAAATAAAAAAAGCTATTCATTTTTTTCCTGTCAAGAAACAAGACCAGATAATTTGTTAGCTGGTTTTTTTAATGAATTTTTATAAATGCTCTAAGCTCATTTTTTCTTGTTTCAATGCAATTAAAAACAAAACCTGAAAGAGAAACACAACCTTTGCTACTGAGAAGAGCAGAAATATCTGGTCAGAAGGCCAAAGGCCTTTAAGTTAGAGAACAGAAGACATGTATTGCCCTCAATACAGCTGATATCAAGCATAACATGTGGCAAAGGAAGGGCATGGAAGCACATGATACGTCCTGTAAAATCAGCTTGGCAGAATTGCAGAGTCAGAGACCTCTAAATATGTACCCAGCAAATCAGTGGCTCATGTTACCTGCAGGGCTCAATGGAGGGCTCACAGTACTCATCTTGCTCAGCATCCCCGCCAACCACTGATTAAGCAGTTACTTGCTACTAATCATAGAATCATAGAATGGCTTGGGTTGGAAGCGACCTTAAAGATCACCTAATTCCAACCCCCACTGCCAGGGTAGTGACACCTTCCACTAAATCGGGCTGATCAGACCCCAAGCAGCCTAGCCTTGAACACTGCCAGGGATGGGCGATGTAGATTCTAAATGATCTAGGTTCTTCCTGGTTCAATTGAAGAAGGTGAAGCACTGGCAATTAAACTGCTACGGCTGACCCAAAAAGGTTTCTTTCAGCTTGTCAGGGATCTCAGCATCCACTACTGTGTACCATTTATACAGCAGGGAAATGATACACATCGATGCCAGCACTCGCCATGCAAGGTTGCAGTCCCTCCTTAGTACAAGCTAAACTTGAGATACAACCTGAGCATATCTGAAGCATTTGGTGTTTTACCACAGGTAAACCAGCCAAACTGCTGAAATCAGTCTGCAACTGATTTTACTGAGACATCTCACTCCTTCCAGCTTGTTGTCATACTACCTACCACATGACGTTTCCCTATCATTTTTTCATTTTTGCTGTCAAACCCCTCAAAATTCCACCCAGGCCAGCAGGCAACACGCTGAGCACTTTTCTTCTTACCTTCTCAAGCTCCTGCAAGTACACCTGGGCAATGACACACGCTCTCTCAAAGCAAGCCATGACTTCCTCCTCCCTTTCACACAGTCGAGCACGTGAGGCAATTGAGTTGGTTGAGCGCTCCAGTGACATACCTGCAAAATAGCAACACCTTCTTTAACTGAAGCCAACCAACAGCAGTATGGTCATATTATTCTTAATTTACCAGCTGACAGGGAAGTTTTTCCATATGTGGGTTTCCCTCTCGTTCTGATGACTTTCAGGACAATACCCCCAAGGAAAATACAATTCCTACACGTGCAAGGCATCTTTGTCATGCTGCTCGAACACACAGTGCCACTGCACGTTCCTACAGTGCCTTTCAAACACTTTATGAAGAGAGGACATACAGTTCCTCCGGTAGGAATGAGCAAACAGAGAAACTAAGGCCTATATTTCCAAAGGCATCTATAGATTTTGGGTGCTTCAATTCAGTGAAACTCTGGCACTGAATCTGATAATTTCTACACATCTGCTGCTTCAAGTGAAGTTTTGAGAGGGAAAGGGGAAGATAACTAACAACCAACTGTAAAATGATATCGAAACAAAGCTGGAAAATCTGAGGCCTCTCGGAAAATCTGAGCACACGCAAATTGCTCATGGACACACAGCAAGCTCTTGGCAAGGCACAAGAGACTCTTAACCACAAGATCACCCTCTTTTCCAAAGAAAGGAAAAAACCCTAGGTTTTGTGCTACTAAAACTCTTTCTTGTGTCATGATCCAACACCACTGACAAACAAAGAGTTTGTGTTCCTGACAGAGATCCACAGAGGTGACAAAAGAAGAGAGTTCAGCTGTCCAGACAGCCTTTCCAAGGAAGCTGTTTCGGCTGCTGCAGCACGTGGCAAAGGATTCTGACCCACATGAGGAGCCACCACGCATACCCAGAGCCACACTTTCCTGGGCTCCTGCAGTCCCAGGAGGCACAGCACCTCAGCACTGCTCATTTCAGGAGTTTTGGCAACAAACTGCTGTGAGGCAGCAATAGGCAGCCAGGTTTACAGCACAGGCACTCATGCTGGAGGAGCCTGAATTTCCTTGGTAGTCTTAGCTTTGTTTACTTCTAATGTTCAACACTTGTTTTGTCCCCTTGGTTACTCTGTGAGGAATTTCCCTATCTCATGTCTTACATTCAAGCCAGACATGAGCAGTCAGTTTAGTGGGTTGGGAAGAGAAGATTCCTCACTGGTTCGAGCTCGGGAGGTGGCTCCCCACTCCTGCCCTCTCCCAAGTCAGATGCACACATCATATTCCCTCAAAAACCTGTATCTTGGTGGAACACATATTAGTACCTTTCACCTCTGAAAATCTGGACCAGAGTAGAGCAGGAGGACTTGATTTACTTCAAACTGACAGTGTGTGTGAGACAGGGATGACAATCATTTTGCTGCTTTTAACTAATGCCCATTCTGTGTTGTCTCCTTTCTTCTGACATACACCTTGGACAGCATCCAGATATAACAGATTTCGTCTCTAGTCCATCTATGAAGTCTCTGCCTTTATATCATGGGTTGTTTTCCTATCATTTCAATGCTACTATTTCCCAACCCTGTCGCTATGTAATGAATGAAGTGGAAAAGAGGCCATTAACTCTCTCTATAGAAAAAAACAAACCACAAGTATCCAGTGCTACAGCTAGAACAAATAGCCTACAAATATTCTTAGATCTGTCTCAGTTTTATCCACCTCTGAATTTCTAGTCATTCCCCTGAACTGAAAATAAATTTTAAGAAGTGTGCATTTCAGAGCCACCATCCCGTTAAGTGCAAAGTGAGGCTGAGGCCCTGAAAAAGAATCCAGTATAATCCACTGACATTCATACACATGCAGCATTTAATCAAACTGCAAGAGCCATCCTAGCACAGTCTGTATGGGGGTGTTTATCGTGGGAGATGTCACACAGAGAGAACAGATAAAAAGCCATTTACATACATGGTACAACCCACTGCAAGGAGTTACTGTCTCTAAGCTCTGACACAGGGGAAGAAAGCAAGCAGCCTTTGCCAGCATCGAGTACTGACAACAAACATGCCCATCCATGCAGTCAGTAAAACAGAGCTGGGGCTGATCAGAGACAGGGGAACGAACATCTCTAAAAGGGTTCTTGCCACAGTAAGCATACAGCAATATACAGTATATTAAAACAGGTACTATGCTACACTGAACTACTTGTAAAGGGCAAGAAGGAAATATGACCCACATGATGTGGCATTAGTCATGGTTCTTTCTGCTAATACCATATGGACTGACCTGATGTCATTCAAGTATAAAATATTCTACAGAATTCGAACAGGGCTATTCGTCCCTACCACAGAAATGCAATGAAAGGAAAAATTAAAGCAAGCAGACAGCAAATCCAGCACACAAGGGGAAAAAACAGAAGGAAATAACATAAGTTCACTATCCTTGCAGCCACCAATTCAATTCTCACAATACAAAGCCCCAACAATTACAGATTTGCTTAAGGTGCAGTTGGATAAGACTGTTTACAAGCCCTCCAGTGCTGAGAGCACAAATTCAACTAACTCTTCTCCATCCCCCTGATAAGTGGGGAATATCAGCACAGAAAAAATTTTGCAACACACATTTTTAACTCAAGTCGGTTTCCAAAAAGTGTCAGAAAGCCATGGAAGTGCATGCTACTTCCACACTAGATTTAGCAAGAAAAGTGGAGCTATTGCTAAGGTAGAATTAGCTTCCAAGTAAAGCATAAAGCCATATGCTTCCTTGGTACACGGTTAAGGTAAAGGGACGTCAGTATTTTTTACAACCAGTTGTGGTAAGAGAATATCAGCTAAAAACTTACCTATGCTAAGATTTTTCTCATGAATGAGGAGCCCAAATTTAAATTTAGATTACATACATACCCTCGTAATTTTTTATATAGTGGAGACACAGATTTCTAATAGCATATGGCCCAAGCTCAAGATTTTAAAAGACACATGTTCCCAGATTATCCTTTTTTGAAAGAACAAACTCTACCCACTTCAGAGGCAGTAACTTTCTATGTTTAGAAACATTGCTTTTCTTTCCTGCATAAAGATAAGGCTTCCATTCACCTCCTCTACTTCTCCCAAAGATTAATTTCTGGCTCTTCACCTTTCTGTAATCTTTGCCCCATCTTCTCCACTCCCAAATCTAAGATGCATTTATGTCAGAAAGAAACCCAAATCCATAAGCTTTGTAAGATGTATCACTGAACTGATTTCCACCTAGAGTTTAAATGCACTGCTCTCATTTACAGAAATCTGTAAGGGGAATTTTTATGAAGGCTTATTTCCACTTTAATCTCACTCAGTCCTTGCCATGGGAAGACATCATATCTTCCAGAACTGGAACATCCATGTGCACATGGGCAAGTGGTATCTGATTCTCAGCAACACAAATGAGACGAAAATTCATGCTGGAAAGAATCCCAGAACGTCCGTGGTCTGACCTTTTACTGAAAGAAGGGCCAGCTCAGGGCGTTACCTAGCCTGGTCTTGAAATCCTCAGCGCATACATGGAGATTGTACAATGATTAGGGAGAAGAGGAGGCTAAGGTGGCTTTATTTTCCTCTAGTTCATAAGCCAGTTCACCAAATATCAGCATTCCTCCTTCCAAATAGAAGGAATATAGCAATTCTCTACAAGGTTCTTTTAATTTTCCTTTTTACATGGACTTCAAGCCTCCTGTATTTGGATGAATTTAGACAACCAGGGAATGGTGGGTTCAGAGGTATAAGAATTCGGGGTCAGCAACAGCACACAACTTTCACCAAGAGTCATGGAGCTGCTAAAACCCCATAGCCAAGGAGCATGAGAGCTACCTGGCAATCTAAAGAAGGGATCAAAGAAACCCAACAGCACAAAAAGCATGAAGCCAACCTCTTGTGCTATGTCCCAGTGCTATGCTCGTGTTGAACACATCTATAGCAACCTGAAACAAAGGACAGCTTAGGATAGAACTTACAGCTCTGCCAACAGCACCAGCCCCAGTCTGCAAAGCAAGGTTACAGCATCTAAGCTCCTGTGCCACACAGACAGGCCAGCCTGGCCAGAAGCCAGCATGATGCTAAGCTAAGTGCATGCAACAATTTCACTCTAGCTACAGGAAGGTTAAGTCATTTGTCTTGAGGTAAGCCACGCATGAACATGCTGCACGCCAACTGCTGCAAGGAGACTGGTTGTGTGCATGTTCTCACTCCGGCGAACGCCAGGTCATTCTGGGTCACTGTCCCCAGGCGGAGGGTGCACTTCATTTCTAGCATGTGGCCTTCAGAAGCGTCGCTCCAGGAAATCAATTAGCATTGAAACAAGACTATTTTTAAGACTAGCTCTTCAAATACATACACATGCATGCTGACTAATCAAAGTCCAGCAGAATGCTAAACACTTTTCAAAGCCAGAATTCAAAAGCACAACCAAACTATTCTAGAGATGGTATTACAACAAGCCTGCCCCATCAGCTAAGGACTGAACATCAGAGCGCAGCCCTCAACCAAGCTACTTCATTACAGTGTCTTGGAAAGCAAAATAGCCTGGATCTCAATAAGCCAAAGCAGCAGTCAGGATTAGGTTGACATAGGAAAGACCCAGCACTGTACACTATTTCTGCCACAATTCACAGCAGTTTAAATAAATCACAATTCACTCATCTCCACAGCAATCAAATTATGATTTTTTCAGCAGGGCTTATTTGCAATGCAAAAAGAAGAGGGGGAAGAAAGGCCTAGAAGCCCTTGGTTTTGAACACATTTGTTCATACTGTACCCCATGAAAGGTGGGGAGGAAAGGACAAGTTTTATTTTCAAGAAAGCTGCACATGCTTCTTTCACTGCTGCTTCCTGTTATATAGGATTATTGTATATTCCCAGCAATCCATGTATATTCCCAGCAATCTGTTATAATCCTGAGGTATTTTTTATGTAAAAGTCTCAAAAGTAGAAAGGCAGAAAATTCCACTAACCCTAATAAAATTATCTGTCCATTAGCTGGGAACGAAGCTGAAAATTTCAGTAACCTGTGCACAGCTGCTCAGTTGCATGAATGCAGAACTCAAGACCCCTACTCCCAGCCTCCCTGCTAGATGCAATAAACCAACACTAACAATGTTACTCTAATTATTTTCAAGTTAAGAACTCTATCTGGTTAGACTTGTAATTACCGCTAAAGCTGATTGCTAAAACTAGGACAGCATTTTGATGGAGTGGCTGTGAAGTCAAAAGGCAGCAAGCATAGCCCTGAGATGCAATCTCAGTCACCTACCCTTGATCAATGCCACGTAGGCTCTGCATCACACTGCATATTTATGCATAGCAGAAAACAGCTGTCTTAATCCAAAGACACTCATTTTTCAGAGTATATCCAGACCCGCTGCCTATCAGCTGGCTGCTCTTAAGCTTCACGACATGTCTTTAAACCTTAGCTTTAACCTGTAATATACTGGTCTCCAAACTTCTTTGATCATATACCCTATAATGAAACAAAATACTGAGCATGCACACCCAACATGCACATATAGTTATGTACACACATTGGTTATATTTATGTGTTTATTTTTTAAACAACACCTGCTAGGTAACATGCTACTGACAACGTCATCACTGAAAAGGCCTGCAAATTCAGAACACTTGACCTTTCACAAAAGCAAAAAGGCATAATTCACCTTGAAGTTTGACAACTATTTAAACCCTTCTCCATGAAACAACCACTGAGCTTTGGTGTGGTGCAAAAGATTTTCACTCCCCATCTCATCACGAATTATTGTAAAAATTCTATTTAAAAGACTTGAGTTTACAAAGTTAACCCCATTGATGACATCCTATAGCACTTCGTGCGCTTCTGGGTCCCGCTGTGCTGTCAAGCAGTTCTCAGTGTATTTCATTATTGGATCAGAATCTGGCAAACTCCTTAAGCTGAGACATGTTAGAAACATTTGTACTTCCATGCAACTGCATATCAAGTGTCTCATGCTGAGCAATTTCTTCTAATACCTGTTTTTTCAAGCCTTTGGCAATGTCTTCTGTGAGTCTTTCAAAGCCATTTTAGTCTGGGGCCATATTGTTTTTTCCATATTATTTCAGCCATTTCTCCACAGCAGGAAAAACAAGTGTTTCCCTAATAGTATGTAGGTTTTCATATTCTGCTTTCACATAAGAAACCTCAAAAGAGGCTTCTAAAAATTTAAGTTTAATGAATTTTTTAGAAGTACTGAATTGAGTACAACTGGACTTCAAACATCATTGATTGCACCCTATTAGACTGTCATTGTTTTTACCTGATTGAAGAGCTCATGATAAGAGTAGTGTAGGCTCTGCCATTTTCTTATTGTTTGCTTGTGCTCCTACTTGTATAACCTGAAATCCACAGTTTCTTTGAGGGAATTTTTAAGCTACTTGTCTATTTCATAAGGGTTAGCTTAATTAAAACTAGGCAATATAATACATAAATCCACATAACTAGGCACAGGTGAACTGCAATACACTGGAAGTGAGCGAACAAGTGAGGCTGCCCTTGTTAGCCCCTCTGCACTGTGGAACACCCTTCTCTTTTGCAAGACATTTTCATAGGAGCTACATGACATGGGAACCTCTGATGGAGACTTTGAGAGGGCACCACTGTCAATTCAATACATTAGTAAAGCTTAATTTCAATGTGTTGGGGGTTTTTTTTGGTCGTGGTGGTGGTGTTTTTGTTTAAGAAAAAATAACAGTGTTTTTCTCCTCCACCTCAGGGGATCATCATGCCTACCTACTGGGTCACACACACCCCACTTTGGGGACCACTGCCATAAAATATTAATTGTTCTGGTATTAGAGGCCACCACTGTTCCATGACCTGAAGATATATCTACTGGAACAATGCTCTAAGGCACAGCAAACACAGGGGTGATCAGCAATCTCTTACAGTCCCACATCTAAAGACTTGGGTCACCGCCATCCAAATCCATAAACTTTCAGGACACAATGCAAAAATTACATTTTTTCCCCTGGTCTAAACACAACATGAAGAAGCAGAAGGGGAAAAATGAAAAGTGGAGGAGGCACAAGGGAGGGAGATGGTGCTGACGACCAAGTATTGGAATTTATTCAGCTTGAGCTCATCTCATTACAGTCAGGCAGCATCACCAGTAAGAAAGTTCTTTTCCAGCTGCAGTCACAGTCACTGAGTCAGACTATCTCAAATCCTGTGTTCAGTTTTGGGCCCCTGTGTTCAGTTTAGTGATGAACTCAGCAGTGCTGGGTTCATGATTGGACTCTATGATCTTGGAGGCCTCTTCCAACCTAAATGATTCTATGATTATATGCGTATTTTGGGAACAGGGGGGAGAAAAAAGAAGGATAATGCTTATTTTTGCTATGCTGATTTTTATCAAGCACTCAGGCCAACTCTACTTAAAGTTATTAAAACAGACAGAGCCTGCAAGGACTAACAGGCTTGTTGCCCTGTCTCTTTAAAAGATGGTCAGAGACATTCCAAGCTTATTCCAGGGCAAACCAGCACATGGGACTTTCCCATAGCCACTGGACACATACCATGCTACACAACACATCCCCAGCATGACAGTGGCGTCACAGCCATCTAAAAGCTACCTCTAGCTTAGGCCATCTGAGTATTTGTTTTCTTCTAGTGAAAGTAAGAGTGTAGCATGTTGTCTCATGTAACCTTACAAACACTGTGCATTCCTTGTTCCATTTCCTCAGAAAAGCATGTGTATATATTCTTGTACCTCCCAGTGCCACTAACCCCACAGTTTCAGAGAACTAAACTGTAGCGCAGAAGGTGGAGAAGGTTTTACGCATTGTGTGCAACCAGCACCTGCAACTCTGTGGAGAAGAGAACGAAGGATAACGAAACTTTACCATCACAGAAACCAAATCACATTAACAAAAGTAATCAGATGTTATTTCCTTTTTCCACTTTCCAAATTTCAATAATCTGCATTTAGTGGCCTGCAACTAACTCTCCTCCGGAGTCTGAAGTCACACCCATGCTGCATTTGTTTATAGCTGATTGTGCTAAACAAACTGTTTCCAAAAAAGTGAAATATATGATCCAACAGCAGAGAAGAGCTCAGGTAGCACAACAGGAAAGCCTAAGAGCACCAAGAACATCAAGGCTGGGCTTGGCAACTTTCACATCCAAGCTGGAAAGCAGTGGCACCAGGGTATACAATTCACCCACATGCAACACTTTCAAAGTCATCACTGTCACAACTTAAGAGCAAGTCCAAACTCTTACACTCCTATTCTGAAACCCCAAATAAGACATGGCCCTTTTATCAAGACATCAATATCTACAAAGTGGGGATTTTGCCTATCAGACAGCTACGCTGATGCCAACATGAATTAACAGCATGCTTCCTGTCTCGCTGTCAGAATTGTGAAAACTAGCACTTTGAAGTGCATACCAGGTATAGAACAAAGCCTCTCTCTCTCTCTCTGATGTGGATTAACATTTAAAAGATGCACCTTTTGCCAAGCAAAAATGAAAACAAGTTCTGACAACAAAATGTCTTACCCTGAGTTACATTTTAACATCCTATTGCATCACACATAGTTTTGGCTGAGACTCAATTTTTCTAATGGCCAGACAAGAAAACTGATTTTATTATTTAGGCTGTGTAAAAATGAACCCATCTCCCCACAGATCTCAGTGTTCAGAGAGCTGAATCTTAACCCTTTGTAGTCATCAGAGGATATCAACAAAAGAATTTGAGCCCTGCCCTGCCCGACCCTTTAAAAAAACCAAACAAATCACAAACCAAAAAAAACCCAAACCAAAACAATTTTTTTTCTTCCACTGTGTCCCATTAAGTTCTACTTAGTCACAGCAGCAGCTGAAGTTACTGAGGGAAGTAACCTCACCAAGTAGCTGCCAGTAGAGGAAACAGCAGTTAAGGAACAGAGACCACTGAAAGCCAATATAACATCTTAAAAGCAGCATGTAGGTTAACACAGTTACCTACTGGCAAGTGTTGATCACCCTCATGGAGCCCACTATCACTGAAGAGCTACATAATTGTATGAAAAAAAGTGAAATCAAAGTTTTAGATAACTTTTTCTTCAACTATCATCCAAAACTATCTTTTTCTCATCTTAACTTTGTGTCCCATATAATTCTGGCTCTTTACAATCAACAAACTTTCCTAAAGACCATGAAGAACACTGGTTTTGTCTTTAGGAAAGTGTTAGCCAGCATTGGTGGGCAGGTTCCAGACAGTAGAGACTTTGGACCCCTGGGAAGTCCAAACATGGTAAGATAACAACCCTTCTGGTTTAAACAGGGTTTTCAGGGTAGAGAAGATTTAGACTTTCAAGTAAAAGCCTAAAGTATACGTGCCATAATGTCAACAGTGCCTAAACAACATCCTACTTGACACTGAAACTAATGGGGAGAGACGGGGAGAGAATTCAGGCTCTCAGGATTTTTTCCCCTGCACCTTATGACCTACTGCCCATTTCTGCTGAAGGGGTACTTTATAGCACATTGTCCTCAGGTCAGTCAGTAACAGCAATGCAGGCAGGATGAAAACTCAGCATCTAAGGAGGGTGGCGGTGTTACATCAGTTGTGCTGGAAGGAGTGGAGGAATATCTGGGTTTCCTCTTTTGTTACCACTAGCAGATCTGAGTATTGTCCTTGTAGTCATGTGGCTCCTAAACTATAATACAGAAATGGGCCATCTTTATCTTGACTTTTGCAATTACAACCTGTTTTTACTTTTTTACTTTACCCCATTAGTGCCCAGAGAGAACATGAAGCAAAAAATGTCATCAACCTTCCATTAATCCATTTCCTACACTTGTCTCAGTTGACAAGACACAGTAAGATACATACACACTAGCTCTATCTAGGTATTACAGTAAAGTTTTTCTTAAAGAACTTCAAGAACTCTTAAAAATGAGCCTATAGTAAATATCCCAAGCACAAGAGTATGCATAACCACTGGGAAGGGATTTTCTGGCATACAGAAAGCAGAACGGTATTCCAAACACTTGTCTGGAAAAAGGAGAAGACATCTTGAAAACCGTTACGCCATCTGAAATGAGAAATAGCCTCAGAAAGCACATATAGCCCGTTTAAGGGGCTAAGAGGTCCATAATACATGGCCTGAATTAAAAATGCTTCCTGCAAAAAGAATTTAAAAGTGTAAATTCAGTTTCAAAAGAAGATTATGAAATAAACCATGACCCTGCAAAACTACACGTTTCTAAACTGAGATTATCTGCACTTGAAATTGTTCAAACTGCTGGCACTCAGAATCATTGCACACAGTCTGTATTCCAGAACACTCCACAGTTTATTACCATCTCACTTATCAAAATCTAAGTGGACAAAAGTCTCCTCACAGAGAAGCTAACTGGAAACTCTAATTAAAAGTAAGGCTGCTTA
This sequence comes from Cephalopterus ornatus, assembly GCA_013396775.1. Lineage (NCBI taxonomy): Eukaryota > Metazoa > Chordata > Aves > Passeriformes > Cotingidae > Cephalopterus > Cephalopterus ornatus. The sequence continues at coordinate 133,091 of VZRE01010291.1, read as the reverse complement.
AGTTAAGCCGATAACACACAATAACTTATTAACATTATTTGAATGGAATATATCCCCTGCACTATGGGATCAGTAGCATTTAGTAAAAAAACTGAACTGAAAAAGTTAGTGGCTTAGGATCTGAAATAAAGACTATTTCAGTACTTCACCAAACTCTTAAAATAGAGGTGTTCTCTTCCAGAGAGGAAAAAAAATAAAAGAAAAAAAAACAAACTCCACACCTACTTTTCTCCCTTTCAGTTCTTTCCACTAATTTAGTCCAATGAGCCAACAAAGCTTTGACTAAATAAAACCAAATAGGAAAGCTTATTTCTTCCCATTTTAATCTACAAATGAAAAAAAAAGCACACATGACAAGAAATCTATCAGCTTTAACGCTTATCAGAAACACTAAGTCAATAATATTCATTTGTTAAACCGAAAAGATTCTTAATCAAATTCTTCAGTGAGGAGAGAAAAGTAGATTTATCAGAACACAGCTCTGCAATAACTGTACATTTTATTCTCATTTCCAAACAAATGCAGCTGAATAAAAATCTCACCTAGGAAATTCATCAACATGTAGAATACCATATTAGAAAAATGAATGACACACAAGCATATGTCAAAATTAAAGACTCCGTTGAAGTGTATGAACAAGTGCACGATACATCCTCTGATTAGCTAGAATGAACAACTTTAGTACCAAACTTATATATACTGAATGCAAACCTACTGTTTTCAACAGTAGTGGAAGCCAACAAAATAAGAAAATAATTAAGCAACGCAATCACAGAGGATGTTTAAACTGATTATTCAAATTTTGAGGCTTCAGCTGATCAATTTAAAACCATGATTAAAACCAAGCAAGACGTTTTCAAACCAGCCGACTAAAAGGTCAGGTTTTTTGCTTATTATCTCTGAGTCACATCACCATTTTCCTTCCAGAATACCACCATAACCTCCAAACAACCACTTCCAGTATTACAAATCCAAAACAAAGATTTCACATGGGGAGAAAGCAGAACAATATACTTCCAAGTATACCAACCTCATTGTCACAGAAGTTTTAAAAGATATAATCACAAAAGAAACAGGAACACATGAAAGTTCAGCAATTTGTCCAAAAAAGGAACAAAACCAAAATAATTCACAACAAGCTGTACTGAACCCAGAACCCAGGAAGCAGGTTCCAGTCTGTTTATTATTCTCAAACTCAGGAAAAATCCTCACATGGTAGATTAAAGGTTTTGCTTTCAGCAATACCATTCACAGCTCTTAGGAGAGCTCTAAAGACCAGTAACTCAAACCAGCAGTTTGTTGTCTCATGATCTTATGGTTTTTAAAGTGTCACACCACAGATCTTAAACACCTTTAAATGACTAAAATGAGTTCAAGAACAAAATATATATAACTCCAAGACACTGCACTAACGCAGGCTCATTTCCTCGTATGTGTGACTTGTGGCTGGGGTTGTTATAATAAGACACAGACTATTATCAAGACTTCTAACAGACACAGTATGACCTCATTCTCCTCCATATGTATTTTTCTAAGATCTAGAATGACCAAGTTCACACTGCAGCCTTTTGATACAAAGGATGTCTTTCCTAAAGTTATAAAAACCCAAAACAAAATTAAAAAACCCACACACACACACACACAAAAAAAAAAAAAAAAACACAAAAACAAAACCACCAAAAACTTTCAGAAACAAATTTACAAGGGATTCATCTCCAGTTAGTCCACAGCCTCTTCTCACAGTCACCAGAGAGATGGCTGTAGTGTACAATACTATGCATTTTATCCATGTCAGATGCCATTTGAAGAGGTGATGAATCACCCCAGAACAGTCAGCTTCTGACTCCACAGAGAGTTCAGACTGAAGCTGCACAAATTAACCCACCCCAACCTGCGAATGGCCAATAATACAAAAATTACTCCAGGATGGACTGGGAGAAAAGGAGAAAAATAGACAGTGGGACTTTTAAAGCTTTAACTCACTAGAAACCCATTTGCAAACTAACTACTATTTGCAATCCCATGTCATTGCTGTACAGATTTAGACAGCTTCCTATTTCCAGGCCACCCCACTCCAGGTAGAGGAAGTCCACTGCCTGGCCTGGCAGACACAGGGAGCTCCTCAGCACAGAGCTGACTCACAGTGCAGCAGCTCTGATGCCACACATCCATGACCATAAGGCAGAGTCCCTCTCAGTCATCACAAACATAAGACCCACATGTCACGTGAGCCCAGCGTGAGCCTCCAGCACTCAGGCTGCTAACACCTGACTCAGTTACCACAGGTCTCATCATGCTCTCAGGCAGGACAGAAAACATTGCAACATCATAGAAACCTCGTTCTTAGAACTTAGGTGTGCTGAAGCCCTGGCTAGAGCTATACTGTCCTTTGTTAGGCTTAGGTAGTGACTTACCCTACTACTAGGAAGATTTACTCACTGGAAACAGAGAGAGATCTCTGCAAGGTTTCTGCAGCAAGCAGGGACAGAGGGAAACCAGTGGGCTCTGACAGTTATGTATGTTGTTCTGAAGTCTTTTTTGCTTGCTTGTTTCAAATGGACAACACCAAGTAGCAAAGTCACAACATGTCCCAAGTGAATTAGAAGCAAAGTTTGTTTACTGAATACTGTTTTATGCAACAGAGAGCTGCTTGCATCAGAGATTATGTGCAGTACTGTGAACTGAGCAGAGGTTTTAAGGACAGATTAACTTCATGGAGGATGAGGAAGAAGGAGACGAGTATGAACCAACCACCTATTAACTAATCATAGATGGCAAAATTAGTCACAGTGAAAAATCAAACTGTTGTCAGAGCTCCATTCACAATGCTTACAGAACTTCTCACAATATTTAGAAACAGGACAGCAAGCAGCAGTCAGCTGAAAAACTGGAAGAACCTTGCCCTCTCTGCCATCTCTCCTGTGACTCGTCAACTGCACAAGTCCCCACATTTATAAAGAACTTTATTGTTACTTCTTGATACTCACTTTGAGTGGAAGTCTACTGAGCAAGGCAAGCAAGAAACTTTTTCCCTGTTCAGCCTGCAGTCCAATCACAAGGGTGTAAGTCCATATTGCTTCTTACCATAACATGAACTTACTACATACTCTGGACCTTCAGAGGAAGACTCCAAAGATTTAGCTCAATGTCCAGCCTTCAGTGCTGTGGAGGTTAAAAGGTGCTCTAAAGAAGCAAACTTGTTTTTGCTCGTTCACATTTCATTTCTACCACTGCCTTCATCTACGCAGCTCCTCATAGTTTATCTCACATCTTTCCTGTTACATTTTTGTTCATTTCCAACATGAAAAGAGTGCCAGCATTAAAAAAAACAAGCCTTTGATTTGACTTTTCTTTCTTCTGTGACCTTTCCAGCCTAATCCCAAGCGCTTGAGAACCTAGGCTGCCATTCTGCATGCAGGCACAACACAGCAGTATTAACCACACAAAACCAAGGTAGTTTGAAGTTGCTACTATGAGGTGATACAAAGTCCTGGTGTTCAACTAATGCTAGATGAACAGGGATATTCTATTAAACCAACTGATTTCTCTCATTTCTGAAAATATGAATAAGAAATTAAGCAGGAAACCTAACTTCTGCCCTGAGATGGACAGGACTATAGCTCTTCTGGATTTTTGCCTTACATGACCCCTCCAAAAATTTTACTACCAGTGACAGTCAAGAGCATCCTTAAAGAAGATTTAAAGCACGTTTCATCTTTAAAGAAGGTTTCAGATCACATAAGCAACCAATAGTTCAACCAGAGTCAATGATATGGTATGGATCAACACAATTTCTGGAGAGATACCAAATTAAAAAGTAGTAAGAAAAATCTGTAGCATAAAGTACAAATGAATTTTAAATAATTCAACTCCGTATTGTTACTTGCCCCGCAGAGGTAGCCCAGAAACATGTTTTAAAATAAAAATTTAAATCTACACTGCTATTGCCATAGCTACCTGTACAAAATTCTAACATAAGGGATTATTTCTTTAAGACTGGGAGGTTGAGCAAACAGCATGAGGGAACAGTGATCTTAGCAGTGACTGCCCTCTCCAAACTCAGCTGGACAAGCTCCACTCTGCTGCACTTTTCTCTGTCAGAAGCTTTGGTAGAATACTGAGTGACTTACTATACCCTTGATATCCTGGTTGATCTGAAAATAATCATCATGGGGATAGAATAAAGACTGTGGAACAGTGACAGCAGAGGTTGCTCTGCAATGGCAGGGGTTCCACACAGTTTACAGGAGCAATGCAGTATTTTCCTTCCATGCTAAACCACATGGGGAAAAAACAAAAAAAGTGCAGCCTGATGCTCTGAGGCAAACACCTCCACATCTTCATATGCAAGTTAGGCAGTCATTACAACACAGGAGGTCTTATAGGAACAGTATTATTCCATCAGTTTTCACAGACCCCTTACCATTACACTCACACCTCACCAAGGGTCTTACCCAGTTCCCAGTGAGGACAGTGCATCTCCTTTAGGCCAGAGTGCACCAGCAGCTGCTCTCAAATACACTGCTAAGAATGCACTGGCACTTACTCACTCCTCTGCGCCATGCAAGTGTGAGCATGAGTTACAGGTAAATTAGTCCTGCTCCACAAAAGCTCATTAATGAAGCAGATTCAATCAGTGCCACAGAAAACAAAAATCAAAGCAAGCAAAGCAGCACAAGCAGGGTTTCAAAAAAGCAGAATGACACTGTGAGATCACGAAACACTCAAATTATTATCAGTAATACTAGCAGCCCAATCAAACAGTATTTTGGGTTGATTTGGTTTTACTATTTTACATACCAGTTGAAGGTATCTGATCATCAGAGTTCTCATTCACCTAATTAGCTGGTGGACATGCTGAAAAGAGTAGAAAGCAGTAGATAGGTAGCAGTACTTGAGCAACATTTATAAAGGAACTGAAAGCAAATGAAGGAGAAGATTACTGATCTTTTTCTCCCCCCAAGTCAAAAACTGACTAGGGTCATCCACTCCCCAACTCAAAAAGGAAATGTAATTTCACTACCCATAGAGGTTGTTTTTATTAGAATCTCTCAAACAGTGCAATGTCTGCAGAGTTACAAGGGAAAGGAGAGATTCCTGTTTGTACATAAGGTCTAATACTGTGTGACATGCATTGCAAAAATATACTACCTACTTTGAAAGCACATATTTTGTTAGTCCAGAGCTTAAAACTTGGAGGCATTGTCCTTGCTTAATTCACGTAAATCACTGAAATTCACAAGTAAATGAACTCTTTCTAAGATAAAGTCCAGGCCCAAATTCTGCCAAATTCTTGATTTAGATTTTCCCAAAATGGACACACAAGCTAAAGCATGTTGCTGACTTACAGCCAAGAGTTATCACAAAATTTCCAATTTCAAGCTTTCTTTTGCAAGCCAGCCAAGTTTAAAAACCATGGACTAAAACTCCATAATGCCTTTAAGTTTAAACTATACAGACCATACCCAGTAGGATTTTCTACAGCATACATCTCTGCCCCAACTCTGCTCCAATCAAATCACTTGGAGAAATACCTTCAACTTCACCCTAAAACCAGCATATTTCAAGTACACATACGCGGACCTTTACCTTTAATAACGAAGGCTTCAGTTATCAAACGCAGCACGTACAGAGGTTCATCTTTGGTTGAGAGGTCATCTATTCCTGCTCTCGCATACATGCTGATGGCATCTCTGTAGCATCCCTCCACATAATGAAGCTTTCCTAGGATCAGCATAGCTTCAGTCATATACTTAGGCTGAAACAGAGCAGAGGGAGAAAAAGAATGTTTACGTGATAAAATACCAGCCAGCAAAAATGAGGTACTCCGGAACAAAGTAAGCACATTCAGAATGTCTTCCTCTCACAACTGCTAGCTCCACACGCCAGAGTAGGAAGGATTTAAGTGTCTAGAGATCTTAGGGCTGTGCTCCTGACAGCAGCAGGCAACAAAGGTCAGGCAAACCACTTTGGAGCTCCATTTAGAAATACACAGTTCCAAGCCACCTCTTTGGTTTCAGCTGACCTGATCTGTGGCTGGTGAATTGATGGACATCACATAAAAGGCTGGCATTGTCAGAACTGCCTACACGCACACAAAGAAAACCTCCTGCTTTTAAGCTAAGCAGAAGGCATGACTTTTTAGACAAGTGCTCCCCTCTGTACATTTAATTCAACAGTGAGAAGGCTCCTCAGTTTTCTTAAGCTGTCAAAGAATTTTCATGCAACAGTAGAAAAACAGAAGGCACATCCACTATTTCTAAGATTCGTTTCCTTTAAGGACTGAAAACACATCTAACAAAAACCTCAGTAAAATACATCTGTTCAGACCCTTTGGAAAGCATGAAAAAGGTTCCTAAGCCTTCATACCCGTTTTTTTAACACATGTAATTAACACAGAGTCAATGCTGCATGAGCAGCTAAGTCACCACTAACAAAGAAACAGTAATGGCAATTCATGTAGCCAAACTCAACTTGAAGATCTGGAAGAATTCAGTAGTTCTGCTTGTTAATGGGGCTAAACTATAAAGAGGGTTGGACAGATTCCCCTTCCTTACTCCCTCCATTTTTACTTCTAAATAGGTTGACTTTCAAAATGATAAGAAAAAGGAACTCCTCCAGAAAAGTGACTGCACACTTGCTCCTTGGAAATTAACATGTTAAAAGTATAATATATATTTCCAAGCTAACTAGCCTGTCAATTTTGAACCAAAAGTAATACAAGTCTAGAACAGACCTGTAATTCATTTACTTCTAAACCCAGTTATGAAACTGTGTGTCCAAGGACACCACAACAGCAGCAGCCATCGAGGCAGAGTATTAAAACACTCCTGAAGCTCTGCAATTGAGTTGACAAGCAGCCATCAACCATGAACCCAGACCACAAAATAAAATAAAAGCATAACTTCTCTGGCAGAGACTGAAAGTAGTGCAAGGCTGTAATCCCGGACTCACAATACAACCCTAAATTTCTGACAGCAACTTGCAGCACATTTTTCTCTGATCTGGACTTGACTAAGTATACACAACTCCCTCAGATCAGGAGTAGCAGCAGGTCACGTTATGTGGCCACACCCCAGCACCCCAGAGAAATGCTAAATATTTTATCCTGCTTCTTTCTAGTGAATAAAAAAAAAAAAATGAACAGGATATGTATTTGTAGCACACCGTTTGTTTGCATATGAAAAAGCAAGTCTCACAACAGAAGATACTGCCAAGGGGAATTTGCAGTCCCTTAGCAATGCCTACAATACAGCACTGTACACACAGGGACATGAACAGGCAACAACCACACCCTGTATCAGACTAATAGTTCTATGAAAGAAACATCCAGTTGGCAGGAATTACGATGACAGAGCCCACTTACTCTTAGTTTTCCTCTGCTTAAGATATTGGTCAGATACTGTTTAGCTTCACTCAGTTTTGGTTCATTCTTCTCTGACAGTGGGATGGAGTCCTTCAGTTTGGCAAAGTTTTCCTTCAAACATTCTTCCAGCAGAACCTCTGCTAGCAGCATACTCCCGTGGTCCTCTGAAAGCACACACCAACCAACAAGAAACCTTGCTTAGTGCTGTACTGATGATAAACTGAATTAGAAAAAAAACAACACACCTTTGAGACACATAAAGGGCAAATGAGGGGATAAGAAAGAAATGGTAGACACACAAAAAAAGTTCCATTAATTTCTATCTATTGGAAACAGTATATTTCCTAAGAAAAATTGAAACTACACTTCCTTGTAACTTGAAGATTTTTCCCTAATGAATCCTTTAATTTTGGCAGCACCATTCATTCTTGCATTGCCACTAATACAACAGTTCAGAATTTTCATCACAAAACTCACTTCCAAAAGTATAAGACCAATCTTTGCAAACATGCCAGTGCATGCTTTAGGTTTACAAATGTACAAGCATGAAATGAATGCTTCGGACTACACGGAAGCTATGAATTTCACTGCAGAACGCTAAGAAATTTACCTGAAAGTTCACAGAAAAAAGACAATTTAGATACTAAAGACACACAAGGCTTGATCCTCTGCCACAACAAACTTGCCACATTCTTTCCACATTAAAATCCATTCCTGTTCACAGTTCTACAGAAGAGAAACTCAAACACAAGTAGCAGCACTGGATACAGCATGAAGCATCATGCAATGTGGCAATCATGCTGAAAAGAAAAAGTTTCATCTGTCACAGTACTTTGATTTCTCGCATGGCAGGGCCCAGTTCTGCAGTTCACTTATTCATAAAAGTAGTACCTCAATCACTGGACTACTGGGTCGAGCAGGGTAAGAAAATCTTTGTATATCAAAGAGCCAAGCCCTACATTTCATCTATACTCCACGTCTCAAAGCCTGAAAGTCTAGAATGCGGGAAACACAATATAGTGTTCCTATTTCTGTATTTTCAGGCCATGGGACAATTTATCCCCATTTTCCACCTATATACTACCAACAGCATTAATAATAAACTCTGTGTGTGGGAGTTGTGGTGGTTTAGATTTTTTTGTTGTTGTGGCCTAAGTGTTCGGCTGCATATCAAATTATAACGACAGCTCTTCCTGCTCATTTGCAGGTCTGCAACTAACTCGCATAAACGAAGTACAGGTACATAAAATGGGAAGCATAAATGTTCAAGAATATTCCCCTCTAAACTTGCATGCAATAATTTCTACACACTAAAGACCTTTCAGGTAGCCCTTAACCTCTTAAAACAAACTTAACGAAATAGGTAAGACTGTGTAGAATTAAGAAACAAAAACACACAATCTCACAAAGCAAACACTGCTATTAAAAAAATCTAATCCAGGCAGACAATGGTTTCTAGAAGCACAAAACTATAGCCAGTTCCTTGCTGAAAGAAAAGCTCTGCAGCAATAACAAAGCATTACTCTTTCATAACTACCAAGTTCTGATGACATAGCAGCAAATTAACAAATCATGTTTTTACAGCAATCATACTGTTGTTATGCCTCTTAATTACAAGGGAAAAAACTACTATGAACTCTTCAACTATTAATGCCCCCAAACTGCAGAGAGATCTCTGCACCTGGGAAGCGCTGCTGAAACACAACTGAAGTTCAAAGGTTGGCCCTGTGGTTTTCAGCACAGGGTTCGACCTGCATCATGTACACACTTGGAAAGCCTCACAAATAAACATGTATTAAGCTACCAACACCTCCCCCACCATGCTTCCCACCGTGAAGTTTAAGGCACCCCTGGCAAGCTGCAATTAACTCTAGGGCCACATCCCAGAAACACTCCTCTACAGAAGGGCTTTATTCATAGATGTAGCTCCTCTGACTTCAGCAGCAGAACCCTCTGTACCAGTGCCGTGGGTAGGATCAGGTCCTCTTTGCAGCTTACTTGCTGACTCCAGACACAGATTTTTATATTTCCAAGTTAGGCTGCCTCACTTATTGCAAGGGATCTCATTTTAAAAAAGAAGCAAAGTAGTGTGTCGTAACAGGAGGAAATGAAAAAAAAAAAAAGAATACATTTGCTATTTATGAAACCTGTTTTACATGTGAAAGGGTACTTGGACGAGCCCGAGCCTCTTAAATAAAGCAGCGCCCTTCAGAAATGAAGGGAGGTAACACAAGGGCATCCAGAACAGGGTTGGGCAGGGGGCAAGAAGGAGCGAGCACGACACGTATGGAGAAGCTGCAGACGGACATTTCCAAACGGGGCAGGTTTTGGTGCGGGGCTCGGCCGGGCTGGTTGCATCAAGGGCCGGCTCGGAGCCAGGCAGCCGCCACCTGCGCCCGGTGCTGACCGCGGCGGGGGCGGCATCCCGAGCGCTCGACAGCCGCTCCTCGCTGCCCGACGGGCT